>CM067322.1:57631210-58126906 GCA_034231615.1 Meghimatium bilineatum
AGATCTATCTTGTAGCAGGATCTCTCTTGTGGCAGATCTATCTTGTAGCAGGATCTCTCTTGTAGCAGATCTATCTTGTAGCAGAATCTCTCTTGTAGCAGAATCTCTTTTGTAGCAATTCTATCTTGTAGCAGGATCTATCTTGTAGCAGGATCTCTCTTGTAGCAGGATCTCTCTTTGTGGCAAGATCTCCTTTTGGCAGTATCTCTCTTGTAGCACGATCTCTCTTGTAGCAGGGACTCTCTTATGGCAAGATCTCTCTTGTAGCAGTATCTTTCTTGTGGCAGGATCTCTCTTGTAGCTGGGCATATGATCGATTAGATTTCCTTCAGGATTTAATCCCGTTAGAATGAGATCACGGACCTCAAACATACCCGCAGTCAAACTTTCTTGCATTTGTGCCACTATCTGTATCGATAGACACATAGCCACAGACGTCATATGTATGGTTAAATATCATGTTATATTTTCCTAAGAGGGAATTGTACTTCTCAATCCCCCTCCCCCTTTCTAGAAAAAGTTTTGATAGCTCGTTTTTCTATGTCCATTATCAGCATCGCCTCTCTAGTTTAGTTTCCTTCCAACTGGCGTAGACTTTGTTACGGAAGGAGTGGGTTACAACAACAACAAAAACAACTTCGATTTAGTGTGATGTTTTATGATCTTTTTGATGGGGTGGGGGGTTCTGGTGGTGCCTTGTTTTTCGCTCAACTGCTTGCAACAACCATGACTTTATCTGAACACTACCTGTTTACATGAAACAGTTTTATCTGGAATTTACTGAAGCAATATATTTTTACTTGGTACAATATGAGTTTACCTGAATTAATGTAACAACACATTATGATTATTTTGATTTTGGCTTACACAGGGAAAGGCAAATTTGGCGATGTGTTCCTAGCTAAAGCTAGAGCTATTCGACCACACAGAGCCAGAGACCTTGGTGGTGGTTAATCTTTGTAACTAAGGGCGAAACAGCTAATGTTGATTTTCACAACGAGATTGAAATGTACAGCAAGCTGGAACATCCAAACATTGTGAGGCCTGCTGGGAGTTTGCAGGGAAGCTGAGCCATTCTTTTACATCACAGAATATTGTGACCTGGGTAAGTTCAATGAATAGAAACTAGTTCGTTTAGTTCAATGAATAGAAACTAGTTCGTTTAGTTCAATGAATAGAAACTAGTTCGTTTAGTTCAATGAATAGAAACTAGTTCGTTTAGTTCAATGAATAGAAACTAGTTCGTTTAGTTCAATGAATAGAAACTAGTTCGTTTAGTTCAATGAATAGAAACTAGTTCGTTTAGTTCAATGAATAGAAACTAGTTCGTTTAGTTCAATGAATAGAAACTAGTTCGTTTAGTCAATGAATAGAAACTAGTTCGTTTAGTTCAATGAATAGAAAACTAGTTCGTTTAGTTCAATGAATAGAAACTAGTTCGTTTAGTTCAATGAATAGAAACTAGTTCGTTTAGTTCAATGCACGTTGTAAGAGACAATTAAGGAGCTATTAGATGAGTTTGGCTTTTTCATACAATATACGATCAAAATGACTCAGAAGTCATGCTGAAGTCGGATGCTTTGACCTCAAATGCGCAGATATCATAGCGAAACTCTAGATTATTGTTGTAACGTTTTTTTGTTCCCAGAATTGAATCCTGCTAACAGTATCGAAACAAAAGCAATGGCGACTTGGTTAAACGACGGTTGTGATCGCTACAGTAGAAATGAATTTAGTTTATTTAATGATGGGTAGAAGATACATCCCAAGATAAGCTGGGGGCAACTGAGAATGTGGTATTTAAGAAGAATGATAAAAATTCCGTGGACATCCAAGAAAATTACTGTAGAAGTTCTCAGAGAATCTGGAGTAAAGTGACAAAGTATAGCCAAAATTAGAAACGGACAGTCAAGATTTTAAGGCATGTGATGAGAAAAGTAAAACGTGAACATTTAGTAACCACCGGAAAGATCAAGGGGAGAAGAGACAGAGGAAGAAAAAGAGAGAAATTTCCGGATGGGTTGTCACTGTGGCACAAAGAGAAAGTCACCCACTGAACTTATTAACAAAACAATGAGACAAAAAGAGATGTGGAGAAACATGATCGTCTACGCCATTCAGCATGGCATTTAATTGATATATTGCATTACAGAGGCAGATTTTGTCCTGAGCGACAAAATTAGTTCTTACACACGTCTTAGAATGTATGATATAATATTTTTCCTTCGTATGTTCCTGTTTTAAACGATGTTTATACACGTTTTCATATTTATGATACTATATTCTCCATTCATAAATTGCTGTTTTTTAACAATTCTAATACATGTTTTAAAGAACATTTCACATGAAACATGCACTCAGTCTATCTATCTACATATTAATCCGTCCTTATTTCCATCGGAGTACTATAAATCATCTAAATATATATAAACATGATTATATGGCATATATCATATATATATATATATATATATATATATTTATATATCTGTGTGTGTGTGTGTGTCCGTTTGTGTATTGTGGCTCTCTTTGAGGAGAAGACTTTCCGAATGTTAACCCATAACACAACGGACTAACACAAGTAGTCGAATTTGATGGAAAGTTTTGTTGATGGCCCACCGATATTCATCCTCTTCCTCGTTCTCCTATAGAAGTAAGGCGCTGATATGGATTTCACCAATACTCCAAAGTGTTGTCAGGAAAAAATATCAGTATCAGCTCTTTATCTTCTTCTTCTTCTTTCTGTCCTCGTGTACCTTTCGGTGTTGAGGGGGAGAGTGAGTGTACGGTCAGCTCTTTATCGCAACACAAAAAGTAGATCGCAGATTCGAATTCCTTATAGAATCTGCGGACATGGAGAGAATATTTACAGGCTTTCGAGTATAAATCCTACAGAAGAATTCTACGAATTTCCTATAGGGAACATAAGACCAATGTGTACGTAAGAAATAAAGTAGAGATGTATGCAGGTGTCCAGGAGCCATTGCTTTCAATAGTGAAACGACGAAAACTAGCCATGGTTCGGACATGTATGCAGGCACGATTCCTTGTCAAAAACAATACTGCAGGGAACTGTCGAGGGGTGGAAGAAGCAGAGGAGGACAATAAAGACATGGACAGACAACAATCAAGGAATGGACAGGGCTAGATATTTCCACACTCATCCGCATCGCTGAGGATAGAATTCGCTGGAGGACTCTGTGTGCTGAAGCTTCCAATGTGGTACCCTACGACCCTGAAGGGTTATGGGTTTTATGATATTGATTGATAGAATCTAAGCAAATAAATATACACATATCTTGATTTCTTGTTGCATGTATGATGATGCTATATCTTGAATAAAATATCATATAGCTAATACATGTACTCGTATTAAAAATTCACAGGGAGATCTGAAACAATTTTTGCTAGCCACTAGGGGAGATAATTGTCGCCGACCTACAAATGTAAGAGTTCCCCAACTTTCCTTCGTACAGAAGCTAAAGATGTGTCAGCAAGTGGCACTTGGAATGGAGTATCTGTCTGGATACAAGTTCATACATAAAGATCTAGCAGCCAGGAATGTCTTGTTGAGTTCACGAATGGACCTTAAGGTAGTGAAGATTAATTTGTTAGAGTTTGAATAGGCTTTGCTACTTTGACATTTTTTGTATTGTCAATTATTGTATTTATTTTATTGTTTAATGCAGTAAGAACAAAGAATATGATACTATGCTATATGCATCAACTTAGCTAGTTAGTTCATTTGATTGGTTGTTAGTCAACTAAATCAGCCAGTTGAATGAATGAGTGAATACTTGGTGAGTTCCTTATTTCCAAGTTAGATCAGTCAGTCAATTATACTCACAGTTCTAGTCTGGTGTTGATTTTTAGTTTGTAGTATATGTATTATACGTTTCTGTCCAGATCGTTTCAATCTTCACTCCTCATTCAGTTAGTTTAATTGATCAATTATAGTTTAGTTAATCTTATAGAAGCTTCATGGCACGCCATCTATACAATCCCGTAGTCGTGACCTTCGATAACAGTTACCATGTTGTTCCGGCAGGCTGACGATGTGCTTAAACTAGTTACGGGCACGGCGTTGGTGGACGGAACAACAAAGAAACCTGTCGCAAGGGCCAGAGTTGTGCCTGATGTCGACGTCTGTTTCAGTGGCATTAGACTCGAAACTCTATTGAGTTGGATGGCTGCTTGAATAGAGGGCGGAGCACTTATGGGAATGCCCCACGTGCTGTGAGGCCAGTTTGTAATCAAGAATCAAGTTTAGTTAATTAATTATAGTTTAGTTAATCAACTATCATTATCATCGTGTGACATATTCTTTCCTTAATGCAGTCTTCTTAATGGACCTTCTGAACACCTCGCAATAGTGGGCGAGTTGACCTCCCTCCTCCAGGGACGTTTAAACAGTCAGATATATCATTTGTCCAACTTCGTCTTGGTCGGCCTCTTTCTCCGCTGCCGTTTACTCAGTCTTCTGCTATTAATCTTTCCATGCTGTTATGTCTCTTCAGATGACCAAAAAAGTTCAACTTTCTTGTTATGATGTTATTTAGGAACCAGCCTTCTTCAACATTTAATGATTGTAACACGTCTTTGTTTGTATTTTTTGTTGCTTGTGTTCGCAATACCCATAAATGTATCACTAGCCACCGTACACCTGTATTGTTCCATTGCTTTCAGGAGGAAAATCAATTTATAGAATAGCTCTGAGAAAATACATACATTTCTTAAGCTATGTTTTTTTTACGGGAAAGCAATTATAGTTTACTCAAAGACTATGAATTATGATTGCAGGTTCTCATCAGCACACTTAGGATACGTCCATAAGTGTTCGGATCCCCGTTTTAGTAAAGCCAATGTAATGAATGACAGTTCACCGCCGAAGACGGATGTGTCGGGCCATTGGTGCAAATAAGACGGCGACACAACGCATTTCCATTATCTGGACTGCATCCTGCTGGAAATCTAGTAGGATAATGGTCTTGCAACAAGGGAGATCCAGCAAGAGTTTGAGAATGAACCATGGAGAAGAAGAATGACAGTTCTAATTTAATGATGTATTTACCAGTCTCATATTTTTGACATCTTTGCAGAGAATATAATAAGAAATGTAAGAGAAGAACTAGAAAAAATGAGTTTCATCGATTAAATATCAGTTCTTAAAGATTTCAGAAATGATATGCACACGAAACAATCCTCATTACTACACATCCAGAGGGATTGAAACAGTTAATCACAGCAACAAAGAAATACAACGAAATCCAAAACCTGTATCCAAACACATAGAAAACAAACACTGTGACAAAAGACAAAACAAATATCAAACTAATAATCATAAAATACAATACAGAACAGGAATGTGTAAACAAAATCGAATATATGAGTCAAATATAAACAGTTACGGAGATTATTCAGCTCAGATCAAAAGAAGACTCGGAATTGCAAAACTCAAATTAACAAAATGAAGAAAGCTGATGCAAAGTAGTAATAACGAAACTAAAATAACCCTTTCACGATTATATGTTTTCCAGTGTCAACATATGGATGCGAGACTTGAACTTTAAACAAGACAATATCCAGAAAGATTAATGCCTTTGAAATAAAGTGCTTCAGCAAGATGCTACGACTATCATGGACAGAGAAAACGAAGAACATAGAAATTTTGAAATTACTGAAATTAAATGAAGGGTGGCTTCTAAATACAATCATAAGACGGAAACTACAGTATTTTAGACACATAAAGAGGCATGATGGCTGATTCTGGAGGGCACAGTGCCAGAGAGAAGACAAGGAAGAACAAGAAGACAATCTATCAACAACATGGAATAAAGTATGAATTTGTTTCTGGCAAATACATGCCTGCTTACCCAGGACAGAGAGATGTTCAGAGTATCGACGATGAAGACAACGTTTTGGAAAGAATATGTCACTTTATATATATATATATATATATATATATATATATATATATATATATATATATATATATATATAATATATATATATATAATCTCAGCCAAGATAAGCTCAAATGTGACAATGCTTATATTCTAAGAAGAAATTTTAAATGACAACCGCAATAGTGTGATGGACTAACTATAACACTGTACTGTACCCTATTAATACTGTTGTTATTGATGTGAAAAGTAACCTGCACGTGCCATTGTGGCAATGTTGAACAACGTTAACCGTCATGATAGTTGTAAAGATGGATAGACTATTGACATCCACCACAGAGAAGCAGAATTATGCAATATTATTTTGTATCAGTAAAGGGGCTAAACCTATAGAAATTCTATATGAACAAAGATCCAGCATGATGACGTATACATGCCAATTCAACGTGGGTGTGTGAATGTCATCAGCATCATCATATGCCAAGCCGGCAGGCGCAGGCGATCATGGCTCTCCACAGCTCTCTGTCTCCAGTATTATGTATATAGATCGTTGTTGTTTCTCTGCCGGGCCGGGTTGTCAAACTGTACTAAAATGTTCTCACCATGTCGCCCTCTGTCTCTGTTGCCTTCAATCTTGCCTGTTGTGACTATGTTCTCCAATCCTCCCTGTCTCACGAAGTGGCCAATAAAATTAAGATTGTCTTCAGTGTGAATATAGGAAGTTTAAATACGTCATTCTATGACAGAATGTTCATACCTAGTCAGGTACATCGAATTGTGACCCCAGAGTCAATTCCAGCTGTTGAACTGAAAAACCGCCAGTTGATTGTGAATAATATTACCGTACATTTAGACATCAGTCAAGGTTCAGCATATCACAGCGTCCATGATGTGCTACCGCGCCAAACACTCGCTTTAAGATGGGTGCCACGGCAGCTTGACTTTCAGGTCTTACGAAAAGGTACATCCAGTGGTGAGACGCTACCAGGATATTTTTTTCTACAGGAATCCACACATTTTATAGACGCTGGAGAACTTGTATCGAACACAATGATGGCAACGCAGAAAAAAAGATAATGTTCTGTTGTTGTTGTTTTTTGGGGGAGGGGGGTTGGGGGGGGGGGGGTAGGGGGTGACTTTCATAATATATTCACCAAAAACCAATATTTAATGTTTGTATTGGAAGCAACCACGTATTACTATTTACAAGTCCATTCAGATCACGTGCATCACTGGTTATAGTCTATCACTGGTTATAGTCTATCACTGGTTACAGTCTATCACTGGTTACAGTCTATCACTGGTTATAGTCTATCACTGGTTATAGTCTATCACTGGTTATAGTCTATCACTGGTTATAGTCTATCACTGGTTACAGTCTATCACTGGTTATAGTCTATCACTGGTTACAGTCTATCACTGGTTATAGTCTATCACTGGTTATAGTCTATCACTGGTTATAGTCTATCACTGTTTACAGTTTATCACTGTTTACAGTCTATCACTGATTA
Source organism: Meghimatium bilineatum (assembly GCA_034231615.1). Taxonomy (NCBI): domain Eukaryota; kingdom Metazoa; phylum Mollusca; class Gastropoda; order Stylommatophora; family Philomycidae; genus Meghimatium; species Meghimatium bilineatum. The sequence continues at coordinate 57,638,625 of CM067322.1, forward strand.
TAGTCTATCACTGGTTATAGTCTATCACTGGTTATAGTATATCACTGGTTATAGTCTATCACTGATTATAGTATATCACTGGTTATAGTCTATCACTGGTTATAGTATATCACTGGTTATAGTATATCACTGGTTATAGTATATCACTGATTATAGTATATCACTGGTTATAGTCTATCACTGTTTACAGTCTATCACTGGTTATAGTCTATCACTGGTTACAGTCTATCACTGGTTATAGTCTATCACAGGTTATAGTCTATCACTGTTTACAGTCTATCACTGGTTACAGTCTATCACTGTTTACAGTATATCACTGGTTATAGTCTATCACTGGTTATAGTCTATCACTGGTTATAGTATATCACTGGTTATAGTATATCACTGGTTATAGTATATCACTGGTTATAGTATATCACTGGTTATAGTATATCACTGGTTATAGTATATCACTGATTATAGTATATCACTGGTTATAGTATATCACTGATTATAGTATATCACTGGTTATAGTCTATCACTGATTATAGTCTATCACTGGTTATAGTATATCACTGGTTATAGTATATCACTGATTATAGTATATCACTGGTTATAGTCTATCACTGGTTATAGTATATCACTGGTTATAGTCTATCACTGGTTATAGTATATCACTGGTTATAGTCTATCACTGGTTATAGTATATCACTGGTTATAGTCTATCACTGGTTATAGTATATCACTGTTTACAGTCTATCACTGATTATAGTCTATCACTGGTTATAGTCTATCACTGGTTATAGTCTATCACTGGTTATAGTATATAACTGGTTAAAGTATATCACTGGTTATAGTATATCACTGGTTATAGTATATCACTGGTTATAGTATATCACTGGTTATAGTCTATCACTGGTTATAGTATATCACTGGTTATAGTATATCACTGGTTATAGTATATCACTGGTTATAGTCTATCACTGATTATAGTATATCACTGGTTATAGTATATCACTGTTTACAGTCTATCACTGATTATAGTCTATCACTGATTATAGTATATCACTGGTTATAGTCTATCACTGGTTATAGTATATCACTGGTTATAGTATATCACTGGTTATAGTATATCACTGATTATAGTATATCACTGGTTATAGTCTATCACTGGTTATAGTATATCACTGTTTACAGTCTATCACTGGTTATAGTCTATCACTGGTTATAGTCTATCACTGGTTATAGTCTATCACTATTTATCATTGAAAATCAGATCAAATTTAACAAATGTTTATATTCTATCATTAGGTATGTAGCCTGTCACTATGCAAAGACCTATACTCGGGAGAATACTATCTACATCCAACAAGGCAAATCATGATGCCACTCCGTTGGCTACCACCAGAAGCAATTCACGAAGCGGAATTCTCCTTGCACACCGATATCTGGTCTTACGGAGTTTTCATGTGGGAAGTTTTCCACTTGTGTGATCTACCTTACCGTCTTCATAGTGATGATGACATCTACAAGTCAGTATGTGGGACTGGCACAGCTACTAGTCTGCTACCACGTTTAGACTTTGCTGAGAACTGCTCCAGTCAGATCTTTGACATAGTAATGCAGTGCTGTACAACCCTTGCTACAAGTCGACCAAGCTTCTCAGATTTAGTTGTAACTTTAGGACATTTATTGACTAATGGTGAAAGTACTTAATATGAGGTACTTCCATGGATAAACCATGCAGTTTATCCAATGACTCATTATTAGTGATAAACTGTGTACATTTAAATCAAGCGATCGAGAGAGACAGGTAATGTTCTCAATAAATGGATGCATCAAGAGAGATAAATATTCTTATTCGTGGAATCATCAAGAGAGATAAGTATGTTTTCATGGAGTCATTATGATAATAAAAATCTTTAACTGAACTCAAGAATCATATATCATGTACTTAAGTAGCGTATACATCTGTAGTGGAGTCATCAGTAGAGATACATACACTTTGTGCTTGACTCATGAAGTCATGGTGAGAGATGCATCATGTATTTGACTCACGGAGTCATCAGGAAAATAAATCATATGCTTAATTCATATAACTGATCGCGAAGTCAACGGGAGAGATAAAACATCTACTTGACACATGGGATCATCAAAAAACATAAATAGTTTACTTAATTTATAAAGTGGAGGGAGATAATTGATGTCCATCAATAATATAATTTAAATGAAAGAGAGATAACTCACTTAATGAACTCTTGAAGAAATTGCACTAATACCATTGTAAATTTGTTGCCTATAAACGAAAGATATGAACTACAGACTAAACGGCATTTTCTAATTGGTGGACATATTGAACAGAATCCAGACTGAATGTTTGCTTCATGATATACTTATATTGGCCAGCATTTCATTAGTGAATTGATAGTTGTGAACAATCAATTATTCATTATTATGTGGGGTTTTTATTTCAATTACTTGTGTTATTTTATATTGTACATATTTTTATGTGAATTAATCTCATAATTATTGATTTATTTAAACTAATTTCATGATTCTTAGCGGAATGAATGATTTGTATTTAAAATAGTGTGTCGTCAGTAAATTAGCAACGGAAAAGACAGTGGCTGTGTTGTAAAGTGAAGTTATAATACAACTTTAGAGATGTTTTATTAAATCATTTGAGCATATGTATTAGTACTTTTAGCAACGAATGCATTCATAATGTTACTCTTTCTTTCAGCACTGCCTACAAGCATAAGCAATCAAGTTTCTATATTGTTTTTATTGTATTTTTCCATACTGCCATTTCTATCTCCTACAAGTTAATTTATAACTCTTATTCTGTATGTAGATATATTCTTTTTAAATAAAAAATATCCCTCATGATGAAGTACGATTCTTTTAACCGCAGGTGTTTGACCAATTTGATTATATCAGAGCTTTTAACCATCAAAGTAATCTATCTATCTATGAGACGTGTCCTTTACAGAATATTATCACTCTGTAAGACTCGGTTCTGTGCAAGCTGTCCAGCTTCTTCCAGTGTCATGTTCCGAAGGTCTTCCACACTCTGTGTCCATAACTGTCTTGGTCTGCTTCATCAAAGTAATGGAGGTTGTAATTCATTCGGCGAACTAGAACTTCCGAGGTACATGAACGTACGAGTATATCAGATATAATGTTGTCCGGACTTATAAAGTTATTGTCAATGTTCTGCTTTTCTTATGTATATATTAAAACTTCCTTGTACGTTGATCTCCTCTAAATCATCTCTCTTGATCATGTGGATAAGGACTAAATCCATGTTTAAAAGGATGGCCGTATCAACCGCAGAATCGAGTCCATCTCTGATATATCAGGTTATATGATAATGAAAGAAATGTCGAAGTTCAGGTAATCATTTTGTAACAATCTCCAATCTATATACCATCGTCTGTTAGTGTAGCTTCAAAGTCACATTTCAAGGGAAGATCAGTCGGCGTTGTCAAATGTCAGATATAGTATCAAAATAAAACTACCCAAGACATTTTCTACTAAACAACACAATAGTATCATCAGATATTATCATTAAACACAAACTACCCAGGTCACTTTCTACTAAACAACACAATAGTATCAGATATTATCATTAAACACAAACTACCCAGGTCACTTTCTACTAAACAACACTACAGTATCATCAAATATTGTCCTTGAACACCTAATACAAATTAACTAATACTATCTTTTTACAATTTTCTATATACCATTTTCGTTTCATCATTTGATTGGTTGTTGGTTGCAAATACATAAATCAATTGGCTCATGCCCTTTGACCCAATGTCAGTGTGTGATATGTGCATGTGTTTGTGAACTGTTTTTGTTAGATATAGTACCTTCCATTTATCTGGCCTTGGAAGAAGAATCATTGTTTTAATAGCACCCAGCGCTAAACATATAAATGGTTAACGGTTCCATAAAGCTGAGTGCACAATTTTCACCCTCCAGTGTATTGCAGTTATATTTAAGGTGCTATGTAAAGGCATTTTTTTGCTGCTAAGTTTATGGAATTTCTTCTCACTCAACCCAAAGCCAGAAAATAACTGTCACACCTCCTGGAAAGTAAGTTTGTATCTATGCACTACTCCAAGATATTGTAGCCAATTTAATGTTCACAGTGTTCATTCCCTGACACAAAGTTCCTACTGGTTATGCCCAACTTCTTTATAGCTCCAGGCATGTAACCAAATGCTTATGGCAAAAGGTTTGTCATGTACTCAATCATTGTGTCCCCATATGAAAACAATGTAGCTAGTCACCCCCCCCCCAAACCCTTTCTAGTGCTGCGCAGTACATCTCTGGCTCCATCAAAGCCAAAGATGATGCATGATTATACACAAATCAGCATCATCGTGAAGTGCCGTCCGCGCAACAAAGGTTGGATGCACAGACCTCTAACATTTTATGTCTATTGTTTTATTAGTGCCCTCTGATAGATAGTAACCTGTCCAAATTGTGATGTTAACTCTCCCACTTGTATCTCTGCCTACCTCTTGCTCGCCTCCCTTCGACTTTACTCTCAAGTAAGGTCTTCAACAAGATGTCATGTCTTTCAATGTGCCCAAAATATGATATTTACTTGATATTTTATTTTCTTTAATATTTGTTTTTCTATTAAGTGTTGTTAGAACCTCGTTGTTTGTTTTCTTCTCTTTCCATGATGGTGTCCCTATTTTTCGTGTAACCAAATCTCAACGGCATCAATTCTGTTTTATAATTGTTTGCTTATTGTCCCTGTTTGGGCTATACATTAGTATAGAATAGATGTAGCATTTTATAATTCTCATTTTTAGCTTGTTTGTAATATGTTTAGATGTTAATATTTTCCTTATGTCATGAAAGTACTTTTAGATATTCATATTCTCCTTTTAACCTCTGTTTCACATCTACCATCATTTGTGATTATGTGTCAAAGATATTGATACTGTTCTTCTTGTTGTAGTTTCTCTCCATATATATATACAAATAACACAAACACAAAATAGCACGAAAAACATAATTGTATAGATGACGTACTATGAATCGTTTGCTAGAATAAAGCCTCAATATACAGACTTGTCACAAACTACAGTTTTCTGCTACATACGTGGTGTGTCTGGTGGATCGTTTATGAGATCTGCAGATATTCCACATGATATCGATCTTGATGCACAATGTGTTCACTGAATAGTGTACCACAAAGGTAATTGTAAAGATAAAATGCTATGGAGATTCCATAAGAGGGCAGTCTCAGTATAGTGGCCTACTGAGAGCTTACTGTTGCTTAATGGTTTGTCTAATTTCGACTACTGAGAGCTTACTGTTGCATAATGGTTTGTCTGATTTCGACTACTGAGAGCTTACTGTTGCATAATGGTTTGTCTAATTTCGACTACTGAGAGCTTACTGTTGCATAATGGTTTGTCTAATTTCGACTACTGAGAGCTTACTGTTGCATAATGGTTTGTCTGATGTTGTTTTGGTTGAATAAAATATACCTCTTATTGTGAGGTACAATATTATCTATAGTATCCTTCTCACGTGAACATATCTCTGATGTTTCATATATGCTATACTGTTTCTCTGATGTGAACATAACTCTGATGTTTCATATATTGCTATACTGTTTCTCTGATGTGAACATATCTCAAGATGTCTCAGCGGTGATATTTCTATATAAAAGATTTATTAAAAATAAGGTCATTCACTCGTTCTGTATGTGCGTCAGTGGTACATTTCGTATTCGGTACCTTACAATTACTTGCGCGGCCACTCACCCACGAACTTCAGAGGGAATATTTGTTGGGTATGCGCTTTCAACCACGGATGTTAGTATAATTTGGTTATATAGAGATTGACAACCATAAAAAATAGTGGAGGTAACGGTTCTAGTAATTCATTCACCATGACTCTGGCAGACCTTCTACATGAGTGTTTCTTTATTTGGTTCGTTCTGCAATTTAAAACGTGTTGCCTCCCTTGTGTACGAATCATTCCCGCTCTTATCTCCCATTTATTCCTTCTTCGTTCAGCATGAAATCTCTAATGATAACTAATATCAAACAATTATAGAACTATTTTTTCCTACAACTATAATTATCTGTTTTCCAATAGTATAAATGCTGACCAGTAAGTCTGTTCATGTATTGCTTGTTTATATTTGATTTTATTTGTACAGCTGATTCACTAACCGCGAGTATGAATCGACATAGATATTGACATTACCAATCTCGTTAATTATTTTTAAAACAGTTGATTTCTATTTTAGCTCATACTCACATTTGCCCCGTTTTAACATATCCCCTATATTTCGAGCGTGTGTTATCACAGACACTGGTAATGTATCTCTCTGTGAATAACTGGAAAATAGTACGAAAATAATTGTCTGTTAGTCGAAATTGGGGCTGTCCATAAATATAGTAACAACTTTTACCCCAACTTTGTAGCCCTCTTCCCTGTCAGCATCTGTTAAGAACTCAAGAATATCAGCTGCTGCTTAATTATGGTAAAGCAAAATAAATTATACCAATTCTACACACATTTTATGAAAGTACGAAAATCAACGAAATAATTTTTTACATATTGCTTTAAAAAAAAATTTAAACGGCTAACAATTTAATTGGTTGTATATACAACTGTATTAATGGAGTCAATTTTTGTCACCATTCCCCCCTCCCCGTCAGCAGCTGTCAAACCTTTTAGACCCCCCCCCCTCCCCCTTTTTCTAATTGTTAACGTAATTTATGGACAGCCCCCTTACAGACATGTGGCTGTATCTAAGATTCATTCAGTGTCCGATTCATTCTTGTTACACTGTATAGCTCATATACGATTTCGCTCTCCGTGGCAGATCACAAATAATTGCGCAATAATATTGCAAAAGAAAAGCATTGGCCACAGGGCAAAATCCAAGAGCCACTGAAGAAGAAATAGCTTATCTTGATTCCGTGGGCCTCTGACAATCATCGGGTTAATAATAAGGTCATGACATTATTTGACCTTTTGGGTAGTATGGCATGTGACACATCAATGGATCTCTAGAAACAAGGATATATCATGTACTCCAGGGTTTATGACTTCACATCAAAAGTTGGTTGTAAACAAACACTACTGGGGGTTGCTATATAGTACTATGAGGTTTCAATGTTTTCTTCAGCATTACTGGTGAAAACTTGTCAAACATAAGAGTTTTTTTGAACAGTATAGCTAGTAAATGTATTTACTGTAACGGGAACTCTCAGGAATGCCCACGTTTTCAACTGGCACGGTGACGTGGAATATTTCGTAGTCTATCTTTGGTTTCTAGAGATTCATGATTACTAGACATGTATTATGTTTTGCGATCGACAATCGAACAGGTCAGACCATGTATCAAGTTTATAACTCTCTATTACACCATTTTAGGTTTTATTATGATAAATATATATTTATTGAACATTTCAAGTGTATTGGGATTTAGGTATGCATAATATGTTTTAAAAATATTAGAAAAAGTTGTATATTATTGGGTTTAGTACCCATTTCTCCATTATGTGTGATTTTGAAAGGAATACATTTATTTAGCCAAAAATTTGAACGCTTAAGTAAACTAAGGATGTATCAATATTGAATATTTCATTTTAGGAAACTAGCCGAGATTAAACTTAATAAGAAAAATATATCTTGTAAACATGCACGAACAATTTTCATTTGCACAATTTTTGGTCAAATTTGTATTTGTAAGTTTAAATACATGCAGAATGTACAAATCATGTATAGTCTTTAAAGTGTCAGGAATCCACCGAAAAATATCTGGCTTTACAGGGAAACAACTCTTAAAATTGTGAACAAAAAACTTATCACAACAAAGAGTACATTTGTCCAATCGGTTTGTTGTAAATAAAAAAAAACACGTACTACAATCTAACACATGCTATATTATGTTTCAAATATTTTAATTTAACAGATGCATGACAAAAATGTGTTTGTTGGTTTCAGGATTCTAATCTCTTATTGGGTAAAGTACAAACCTATCAACCATGAATGTGAGACCTTTGTTATATCAGGGCGTATGACCAATTGAAGGGAACTGGTTTATTAGAGTATATCACCATGGATGGAGACAGACAATCGAAATTCATTGCAACCAAAATCGGTTGCGAAATCAACACGTGATCTGGTGGCTATTAAACGAATATTAGATATTGAAGTTCAAGTTATTATGTCACAGCGATCAGGGCTTGCATGCTTGAGATTAATAACGGACATGTCATCTATAGATCCTGTCAAGTCCTCCTACAAGTATGCGGGCTAGTTTCTCACCTTTGCTAACACTATTTTTTCATTAGTCACTTTGCGTATACCGTGTGTCGCTAGCTAATGAAATCACAGATCAATCAAACTGATGTAACCAGTCTACAGGGCTATATCTGGAGAAGAGCTTGATTCTGTATTGCGTACATCTCACTAAGTTTGCAATATTACATATATTTATGGAAACTTAGTTTTAGTTAACTCTAAAAATTTCACGTTATAATCACAGTTAATATTCTGCCTTGTTTTCCACATTTGTAATAATTACTTGTATATGTAATAGTACAGTTGCTGTCAGACTGTATTACTCGACCTTACCATAGAGAAACAATATTTTGTGGGCTCATAAATAATAACTGTGATCTCATCAGATAAGGAGTAATGAGACCAAATTGATGTCATGTGTGATATCGCGTCAGTGGCATCCTTGATTACGATTTCACCTTTAGGCAGTGACAATAGAACATTTGTAAATTCCACAAAATATAATGTTTCTTTGTTTCACATAAGATAATGTTTGTATGGCTCACAAAATAAAATGTGTGTATGGTTTATAAAATCTGTACAAGCACTTGTTCCACACAATAGAACGTATGTATGTTCCACACAATAGAACCTGTGTATGTTCCACATAATAGAACCTGTGTATGTTCCACACACTAGAACGTGTGTATGTTCCACACACTAGAACGTGTGTATGTTCCACACACTAGAACCTGTGTATGTTCCACACACTAGAACGTGTGTATTTTCCACACAATAGAACGTGTGTATGTTCCACACACTAGAACGTGTGTATGTTCCACTCAATATAATGTGTGTATGTTTTATAAATAGAATATTTGAACGAGTATATATTTCACATAAAAGAATATTAGTATATTTCACATAATATAATGTTAGCAGGCCCGTATATTTGGGGAGTACACTCCCCCTCAAGCAAATTCAGAACATGATTATTAGTACCAGGATCTCGTTTTTAACCAACTATTTGGTGCGTAAACCATCCCCCAGTGATCGCCCGTGGTGATTTTTCACCAAAAAGTCTTTAATTTCATCATGTTCAACTAGTTACAATTTACACACGAAAACGGACAATGACTTTTTAAGAAAAAAGAATTTTTAGGCAAAAATCCCCTCCTTAGGGCAATTATATCTACGGCCCTGAATGTTAGTATGTTTCACATAATAGAATGTTTGTATATTTCACATAATAGAATGGTTGTATATTTCACGTAGTAGAATGTGTTTATGTTTCACATAATAGAATGTTTGTATGTTTCACATAATATAATATATGCTTCATAAAATAGAACGATTATATTTTTCACTGTCATAAAAAAAAAGTTTGAAGTGTTTTTGTCCAGTGGTCGTTTTTTGAGAAATGTGTACGTTTATTTGAAATGCGTCATTGAGAAAGCTTGATTTCCCATCATCAATATGTGTTATACTGTATCGTTTGGTGGGTTTAATCTCTTAATGTCAGGCAGCACATTTCAAATATAGACTTGAGTTCACTGTATTTATATAATAGCGCATTCCCATTAAAATGATATGGACGAGGAAATCCAGGTAATCTGTCCGCAACAGATATCGTCAGTGGTATAGAAGACCTTCCAATAGAATTAATTAGGACTCCATTCGTGAAGTTTTTTATTATTGTTGGGATTTCAGATGGTAACTATTTATATATTTGGAGTCGCCTTGACTGTTTTTGGCATGCGATCCAAGTATGTAAATAGTGACAAATCGAAGCCCCAACAATAATCAAATACGTCACGAATGAAATCCTAATTAATATTATGCTAGAAGGTGTTTATAAGAGACAGTCATTCCCCAGTTAGCCTATAACGGAGAGCACAAATTGTGTGTGGTTGACGTGGAATTGAAGTGTTAAATACAACTTGGAGAGACTCTTTTTTTTTCAAAAAGGGAATGGGAAATGAGTTCACGTATGTTAAATTGGGGGGGGGGTATGTTTTAACATGAAAATCTTGACTGCCAAATACCATGACTATCTGCAGTATAGAAGACGTAACTGTAGAAAGTAAACACGACTTCATACGTTACGTTTTTGCTTATTGTCTTGTTATCGTTTGGTCACTATTTATATACTTGGAGTCGTCTGCCAAAAATTACCAAGGCCGACCAATGAAACGCACAGAAATAATGAAAATACCGGAAAATCACTCTTCTATGTCATGAGATCACATGTCTGTAGTACTATGTGGCTGATCTCGATCTAAGACATATCAGCAAAACATTGTTACATTGCGTCAGCTTGCGAGATAGTGGGCCGATTTACTAAAGACAACAATTTGGTAGATACCAAATTACTATCAGGTCACAATTTGTGAAGTACTCGCTATCATTCTAGAAAGTCCATCTTCACACTATAGCACGTTTCACCAGCTTTGCCCAACTTCTTCTTCTTCTTCATCGTTCTTCAGTCAGATATCAGGTTACAGCACCAATAGCTTCAATGAATTGTGTGATTCGCTTCAGGTCATCCATGGAACCCCTCAAGTCTGGAAGCAGTGCCGTCTCAGTAGGCCATATTTTCTCCCTCTCTTCTTGGTAGAGTTGACAGGCTTGAAGAATGTGTTCTGCAGTCTCTGGGCTCAGTCCACAGTTGCACAGGTCTGTCTCACCAATCTTCAGCTTTCGGAACATGTGACTTCTCAGTCTGTTGTGACCAGTTCGTAGTCTGAAAATGATGGTTTGTTCCTTGCGTGACATTTGGTGGTAGGGGTAATTTTGCCCAACTTTAAAACCATGTATCTCAGCAAATATATAACGCATTTAACTGAAATTGTGTGTGTAAATTTAAAATGGTATACATCTTATGATTTTTTTTCCATGAAAATGCATTCACTAGTTTAAATTTTCAATTATTTGAGATATAGATTAAAATTCTACTTGTCCAGATACATCTCATACAAAAATAAGGGTGTTTACAATCGATTATATGATGTTTATACTGATTATATTATATTACGTCGATTATGTAACACTCTGCTACCAATGTCAAATATGTCTTTAACAGCCTCACAGCAGATGAAAAATTGTACATGTGAAATGAAGTGTCTGAGAAAAGCTGCGATGGTTGCTAAACTAGATAACATAAGAAATTAATATATTAGGAGAAGAGTTGGTATAATATCATGTATTGAGCATATCGAAATACAACAAGTAAAATCTTTTGGTCACCTTATGAGAATATCGAGTTGACATTAATACTGTGTTAGTCAGTGAAATATATTTGGTTGATGTTAATAATGTGTCAGTGAGTGGTGTAGGCACTGTTGACATTTATCATGTGCCAGTCATTGAAGTATCTAGGCTTGACATTAATCATCTGTCAATCGGTGTAGCATATTGAGTTGTCATTAAATCATATATCAGTTAGTGAAGTATGTTGCACTGTCATTAATCATGCTTTAGTCATTGAAGTATGTTGCACTGTCATTAATCATGCTTTAGTCATTGAAGTATGTAGCATTGTCATTGATCATCCTTCAGTCACTGACGCATATAACAGTGGCACTAATCATACTTCAGTCATTGCAATATGTAACGTTGGCATTAATCATGCTTCAATCATTGAAGTATGTAGGGTAGGCATTAATCATGCTCCAGTCATTGAAGTATGTAACATTGGCATTATTCATGTGTCCGTGGAGTTTATTGATTTTACATTAATCATCATTAATGTTATTGTGTTAGTCAGGGGAGTTAGCCATTTGTATTTTTATTGTATAAGTCCAGGAAGTTATTTGATTTTACATTAATCATCTTTCTTGTCATAAAGGTTTTTAAATAATGAAGAATGACATGTACATTTTAAACAGAAATTTTTTCAATATGTTTTTAATAATGTACACTATGTGCAATAATACATGATCGAGGTCATGTGACATATGAACTTATTATATGTTGCATTATGTTATTGTGCTTAAAGTCCACTTGAAGACTTTAAAACGTATGTTTCATTGACATCTCTACAACTAACTTTATATGAGAGGACAACAGGAGGTGAAAATAAGCAGACATCTCGTTTAGAATAAAGTAAAATTGATCTACTTTTAACGAAATTTAGGCACATCCTTCATCAGATGTCATCAGATATAGACAATATTAATTAGTGATACATATCACCACTTATCATGGTTGATGCATGCTTTAATTGGCAGGAGCAAAAGTGTATGCAAAGTAGCCAATGAAAGGTATAATCAGCCAAGTTGAGTAATGCTGTGTGTTACGAGTTCACAGGGCCTATATCTGGAGAAAGATGCGATATAGGGTTTACTTATAATTAAAGAAGATTAGCTTGCGGAACGTTTCAGCAATAGAACATTTTTGCAGTTAATCTGGCTGCGATGTCGATGTTCTCATCTTACGAATTCCATTTACTGAAATAATTTTAAGTTTGAAGCTGGAAAATGGAATTTATCTGAAATTGAACACTGTTTAAACAATGCGTAAATTAGTGTGCCATGTTAGATAATTGTGCAGAAAAACATGGTGTCACATAGGTAGTATGTACACCATTATTTTACAGATTATCTGGGTTCAAACGCTCCTTGCACATATAATATTGGGACCTAAAAGTCCGCAAAGAATAGCAGCACTATAACCTGCAATGCACATCGTATGAGGTGACTAAGAAGTTTTGGGGGTGAAGTTAGATAAGTTAACGTCATAAAAACGTCATGCTGTAGTCAATATAAATTTTTGTTACTTCATGTTTTCCTGTGAAAGAGTGCAGGGAAGTTTTCTATTGGCTGTGGAAATAAGATAGTTGCCAGATGGTATTCAGATATATTTGGTTAAAAAGAGGAGCTATCGTAGCCAAGTTGTCAAAATAATGACAGCAAATTCCGTTCTCCCAAATATATCCTGCCAGGCAGCAGGAGTTTGAGAACGAATGAGAGTTTTCAATGGGATATATCTGTCTGTTTCTACTCCAGGAATTACATGCAATAGAACTCGCGCATCCTTCTGTACAATTGAGATGTTTCTCCATAGCTTTATTTCATACCCAGAAAACTAACTTTCAGTAACCTCAATGTTTTGAGAAGCCTCCTACTCACTTGGAATAAATATAACATACTCGTATTTACAATTTACAATGTAAATATAGCAATTACTGCAATAAATCCTAGCTTTTTGCTACTATAGCACAATAAAGACTTACTGGTTAACAGAAATGTCTTCTAAAGAGACTGATGTTAACACCTCTTCCAGTTCTATCCACGGCACTAGAGCATACCAAATATAATACAGCTTCGTTTTAAATACTGTTTGCAAGAAATATTTCTTTAAACAATCTGGCAGTAGATTTAAACTTTGGATCATAATACTGATCATCAGTGGGGTCGGTTTCTTTATATCTAATATTCCATTATTATTGAAGAAAGTGTTCTAAAATTGCAAAAGGTAACTGGAGATTGGAATATGCGGCATTGAATTCATAAAAGTTGAGAAGCACTCATGTCTGAAATCTAATACAAGCCTGGATAAACACAGTCCATCTATTCCCTTATTCCCTTGGACAGGCAATAAACAGGCAGTCCGTCAAATCAATCACAAATAGTGGGTGCATTCGAAATTGATATGGCGAACATACCAAACGCACTTAACGACTGTCAGAGATCAATGTTTGAAGAATGTTGAACGAAACGTGAAATGCAACGGATGTATCACATGAGAAGATGGGTGAGAAACATGAAATAACCAAGCAGAAACTATGAACAGTCATGTCCATCCTCATTAAGGTATAGATGACCAGGTTTATATGAGTGCGTTCTGATTGTCGTGAAATTCTGCCTTTAAAGATCTGTAAAGTTTTCTTGGCAACCGCCTCTTATTGCAAAGCCGTATAATTACCTTAAATACGAGGTAGCTTCAAAAAGTTCTCGGAATTACTGCATTACAGTGTAAATAGAAATAAGAAGTGTTTTTGTTCTACAGAGAAGGGTGTTTATGTGTTTACTAAAATACATTTCCACAATTTTTAGTGTTAACCCTTCCCCCCCCCTTTTGGGCACTTCATGAGACAGGGAGGTTTAGAAAACATAGTCACAACAGGCAAGATTGAAGGCAACAGGGATAGAGGGCGACAACGTGAGAAAATATTAGACAGTTTGACAACCTGGCACGGCAGGGAAACAACACCGATCTTGATACATAATGCTGGAGATAGAGAACATTTGGATAACCATGATCGCATACGCCAGCCTGCATGGCACCTGATGATGATATTCTATAAGATTTAATCCTAGTCTCGGCACAACTAGCTTCATAATAACAATTTTCCATTATAGCATTCAAGAAACTCCAGAATCATGCTCTGGAGAATTTATGCAAATCCTTCTAAGAGTAACTCTTAATTAGCGCCATTCACGCGTCACTTATCTTGGCTGATGAGACTGATCATTGGTCAATGGCGTATACTTTGATTTGTTAGTCAATGATAAACACAAGAAAAGTTGAATCAGCAAAGATAAATGACTTTTAGAATACGCGTAAAGAATTATTTTGAAAAGACTTCGGTAAATGGCTACGTGTAAGCAATATATTGTTTGTGTTTGAAATTGTGTAAAATTGTCAGCAGTCAGCTTGAGATCGTTATGTCTAGTTTCTGCTGCAGGCGCGTATTCGTCACCATCATCATATTGCAAGACTTGTGAACTACATTGGGATTCATCTTTCTAAAGTGATGCAGCACGACTTTTGTCGTATGTTTAGTTTTTGCCTGTCGACTAAAGTAACCAATGGAACACATGAAAAAAGCCAAATGCTTTTCATCACTTTAGGATGATGAATTCGGATTAGCCATAAATGATAACGGCAAGGTTAAATTTTCTGTGAAATCAGATATTTTTAAACGGCACACTACATTTGTTAAGAATTTTACTGAATAAACAATGTCAGTTTTACCACCAGGAAATAAGTGGTTGAGGTCAGCTATAGATCAAGAACACAATATTTTAGCAGGGTAGGCATATACCAATAGTCAATGTACTTTCTCGTTTAGTGACTGAAAACAATAGATGAGACGACGTTTTCGGTGTTTCACGGTAGAATTTTTGTTTTTATTGACAGAAAATTGTTCCTAGGTTAATGCTCAGAACGAAAAAAATCAAAGAAACAGAAGGTGGAGATGCGGTGTATTCCAAGAAATAAAAGCACTCAAAATAAGTAACAACATCATTATCTACACCATATTTCCTTCAAAGTAGGAACTACATCGGCAACTACACACTTTTGCCAACGCGCGTGCATCAACTGAAAATATTCGTGGAACTTATTATTTGTCAGTTCTCTCATATATCTTGCTGAATTGATGATAAATTGATAATCGTTATCCGTTCAGTACCAATTCCAATCGAGTCATGTATGTTCCTCCAGAGCTATAGGCGCTATAATCTATCACCTGTATAATCTATCACCAGGGCTAGGGCAGAAACCATAGCTTTCTATTTCTGTCTTTGTGTTGCCAGGTCTTTCAATTGAGGGAACAAGAAAAAAATCAGCCGGTGCAAGATAAGAAGAATATGGAGGCTGTTACAGGGTAATAACATTGTACTTTGCGATATACTGCTTTATCGGTAGGCATCGATGTGTCAGCGCATTGTCATGCAGCATAATGCAACTATTAGGTTTCCATTTTTCTATATAATCCACTAATTCCGGGAACTTTTTGAAGCTCGTATCTATAGATGACCTGTAATTCAGTTCAGCAGCAATTGTTTATTGACAATATAATCATTATTGAATGTCGTACACTATATCTGCCAATTCTGTTACAATGATATATAACTATATGTTATATGGGTACGTGAAATAGTGCGTGGATCTCTAACTACACGGATATACTACAAAATTTGCCACGTCATGATAACAGTTGGTTGTAAACATACATTGCTTAGAGTTCCTTAGGTAGATGATGCTATAATGACTTCATTTGTGAGCAGGTAGTTCTTGACAGCCCATAGTCTTCCTGACAAGTTGAGTAACTGAGGTTAAACCCGGACTAGTATAAGCTTTTTTTTTGTCTGAAAGGCATGGCCATATTAGGTTTATGGATACAGTTTTAGTACCCTAAAGGAGGTATCCTAGTCCGGTATTTTCAGAACGGCAGTATCCCAGCAACATCACATCCTGCCAGGAGTGTGGTATATACTTCTGGACCACCTTATTTATCATTGTCTTGTGAGATCTATTGACCCATCTGCACTGATGGCATATATAGCGCCACAAAAAGACACTAGTGTAATGTCCGATGTCCTGTATTTCTCCGTCATCCATTTGAAAATCTTCTTCGTCGTTCTCCAGTAGAAGTTAGACGCTGGTATGGATTTCCTCAAAGAACTACTGCGGTAAACAGCTTTGAACATAGCCGCAGAGCTTGTCCGTCAGGGCTGTTTCGAATAGTCATTGTTTTTTTCTTCTAGTGTTGTACAGGGGACAGTTCTGTAAAATATGTTCTGTTTTTATGGAGATTGTCCGCATGGTACACATCGGTGTCAGCAATTCCAAACCTCCCGTACATGTGTTGTTTGAGTCTTTTGTAGAGAATGAGTGGCAATTATTATATTTCACAGGTGTTAGATTATATATCAGCCTATCACCCAACTTTCCGTAATAGTCTCCTATGACATGCCTGGAAAGAAGACAGTGGCCATATTCTTTGCACACTGAAATAGAAGGCCAGACCCTGTTTCTCACACATGCCTTCCTTTACAGTATATAACTAGCTATACTGATGACAATTATCTTCTTCAGAATGTTACAGCCAATGTGCAAAGTTGTCACAATTATTAGTCAAGAAAGTATAGAAAACTCAGAAATTCTGAGCAATTATTTGTACAACCAACTGTAACCGTGACGCTGCAAATTCAATAGCGTCTACTTGTACCTAGAGATCCATGGATAGTATCATGTTCTATACATTTGTTGTTTCCCAGTTGTATTAATCTCACAAAATTGTATGACAATCCATATAATGTCCATTCATATATGTTCAGTGTTCAAGTGTAGATGTCATATTTAACTATATATTCATTGATTATGTAAAATTGAAGTCTATTCGCTGATTATGATGTGAAATTTCACAGTGTCCAATTTATAGATGTCAAATTTCACTCTATTGATTATGCCAAGTTTCATTCTGCCCAATTGTAGATCGTGCCATGTTTCAATCTTCATTAATTAACTATGCCAATTTGTACGATATCAGATAGTCAAGTTTTATTGTTTTTGTGAGCAATTCATTGTTTAAGAAATGTTCCATAATTTTCAGCTCACATTTTATAACAAGTTTCCTTATGTTCTGGTAAAGAATATGTCAAGTTTAACTGTACAATCTTAGATTCGTAAAGCTGAAAATAATTTTAAGCCACAGACTGTGTGTAACGTATTTTCCTATATCCGAGTCCCTCGACAATAAAGTCTTTTGGACTCATGGGGATCATCCTTCTGGTGACGATATTTGACATTTCCTGTGATTTTAATTGACTGACGGCACGAGCTATACACAAAGTGAACAATAAAAATCACGTAATAGTTAAATTGTGTCAGGTTAGAAGGATAACGTACAATAAGTCTACAGGACTATATTGTTGAGGAACCCATTATATTCTATCTAAAGATAAGACATTATAATTTATCATGAATGAGCTACTTGAGTATTGTTAGATGTTTTACGCTAATATGGTTTGCGACACTCTTCTAATTCATCGGCAAAAGTACTAGGATTCGTCTTTGAACACAATATCAAAGGTAAGCTGAGTTATGAACAAACGTGATACAACACAATTTCCCCCATTACCGCCCAGCTGCCTAGTCAATGTCTGATCAGAGACCGTATGGTTTAGCCTTCCGCACTTAGCTCAGTAGCTCGTCCTTCACAGATAATGAACTCTAGTACCTTACTTCCTTGCGGCTTTGTGAACCGCGGGATATTTTTTTAACGAGTGAACTGAAAACTCGAATCTGCTGGTCGGTGGACGAGTGACACTACTGCCACTCCCATTGATTTTTACTATCGATTGCTATCACTTACATTTAGTCCAGAGGATGCATGGCATACTTTGTGTCCACAGCCAATGAAATTCACAGGAACAGTCAAATAGCGCTACTCTTGACAATATCATACTGATGAGTCTACATGGCTGTATTGTCGATGGACTCGGATCAAGCCTAGTGTGGTTATCTTAGTTATTCGCAGGTTCACCACAACTTACGAGAATGGGTGAACAAGACGTTTTAAAGATACGCAAGTGTTAGAGAAACAGATTCGACAGCGAACATTCACGAAAATGACTCAATCTAATTTTCGGATAAACAAGAGAGAAATGTAAAATCGGATGATGAATAGATCTATGAACCAAGCAGGGGAGAGGGGAGAGAGAGAGAGAAATAACATAAAACTAGTAAAGTAATGCGGTCGCATGTTGTAGGTTGACAATGGCCCATACACTTGCCAAAGATCTAGCTCAGATGATCTTGGAAAGAATTATTCTTCAGCATTCGTTCTCAAACTCCGGTAGATTAGCAGGATGTAGTCTGTAGAACGGAATGCATAGTCATGATTTATAGTTTTGCTACGATATCTGCGCCTTTCAACCTGACACATTCTACTCCATCATCGTCTCTGGGCCACATTGACCCTCTATAGTATGGAACAGCTAACTCCTCCCCTCAAAAAAAAAAGAAGCTTTCTTTGTCGCCTATTTCGGCGTGCATGGTAGGTAACATTTGTTGATATCCTTTTCTCCTCTCTTGGGCCCATTTACACAGTGACTTTTAGGGTCCTGCTTAGTGCATAACATTGTGACACGACAAGAGGTTAGTTTGATGTCTTATAAACATGATGCGACCCACATGCCTGTCTACTCGCAATATGGCTACGTCCTCAAGTCAAGAGAATTAACAAAATGCTGAATGTGTTCATGTCACTCACTGCCAAAGGCAAATGTTTTTGGGACATCGGTGCCGTAGACACGTCTTCGGTAAAGGAGGACGGGGTGGGGGGGATGTTATACGTAAAAAGGGCATTTCCTCCATTTCGTGGGTAATTCTTTTATTTTTGTGAGATTTTCGTGATTTTTTAAATGAAAAATATTATGTAGGGTGGGGGAGGAGGAATTAACCGCCTTTTTGCTTGCTCCCTAGTACTTAATGTCATGCTTTGATTCATTCCTAAGGGAGGGGACGGCAACCATCACTCCCCCTTATCAACTGGTTTGGGGCCATTGATGAACATAAAAACAGGACAACATGAATCTTGAATTATGACAACATCCTGCTGAAAATCCAGTAGGAACAATGTCCTGGTGCAAGAAAGATCCATCGGACGTCATAGAACAAGCGCTTAAAATAAAAAAATGGAGAGTTACCTTCTATATATTTTTTAGAATTAGTGAAATTTGGTGGAAGTCTCGATATAACCAATATAGAGTGCTGTCTTAGATTGATAGAGTTATGCCTTGGCAAGACGCTTTTAACATCATTTAACAACTATGGTGTTGGACAAGTACAGACAAGAAAGACTATAAGAGATGGTTAACTGAAAAGTAAAAAAAGGCACTGGAGAAACGATTAAACTGAACTGAAAATAAACTCTTCAATATTGGTTGAAAAGAACTCAAGTTAAACAATTAAAAAGACAAGGCACTGGACAGCAATAATGTATTTCCATAACAGTAAGAAAAAATGGTGAACTTATATCGGATATGTGGTTATAATTAATCACAATGGACTATCACTAACCCATTAAATGGGTAAGTAAAACGTAAAGTAACCCATAGCATTTATTAATGCCGTAGGTGTGTGAGATGTTAGCGATCTCACATTTTAGAGGCTCTGCAAATGAGGGCGGTAGCCATCTCCTCTCCCTCGCAGTTTTTACTTCCCGGATTAATCCGGTACCCATTTAAGGCTGGGTCGACCCAGGAGCCGTTGTGATCTGAAAAACGTTTCCGCCTCAACTGGGGAATGAACACAGTACCACTCATATGCGAAGCCAGTGGGCTAATCACTGCGCTACGCAGCTCCCAAATGGGTATCAAACGGTAAAAGAAAAATAGCAAGACCAAGAGAAATTTTTCAGAGAAGCATCAAAGAATGAATGATTATGGATTTCAGTAACATGCAAGAACTACATAAAACCCGTCAAATTTTTCAAACTGGAGAACACTGTATTAGGCGCTGAGAGAATATAGATAATATCTTCTTCTTTCAGTTCAATAGTCGTGCTATATTCTTGATACCATTGCCTGGGCGAAGTTCTCTGTCTGCCAGCAATGGGCTGCCAACAGAACAGAGGAAATTATCCACGAATGTATACTGCAGCACTCGAAGTCACAGGCTACAATAATTTACACAGAAGGCTCAGTAACATAAGAAACAAACAGTGTGTTTGGGTTTCGTGCCTACCAAATTTACAAGAAATTAGCTGAGAAGTCACCTACGTACTCCACTACAACGTCGAGTATGAGAATGGAAATAGAAGCGGTGACAGCAGCTCTCACTTGGCTGGCGACGCAACCACCAACATACTCAGTGATTCTATCGGACTCTCAAAGTATGCTGCGCAAGATAGAAAACTTATGATCATAACTGAATGGGTAACTCAACTTTGCGCAGAGCATTACTATACATTACATTACAGATCCATGTACTAATTACATGGATCTACTTCCGAGCCATGTTGAAATCAGGGAAAACAAAAGAGCCGATATGTTGGTTGGTAAAGCCTTGGTGAACGGCACCAAGATAAGAAGAGATAGGATTGAATTTATTGTAACAGTCATGAAAATCCTACGAGAAGACGAGGAGGAGGTCAAACGAGACAATGCACATATTCAGAGAATGGTAGAAATGGCAGGGACTAGAGGCGATGGGAGAAAGTGCTCCCTCTCCGGAAAGATAAGAAGAACGTCTAATCAGCAACTGACTGTGACACTGAGCTTATAAACTTTTAAATGACTGACGGAACGGCAAGCAGAGCATATATGGGAATGCCCCCAGTGATGTGACGCTTGTTCCTAATCAAGAATCAAGTTCACTGTCTTCCCTAGCTCCAAGCGGCTACACCATAGTTCTTTTTTCTTCAGCTGTATATCTTCTCACCAAACACGCCGTCTTTGCTCCTTGTATGTTAGACAGTCTTCAAGTATGTGTTCAGGGGTTTCGATTTCAGATCCACATGAAAATCTGTTGGTGTATGAGATCTTTAGACAGTAAAGGTAGCAGAGCAGTCTATATTCATCTGTTCTAATGTGAAATTATGTAGTATGTTGATGCCTTTGGTGTATTGCATTATGTTTTTCTATCACTTTCATTTGCTTCTTCTTCTAAATGTCCAGATTAAGTTCTAATTTTATTACAGGTTTTAGTAAGTGAACAATAGAGAAAGTAAGTTACTTTATAACAACAAAAGCAGCAGTAGCAATAATAATAATAATAATAATAATAATAATAATAATAATAATAATAATAATAATAATACAAATAATACAAATAATTAATAATAATAATAATAATAATAATAATAAAGCTTAACACCCTTTTCCCAAGTTTGATATGTTCTTGCATCGATACAAATCCTCCTTAATCGACAAGCAGAAATAACACAGACTTTTGGGTTATGTAACATGCACCTCGTATAGTGAGCTACGCTGTTTTCTTCCGTGCATGTTAGTCCAATTTGTTTGTATCAAGAGTTTGACAACCATCAAAGAATAGTGGAGGACGGGGTTCTGGTAGTCACCACAACCTCCGGCTTTTTTTTAAAATAACACAACTATCATCCCACACAATTTTAACCAAAGTTTGTTTACAACAGATGAGGTCAACATTTTGTGTCGGCGGGCCAGATTGAACAGTTTTTTTTCTTGACATATGAGGGGCCACAGAGTGAGTTTATTTTAGTCCTTTGTAGTTGCACGAAGTGTTTTCTGAGTTCTAAGAACGTGACATATAAAACTTCTAGAACAGCCTGATGTACTAGAAGAAATGGCTTGTCGGGTCGTATTTTCCCACCACTAATTTAGTTTTAGTAGTGGACAAACACATTAATAGGCTCTTGTATCTACGCAGCTTGAGTAAATTCGTACCAGAACTAATCTAGTAAAGGTGGTTGATGCGATGTTTAACAAACTGGTTACACAAAAAAAAAGTCCTACGGTCGTATTTATCATATTCTTTAGTGATGATAACAAGTACTTTACTTGAATTCGAAGAGCTCCGTGTGTGCTCTGAACAAATTTTAGTAGATCTATCATGGCGTAACGGATCCTGTTTAGTGTTTATCGATTAGTATATGTTTTCTCTTTTATAAATTTATCATATAATTTTTAACACCACTTTTTTTGCTTGTGGATGACGTCTGTATCTTCGGTCCACCAGTTTCTCACTGATGGAATTTTAAACACGTATTTGAACAATCATCATTATCACAATCATGTACCACTTTACAGGGTAGGACCATTTTCAGTTTCCTGCATTTGGACTCACAATGATCGAACGACGATTTGATCTAGTTTTCACGTTCTAGCCATTAATTTATTGCCTCTTTTTTCATTGAATAACTAACATGCGTTTTCTTCAAAGTATTCACAAACATAATAAACTTTCACCAATGACTCCATCATACAATTATGTAAGCTGTACATATTTCATAAATATAACATAAATGTAATATCTTATTTTGTTATTGTTTATGATAATTATGACAATCTTGTTATTTCGTAATTATTGTGTAGGCGTTACTTGTGATCATTTTGATCTGTAACATAGTAAAGTTTTCATCTCCCTGCCTTTGAGATGTATTGGGGAATACAGTGTTTATACCCGTATTATTTATTGGCCAACTCATAACATCTCCGCCAACCTTCTTTATTTTTTCACTACACGTTACCCATTTCATTATGGCTTAATTGAAAAGGAGTCCTCTTGTGATTTTACAAATGCTTCATTTTGAACCTCGGATCACCGTACTAGAAAGCCAGTGCACTAACCACTGAACAATCGCGGAATGATACATATTGCTGTATAAACAAAACTTTACTACTAACTACTTTTTTTTACTATCTCTTCTTTTTTTAAAAAGAACACACGAGATATGATTAGTAGAGTAATTGATATTTCAAAATTAAGCATAATTGGTACGTTTGTAATACTATTAGAAATCCATTACTCTTCGCATGATTTGAAAAGCAAGAATACGGTAGACGGTACACTAGATTTTGTTTGGCTTACTTGTTTTAGTTCCCATGAATTTTGAGACGTGGATGTACTTCTCCATTGTCCATCTAGGATACACTAAATATGGTTAAGACCAGCGTTATCACTTAAATTTTTTAATTTCCCAGGTCCGAAGGCAATTTTAAAAAAGGCCAGAAAAGCTCTTGTAGTTTTCAATTGAACAATGAATATCTCACCTATATCTTACATTGTACTAAGTTAACTATACTTTCAATTTTGGATGTAGAGACATGGTCAGGCGTGATACTCATTATTAGAAAACTTACGAGTTTAGTAAAAACAGGTGATGGGATATGAATATTTTTTATTATTGGCAAAGGCATTGGTAATTATTTAACTCGTCCTTACAAGTCCACTTTTCTTATTCACTGCAGACCTCCAGCATATCACCAGCTAAGTACATTTTTATTTTATTTGACTCGATTTTAGTCTATAATCTGATCATTCTATTCATTTTTTTTCTTTTAATTTCTCTATTTCCCATTCCATCTATAAGTTTCTGGTTGTTTGCAGACACTGGTGTTACCTCTTAATCTATCACTTGGAGACAGGTCAGTATCCTTTACCGTTACCATTCTGATCACAAATAAATGCCATGACAATTTCAGTATGTCACGGCTGAGTTTTTGTTTTGGACATGCATGGAAGTTTCTTTAGTCTGAACCACATCCGAACCAATGTAAGAAGCATATAAAAGCCACATAAAAGCTGGGTATACGGTGTATAATTACGCAATTATACGTAGCATACCCAATTTTTATTTGGTTTTTATATGTTTCTTACATTGGTTCGGATTTGATTCAGCCTGAAGGAACTTCCGTGCATGTTCATAACAAAAATTCAGCCGTGGCTTTCAACGGTTCTCTCTGTTCCGGGCAAGCAAGCCTGCATTGGCCAGATACATGTGCTATTCTTCGATGACGCTGGTCCATCGTCTTCTTTGTCTTCCTCTTCTTCTCTCTCCTCTCCCCTCCAGAGTCTTTCGATTCCATGATGTTGCTTTCGGTGTCCAAAATACTGTAGCTTCCTTCTTATGATGGTATTTAGAAGTCACACGTCATTTAGCTTCAGTAAAGCAAAGATGAGTTAGGGGATAAAGAACGTTTTCTAGCGAATATCTCATTTTTAAAAGGTACGTTTTATATCACATTTTTATTAATACGTTGAAGTAATGAATTGTGCTTGATTCATATCGGGGTGTTGTCACTAAAACTATAGCTCATTTTTCACACACCTGCGTGATACTTCGAAGCATGGACTGAAAGTCTGATATATCAACCACGTTAGTGAACAAAGACCCAGAGATTTCATTTCAGGATAGCCGTAAAGATCTCAAATTCATACAGTTGACATACACGTTCCGCTAGTCTTGTCAAATATGTATCAATAACTAATGAAACATTTAGAAACTTTTAGAACGAACATTTTAATGAAGCTTTCATTAAAAAAGAGAAATATAAAGAAGCCCAGATTCTTGAAAAATAACTCAAGATTCCAAGGTATGATCAAAACCCCCAATTCTGGGGGGGGGGGGGAGAGAAGCACAGGATTGGTAAGGCTGGTTATGACTTATTCTTGGCTGTATAATTTTACCAACACGAAAAATTGTATGCTAGATAGGATTTGCCTTATTATTAACCACATGTTTTCAACAATTATGCACTTATTTTTCTGATACATTTGTTTCGTGCATTCTTCCGTGATTTTAAATGGAATGTTTATTGATAATATACTTACACACATTGTGAGATATTAAAACCTGCAATCAATATTTAATTCATGACAAATCAAAATAGAGAATTACATTTTTTTAAAACAAGGGACAAACATATTTAACAAAGAGTACGTAATGTGCACCAATTACATCTTTTATGGCATTGATCATTTTTATATCACAAAACAGGATTTCATTACTGCAAGCTAGTAAAGGTCCAAATTCTTCTGTAAACAGTTATGTGTCACATTTTTAAAAAATTGAATTTCGTGCTAGTCTCCAGTGTTTTCCAGATCTATAACACGTTATAGGTTATTGATCTCTGAATATCCTCCAGTGTGCATGCGTATGTATATACCGACATTAAATTTGAATGTTAAATAACTTTCTTTGTATGTTTCAGTGTGCGTGCGTGTGTGTATATATACGAATATTAAATTTGAACATTAGATACATATCAGTATATGGTTCATGTACATGGACATAAACAAAAGAAACAAGAATACTACAAACTTTCATCAATTGGATTACTGACTAGAATATGTTTTAGTTGGTATGAAGAACTATTCACAAAAAACTTTTAGAACGAACTAAATAGACTCCAACAGAGCACAGAGCTAGAAATATATATGTAGGATAGAATTTGGCGACACGGATGTGTGCCTGTGTAAGCAATCTGCAGTGGAAAAAAAGACAACTCTGGTATCGCGAAACATATCCTGATACTGGAACTACGAGGGCTGGGGTAACACAATGCATGTGTAAAAATGAAAGGAAATAGGTTACTACTGTTAAAATATTTATAAATAGAACATACTAGCAATGAGACACAGCGACAGGGGACATTTCGACTAAAAGTCTTAATCAGGACGAAAGACAGAAAGCGAAATAATAGATATACCAAACATAAGAAAACAGATGCGGTCATCTCAATCTTGCTTTTCGGTATATACATAGATAGAATAATAATAGAAACAAAAAATGGCAGGAAGAAGAAATTAAAGCATGATATTAAACATATCCTTCTGTGACTGGCTTTACGAGCCGATAGAAGTATTTGTGTGCAAATACAAGGCGCAATTCAATTGTCCGTGTCATTGTGCTTTCGTTTGGAAAAGGGTTTAGTTGCACGGACGTCATGTTCACGCTGAGGCAAATGAGTGAGAGAGCAATAGAATACAACAACGAAATAAACGCAATATTTGTAGATCAGGAGAAAGCGTTTGATAGAGTCAACAGAGACGTACTATGGGAAACTCTAGAAATGTATTGTATCAAAGGACAATTGTTAGAAAGTATAAGAGCTTTGTATAAAAATTATCGAAATGTGGTAAGAACATCAGATAGTGTTACAGACGCATTTGAGACAAAAATTGCATCATGGTAGCGTACTCTCAATCTTGCTTTTCGGTATATACATAGATAGAATAATAATAGAAACAAAAAGTGCAGAGGGCAACATCAGCGACTCAGAACAAGATAACTCAGAACAACTAAACAATGAACTAAATGAACTGCTTTCCGCAGACGACCAGAGCTTCATATACGAAAACGAAGAACAACTACATAATCATGTTAACTCACTATATGCAATACAATAAAATAAATAAATACAATACAGAAAATACAACATGAATATCAATACACACCCAAAAAAAAAAGAAACTATGGTAATATGCAGAACGCCAGCCCACTAAACATACAGAGAGACAACATAGGAATAAAACAAATATCGGAGTTCACATATCTCGGTAATATTTTCACAGAAAATGGAAGCCTTGATAGAGAGATAGAGATGAGATGTCAAATGGCAAATGCAGTAACATACCAACTGTCACCACTACTTCTTCATCCTAAGATCGAGATGGAAGTTAAAAGACAAATGATCTACATTATATTCCTACCAACACTGTGTTACCAAACCTGGTCTCTCTCATCTCCACATTACAGAAAGATAGTGACATGTGAGATGAAATGCTTGAGGAAAGCTGCAGGGGTCACCAGGTTCGATAGATTACGAAATGAAGACATCAGGGAAAAATTAAGTATAACACCTTGCACAGAATACATAGAAAGGCAGCAGATCAAGTGGTTTGGCCACATTATGAGAATGTATCATGACAAGTTGCCGTTAGAGGCATGTAATCAAATGAGATCAGGGTACAAAGTCCGAGGAAGACGACAAAAAGATGGATAGAAAACGTCAAAGACATCCTGAACAAATACGGTTATAGCACAGCCGAGGTGATACATCTGGCATTGGAACACAAGCTCGAGCTCCAATCACCCCTACCCTTAACGGCAAGAGAGAGAATAACAAACTACCTGGGGAAAGACAATAGACAATAAAACATATCATCGGGGAAGGAAAAGATCAAAGCTGGAAATGATCCAGCTAGGTAAGAGAAGACAGATATCGCTTGACGAGTGGAAATGATGAACAAAGAGAGTGATATATAAGAGTGCGATGATAAAACGGAATCTGCAGAAAAAAATCAAAACCGAACATATTTTACAGAACTACCAGCTGTACCACACGAAGAAAATAAATTACTATCTAAATCAGCTTAGACGAACAAGATCTACATCCATGTCTCGGGGCTGGTGAGCACACTACACTTCATTAAGGAAATCTATTTTAGCCTCTGACTCTAATAGGAGACCGATGAAGAAGACAGTCATTCATTAGGTTTATTGATTATTTATTGCTTATTGATTATTTATTGTTTATTGTTTATTGATTATTTATTGTTTATTTATTGTTTATTGATTATTTATTGTTTATTGATTATTTATTGTTTATTGATTATTTATTGTTTATTGATTGTGTCCTCGCACACCGGACATGTCCATAGGTGCTTAGAACTCCGCTTCAGTAAATGTTTCAGGGTATAACGGCTGATGGTTCCGGTTCTATGTTGGTTCACTACTCTTTTTGAAATCTTTGTTATGTTTTCTACAGGTCACGCCCATCTTCACTCCAAATTCGCGCATTCTCGATATTGAGTCATGCTCATTCATCTCAAAATCCTCTGATCGTGAGGACTCACAAAGAGTAATGAGTATGTCCGCTAGGTCCATAGGCTGACCATCTGTTATGATGGCGAGGCTAGCTAATTAGTCGGGCCCGTTCGTTTCCCTCCACGCCCGCGTGTCCGGGGACAAAGATAAGGGTTAGTTTCCGTAGTGGTGTCCGTATTTTAGCTCAACAGAGCTATTGACTCCACCCATCCCCTTCGTACATAGCCCGTTTTGACTTTCTGTATCATATTCATTGAGTCACTTAGTATGCACGCATGGGAACAGGCCTGCGATTCCAGCAAGTTAAGTGCTTGTGTTACGGCAAATACTTCCATTTTGAGACTGCTTATTGTTGCGGCAAGGCTCCACTGGCTTCGTACACTGTTCTTCCGTGTGATCTGGCAGTAAAGGCCCATATGCATCTGTCGTGACGGATGACCGACCCTTCCATGTAAATCACATTTGTGTCGCCGGCATGTTCGCAGATGAGTGCATTGACTTCAGTATCCATGCTCACAGGGATGTGATCCCTGCACTCTCTAATGAATGTAATGACGGTCTTGACTGCTTTTTGGAAGATCATAGGAATATGTACACATTTCTCACCAGGAGTTATGCCTTCTGGGGCGCAAATCTGTTTAACGGTATCCTCGACACCACTTATCCACGATTTGCCACTCTTGAGCCTTTTTCCCTTCACACGAGAGGGCTCATTGTGTAGTGGGTGGTCTAAGTCAGAACTCACCCTGAGGTATGCACAGGCATGCAACATATAAATTATGTGAGATATGCTCGAAAAATCACGGAGGAATCTCATAGCCACATAGGGTGTGTCCCTTGTGCAACCAAGGATGATCCGCCTCGCTTTTTGAATTCTCTTAATCTGTGTGTTACAGGCGGTGATATTCATTAATAAGACCAACAAAACACACTATAAGATTGTTCTGAAAGCCTCTTCAGACCAAAAAATACATGGAGTAAAGATTTAGATGCATTCGAAAATACATATAGGATCTTAAGAAATTGAATTGTAAGTGGTAGTCAAACATATGACAAGATGGAGAAGATTCGATAATGACACATGCCTCGTAAGGAGTTCAAATGTGAATACAAATAAAGTCAGAACAGTGTTGAGTCTACTGCGGTTATGGTTGCAGCAAACTGTGAGCAACGCCCCTTCGTTCTCTTGTACAAGGGTCTTGTCCTTTCTATTATTTAATACTTTCTGTGGATATTAACCATCCGCTATACGTAAAGGAAAAGGGTGCATAACGAGGCATCATACTTGAATGTGCCAAGAACGCGGTATGTGGCGAAGCGCTCGCTTGACTCCTTGCTCTTCCAACCATGGAGGATAGAACAAGGATCTGCTGAGTACTTGCTTACTCAGAGTTAGTGCAGACATAAATCATTATTTGTACGAAGAAATGATAAGAATAAAGGGAAGCAAGCTTACAAGATAAAAACCATTGTATTTATCCGGTGGAGGATATTATTCGATATATATTTTCCCCCTAAGGACATAGATCCTTTTGCAGAATTAAAGTGTCATTAGAACCACGTAATGTTTTTGTCCCATACATATCAGCATTTACAGATGTGGGTTACAGAAACATTGGTGGTGGAAGCAGAAATTAGAGCCTTGGTTGATATCATATTCCTCATTCACCTGAGGGAAATAAACGCACACACATAGATCTGTTGTTCGAAATGATGGCAATTCATGTAATGTTTTATGGTACATGTTGGAAAGAGAATTGTCAAAGAAGAAATTGGTACCTTTGCCACGACCACAAATAGCATGACCATGGAGTAACATGATAGTAACAAGAGCAACTGTGTCGTTACAATCTTAAACTTACATTCATGTAGCTAGGCACGATGGTAGTGGTTGACGTTAGTGAAACGGTCTAAACTGACGACAGTTATCTTCATATTTGGTTTCTGGATATGCTGCTGTCAGAGGAATTGAACGCTCAGACAAGTTTACTGGTATGGATATTATAGGGACCGAACAAGGAATGCACCTAGCTGATGTTATGAATGTCAGTAGGGAGATAGGACGAGTGACCGACTAACAAATCTTTTGAGTTTGAAACATTGAGAAGACTTCGGGAATACAATATCACGTCAAAAGGGTGTAGCTAAACACAACGTTCTACGAGTCCCCGGAGGATACTGGTAAACAAATTATAAATTTGATCAGTCGTTACACACTGAGGGGTATCGTGAGAAAGAGATCAGAATACTTATGTACAATATGCTCGACGTGTAGTGAGGTTGATCTTTCGATTAATTGCTGTCAAGGGATAAACTGCCAGACCTGAAGGAAACCACACGAGAAGTGGGCATCCAAAGAAGAGTAGTACTACATTGGATACCATCCCACTGTGACATACCAGGAATTGAAGAGGTAGATGTGCTTGCAAATGATGAAGTAATACAGGAACAAAAAGACCAAAAATTACTACCACGAAAAGAGAATACTTATCACAGATATTAGGTAGTCGATCACTCATAGCAACTTTGTCTACACATTGAATGATCTAGGAACGACATGGAGATAGTAGCGTTCTGTTAGTTTTCTGTAATAGTGGGTGTAATATTCATAGGAAGATTTTGTTATAAATATTATATAATACCATCATCAAGTGCCGTGCCTATTGACAAAGATGATCATTGATCTCCATAACTCTCTATCTCTGTACTACGATAGGAAATTATCCAATATTTTCTCACGATGGCGCCTTTTATCTCTATTTCCTACACTCTTCACTCTGCTGAAGTTCCTAGAGTTAGATGTGCATCTAAAGTTGTTGTAGTGGTGTGTTGTCTGGGATGTGGTGACAATAGAGTTCCCGGAAAGCTGTAGTAATACAGTAGTATGTTGCCTGGACCGTGGTGTGAGTATTGAGCTTGGAATGTGATAGTGATGGTATTAGTAGAGAGATTGGTGGTAGTAACTAGGAAGTAACCTAATGTTTTAATATTATGTTGCTTTGGATGTGGTAGTAGTAGAAGCTTGAATGTGGTTCAAGTAGAGAGTCTGGAATATGGTTGAAGTAAAGAGCCTGGAATATTGTTGAAGTAGAGAGCCTGGTATGCGGTAGCAGTAGAGAGACTGGTATGCGGTAGCAGTAGAGAGACTGGTATGCGGCAGCAGTAGAGAGACTGGAATATGGTAGCAGTAGAGAGACTGGAATATGGTAGCAGTAGAGAGCCTGGTATGCGGTAGCAGTAGAGAGACTGGTATGCGGCAGCAGTAGAGAGACTGGAATATGGTAGCAGTAGAAAGACTGGAATATGGTAGCAGTAGAGAGACTGGAATATGGTAACAGTAGAGAGACTGGAATATGGTAGCAGTAGAGAGCCTGGTATGCGATAATATAATCATATAGGTGCACTAAGTGACTGTATAGTTTAATTTTCAACCTACGAGATATAGATTACCAGTAGATCTACATATAATAATATAATGTTTAATTGTGTATTGTTTCAATGAAGAAACCTATTGTTTCATTAAAATGTGTCATTAATCTTACATAGATTTTAACAACCTGAAGTATTGCTATTGAACGACATCACATAACGAACATATGGTACTTTGACTATTCAACTTGTGTGACTCAACATTCACATGTAATTTTATTTCCAGAAAGTTGCAACTTGTACATGACCATTATTCACAGTAGAACAGTGTATAAATGCTGACACAAGGAGACGTGGGTAAAAGAAAATCACATGGTTCATGCATGTAACGAGGCTACCACCAGTCTCCCTAAAAAAGCAATACTATTTAATTCAATGGGTTGAAGACCAATGGCGGGCAATGTAAAAGGTGGAATACATAAATATAAGAAGCACTGAACACTACCGTGTATGAGGCACGGGTCTGATCTAGAGTTGTCTTATTGATCTGATGTCATAGGCATAATACCAGACACCATCGAAAATATGAAAGATGTGGAAATATCATCAATGGATAGATTTTTCAAATATTTCTAAAAATAAATATAATAGAAATAGGTTTTATATTTACTTTTATATGTGTGTGACTAGACCCATGTCTGGTCGTTAGAACTTCTCTACTGTTCATGCATATATATTTACAAATTACTGTTAAATATTTCACTGATAGTAATGTAAAGTATTTCAGTCCAGAATGTTTTCTTATAGTACTTTGTTATGTAACTTATATAGTATATAGGTTTAGTAACTTAACTACTTTTTAAATAAACTCAGCAAGTATGCTATATGATGTATTATCTAATTTTAACAAGTGGAAATATTTTTTTGTTGATGTCCCATTTTAGTATTTCTCAAGTTCTGTTTGGGTATATAAGATGTGCATTTAAAAAAAACATTGAATGTACATGTTGATTTCGTATATACTTGATATTTTTTTTTAATTTTAATAAAATGGTACTTCAGATCCAGTCAATGTGATTTATTTCTATTTAATTGTGTGTAATTCTTACTTTAAAAAAAAATATGATCTACTAAAAATCAGGTGAGTTATTTGTTGAGTAGTTAGAGCACGTGTCTCTATATAGATTTTTGTCTCTTGGTGAAGTCAACACTTTCTTGCTTTCACAATTAAAATAGAACACAGTAGAACTAACAATTGGATGGTTGAGTTGCTAGAGTACTGCTCACTACAGATTTGAGTCCAAGTGTAGTCAATACTTTCTCATTCATACTTTCACAATTCAAATAAAGTAAAAATAAAGTTTATTATAAACCATACATGAGAAGCTTGTGTTAAGAACGCCCTAACAACGCGCATTCAATTGTAATAAACTATTAAGATTAGAAATTCCTAAACAGCTATCAGTAAAACTGAATATTTGTCAAGTTAATTGATATGTCGTGTGACAAATACAATCTAAATCAATGCACAAATAGGAATTTCAGCTACTATTTTTGACATATGATGAAAGAGAATATGGACAAACACAAAATTAGCATTGCGAATGACGATGAAAATCTATCGGACTTTCGTACTTACCACTTCATTATATGGCTCAGAAACATTGGGCATCATACTCCAGGCATAATGAACATGACAGGGAAAAATCACAATACAGAGGTACGGCAGTGTGCAAAATTACAACCAATAATGTGAACACTCAAAAGCCACAGGAGTGACCAGAAGACACAGAATTAGAAACGATGTCGTAAGAGAAAGAGTGGGTGTCATATCAATTCTATAAAATCCAACAGATACAATGGTTTGGTCATCTGGAAAGAATGCCGTGTGATTCATTAGTTTATAGAGCATATACGAAGAGAGGAGAAGCAGAAAGAAGAGCCAAGGGTAGACCTAGAGTACGTTGGATCGACAACATCAAAGAGACATTACACGAACATCAAATAACATTATCTGAAGCTGCCAGAAAAGCGAGAACAAGAACATTGTATCTCCATCGACACCCGTAAAGGGTAAAAGAGGAAGGAAAGAAGATGAAGAAGAATGTGAACACTCAGCAGCAGGGCCGGTCTTACGCCATTGCAACCTATGCGGCCGCATTGGGCCCCGCACTTCATATGCCCATAAATTAATATTAGAATTTATTTTATTATCATCTTCCCTACCCAGATTGGGCTCCACGCAATCCGTTTCGCATTGGGCCCCGCAATTGTTAGGGCCGGCCCTGCTCAGCAGTATACTATTAAGATGGTTTGGTCATGTGCGAATAATGAAAAAGAGTTTGACCGCTCATGAGATACAAATATGTATTGAAGGAAGATATGTTGCAACAATCATTGCAGGAAGATATTACTATTTTCTGCAACTCTACAACAATCATTGCAGGAAAATATGTTACATCAATCACTGCAGAAAGATGTGTTACATCAATCATTGCAGGAAGAGGTGTTACAACAATCATTGCAGGAAGAGGTGTTACAACAATCATTGCAGGAAAATATGTTACATCAATCATTGCAGGAAGATGTGTTACATCAATCATTGTAGGAAGAGGTGTTACAACAATCATTGCAGTAAAATATGTTACATCAATCATTGCAGGAAGATGTGTTACAATTATCTGCACCTATTAGGACCTCCTTGACTGGATGTGGAGAGGCGTAAGAATAGTAGGAGATTTGTTTAAAGGCCACATTGGAATTTACCAAACTCATAAAACGTTTTTAAACTTACAAGCAATGTTGTAAGTTACAAGCTCCCTCTAAGACATGAGTGCATGTGAGCAAAAATCTATTTTCGAAGGCTCTTAATTTCTAACACCACTTCTTCTAGGCAAACCTTCTACCCATAAAAAATCAATCTTCCTCAGCATTTTAAATCAGTTCCATTTTTTTAATTATAGGAACTTCCACACTCATTTGTATATGTATCTCTTGTGAGTCAAGTCCAAACTCTGTACGCCAAGGGTAACAATGTATGGGCTAGCGCACAGTAGCGAAGCTTAGCGGGGACAGTGCTTACAAGACTATCTAATGATTTCATACTACCTGTATCGGCATATGGATGCAGAAGCTTGAAGTCAACAAAAGCAATAAACACATTTTAAAACTAGTGCCGTTGAAGAATATTGAACATAATGGAACACATCTTAAAACAAGCAATTCACTTAGGGAAGAAACAAACCAAGAATTATAATCAAACTTTATAAGCAGACGCTGGAATTACGACCTGCCATGTACTCAGAATTCATGAAAACAGACCTCTTACACAAACAATCATGTGAAAGGCAATGGGCAAAAGAAAAGTAGTTCTAACAGAAATTCTACGTAGAACAATCAACAGAGAGAGATAAATATTGGACATAAGCAATACACAAGAACTACAGCAACCTGCACCGAGGCACTCAACATGGAAAGAAATGAATACTGTCTATGTGCTATCTATGGCCCAAGAGGAGCTAACTAACACACTCGGGAAAAATGTGAGGATTTAAACTACAGATCCCGCCTAAGACGGATGTGTCGGGCCATTGGCGCAAATAAAACGGCGACATAATGCATTTCCATTCTCTGGACTACTTCTTGCTGGAAATCTAGTAGGACCATGGTCCTGTACACAGCAGATCCAGCGGGAGTTTGAAAATGAACGCCGAAGAAGAAGAAGTAAAACTGCAAATGAGCTGGCAATGCAAGGCTTTCATAATGGTGGAAAAAAAAGATGCGTGATGAAGAGTAAAGACATGTAATGTCTTACATTTAACTTCTCAGTACAGTGGTATCCATCTAAAGCGTAGTCAAATTCCATTATATTTTGGTTCACACCCACAAAAACATGTATGTAAGAATAGAAATCGCAATATACAGTAAACATGATTTTAATGGGAAATTTGAAAAATATTATGTAGGACAATTTTTTATAAAAGGAAGTGCTATATAGGGATTTCAATGTATGTTTATAACAAACTTCCCTATTAAAAAACACCTTGGAGAGAGGATAGTGGCTTGCCTATTTATAACCAAACTGAGGTGAAAGTAATTTTAAGTAAGAATGACCAGAATAGTGTACAACGAAGGACAGTTATTCTCAGTATGCTTGATAAAGAAAACCTACATGATAAATGGATCAGAGTCTATACAGATGGGTCAGCAAAGAATGCCGTGAACAATGAAGGGGCGGGAATATATATATATATATATAGAGAGAGAGAGAGAGTTCCCAAACAATGTCAGGGAAACTACCAACAGGAAACTACCAAATTTTGTCATAATTACGAGGCAGAAATTCAGGCAATCAAGGTGGCACATGAAAAACTGTTGAGTACCAATCTTGAATCAGTCTTTAGTATTCTTAACAGATGCAATAGCAGTACTCCAAGCGCTGCAGTACAGAAAACTACCAGACCTGCGGGTGCTACTGACTGAACTGCACCATCAGCGTAAAGTAACTATGTAGTGGATACTATCATATTGTGGAATACCTGGAAACGAGAAAGCAGATCGTCTGGTTAAGGAGGAAGCTGCTGATGATCAACCAGATGTGTCAATAACCTACCATCAAAATAAACAGATTACCAAGGCAATTAGAAAGTCAACTCCAATACAAGATGTCTACCAACTTATGAATAGACCAGAACATGTCATTCTGCGCCTCAGAAAAGGACATAACCCAGCCACTACCCAGCCACATGTATACAAAGTTCAAGATTGGCAACACGGTCATGTGTACAGGCACCTCAGACAACAGAACATATTCTTCAGGACTGCTAGGAATATTATATACTGAGGCAAATACAGTGGCCCAGGGGAACAACAATGAAATAAATACTCCACGGAACATCTGCGCGAATTACAGAACACAGTTATGTTTATTGAAAAATAGGGCTTCAGATATAGGCATGTTCCAGACGAACGAGAGAAGTTTAAACTATATATAAGAACTATTTGAAAAGAAGACAACAAAGAAATTCTGACAACACTGTGAATGAAAACAGTACATGTTTGTAATGTGAAAGGAAATAAAAATCAAACAAATACAATACTTTAGACATACATGTATTAAAAGACATGATACATTGGTGAAGACCTTACTTGAAGGCGCAGTGAATGACGGAAAGAGGTAGGCAGAATGACAAATGGGAGGGAAACGTGAGATGGATTGGACATAGTCTAGCAGAATGCACTACCAAGGCAAGAAACAAGATCTTTGAGGCCGATTGCAATGAACCTTCGATGTGAAGATGGCACATGATGATACTATATATAGCACAATATCAGTTATTACGTACACATTTTGTCCGTACGGACATTGTTGTTATAATGTAATTTGACTGTATCCATGAAATCTTCTAGAATGAGGTAACTATATACTGGTAGAAGGTATAATGAGATAACTATCACAGGTAGAACAGATATAATGAGGTAACTGTCTACAGGTAGAGCAGACATAATTAGGTTACTATCTACAGGTAGTCGATAGAATGAGGTAACTATCTACAGGTAGAGAAGGTATAATGAGATTAACTATCTACAGGTAGAACAAACAGAATGAGGTTACTATCTACAGGTAGAGCAGATATAATGAGGTAACTATCTACAGGTAGGTTGGTTGCTGATCAAGCGGCCCATGGGCTTATGCCCTTTGACCCAATGCCATTAAAATGGCATTATATTGCTGAGATGTATGTGAATTTTCGGGCCATCCCGGGCCAGAGAATAACTATCACACCACCAGGAAGGTAGGTGAACCTGTGCACTGCTCTGAGCCACTGCAGTCAAGACAGGGTTCATCCTAGCTCAGTCCCTGTCACCAATTGACTACTGGTTATGCTGAACTTCTCTATTGCTCCAGGCATGCAACCAAATGTTCAATCCAAAAGGATTGTCACATCCTGAATCATTGTTCCTCAGCCACAGAAAAAAAACAACAGTGCTGTCAATATCCTCATCCCCAATGCTACGCAGTACATCTCTGGCTCCCTCCCAACCACAGTGGGTGCATTCATATATACAAAAAACAAAACATGCAACACATTGCAACAACAAAATAAAAGCATAATTGTATAGATGACGTAGCTATTTATCTTCAGAAAAGAAATTACTGAGTTTCGTGAGAAAAATGTCTTCGTAGGATAACTAACACCTATTGGAGTGAATTCAAATCGAATGATAAAATCAGAGAAGAGACACATCAAAATTTCATCACAGATGTTATCAGAAAACGCCGTTGGTCCATCCTATATCAGGCATGTCCTAAGCTCAGACATCAACAGAATACACCACCAATCTCTTGAATGGATACCTACAGGCAAAAGAGCCAGGGGTAGACAAAAAGGAACACTCAGAAGAACAATACTTAGAGAAAGTAAAACAATCAATATTCAAGAACTGCACGGAATAGCTTTGAACGGACAGAATTGGAGAGATCTGACCTATCTTCAGCGCAAAAGGAAAATAAATGAATGAATGAATAGATGGCATGCCATGAATCTTCTATCAGAAGATAACCTCAATATAACGGCATGTCATCAACTAAGGTTTTCTGTTGCACTGATGAGACCCACAGACGCAACTTTATGCGTATATCTACAGGTAGAGAAGGTATAATGAGAACTATCTACAGGTAGAGAAGGTATAATGAGAACTATCTACAGGTAGAGAAGGTATAATGAGAACTATCTACAGGTAGAGAAGGTATAAAGAGATAACTATCTACAGGTAGAGTAGATTTATCATAATCCTTTTCATTGCTGAAGTTGCAACTATCAGAAGATGAAACTTCACACTGTGTTACTGCTACTACATGCCCACCCCACCGTACATGATTGTACATCCTTTTGTATGTCAAAGAATATTCCTTGTCAACACCACACATATTGTCAGATTGTACAAACTCAGAAAAATAAACAACAATCAAGTTTCAACTGATATACTTTAGTTTGTTCATTTTTAATCATATTTTTTTCATTTCATATAATAAACAAGAATATTTAAACAATGAGACATACAAAAGAATAATATGAGTGAAGGTAAGGAGTGCATCAGGTTTAGAAATTAACACATATTTACATTTCAGATTATATTCTCCATCTGATTGTAGTAAAATACGCAGGAAGCTGGCTGTTGGCTATAAACTGTTCCTCTCTTCTATGTTTCTTAATTTGTGAAGATGGGCTTTGGCATCTAATTTCTCTATGCCACATAGGTTGGTGCCTCTTTGATTATAATGAGCTTCAACTTCTCTGTTTGGTGTTCTTCCCATAGATAGAATGCCTTAATGGGCTATTTTCCTATCAACATCCTACCACCCAAAACATCTGCTATCAAATTATGCCCAGCTTACATCACTGTGGGCCACTGGACGGAAATTTCTGTCACAAGCCAACTATCTGTGAATGGTGTATGTGGCAGTTATTTCCTCCTTCTGCCAAGGGGATCATCACATCATGTAAACTTATGTCACCATAGTATAGTGCAATCCCTTTATAACACATTAGTTCAGAATGAGGAAATATGTGTGTAATAAACAAATTGTGCTATATACAATTATATACATTAAAAAACAAACTAATTGGGGATTTTCAAAAACACTTGTTAAATAGGGAATTTTCTTATAAACATATGCACTATACAGGATTCCATTGTAGTGGAGAGTATGTTTGATCTACCGACCAAGATGGATGTGATTTGGTCTAAGTGGTTGTGTTCAGCGAGCAGTGATGTATCATTTGGGACCTTTTTCAAGGTTTTACTTTGTTTAAATTTATCCCGTACTGTCAACTATAGTGCATTTCAAAATACATGCCCTTGTTTAAAAATGTGTAACTCCACAACTATTTTACAGATATGCATGAAATTTTCAGAAGTTTTTTAGAAACGTAAAGAACTAATGTAGAAATATTTGCATCACAATTTAACCCAAAATGTGCAATTTGTTTATATAATGTATGTACACACGCACTAAAGATTTTTATTTTAAAAATAATGAAGATACTGTATATGACCATTTGGTGTGAAATTTAGAATACAAAAGAATCTGTTTGTGTCTCGATTTGAATGCTGCATACGATTTAAACATTTTAACGTAAATTTGAGAATCTAGGTCATTGGAAGACTTGTCTGTACATATAAACCTCATAATCTATTTTGATAAATTACTGTAAAATTAGTTTCTTCTGTCACTATAGTTAGATAGAGCTGTGTTATTTCTTGTGAGCACAAATGGAAGTCCAGTTCAATGTTTCAGGACTATTCCCATGGAAATGTGGTTTCTTTCTGTATGTGTTAGAGTTCGTGGTGTAGCCATGTGAATTCCTGATACAACACTGAGACAGGATTAGCAAACTGTCAGTGAGAACACAATGGTTCATAGTAAAATGGAGAGTTTTCTAATTCTGAATACAAACAATTTGAAGGATAAATTAAACGAATTGCTATTTGCAGATGACCAATCACTATTAGCATCATTAGAAGAGCAACTACAAAGACAAATAGACAGATTACACCAAACATTTCAAGCCTTTAACATGAAGATAAATATAGAAAACACCAAAGTATTGAAGATAGGAAGAACAGCAAGAAACACCAATATATATATATATATATATATATATATATATATATATATATATATATATATATATAGGAAACAACAGACTAAACAGGTGACAGAATTCACATACCTAGGAAGCAATATAACAACAGATGGCAAGAGCAGTAAAGAAATACACAAATGATGTAATAAAGATAACCAAGCCCTAGGGCAAGTGACACCAATCTTCAGAAACAAAAATGTAGATTTAAACACCAAAATAACACTATTCAAAAAGATTACTATGCCAACACTGTGCTACCAATGTCAAACACGGACAACTACAGTACAAGACAAACGTGAGCTGGTGACAGCTGAAATGACATGCTTATGCAAAATCCTAGGAATATCGCTAAGAGACAGAGTGAGGAATGAGGACATTAGACAAAGAACAGGCACCACCCCAATCTTGAAATATATTAAGAGACAACAGATCAAATGGTTTGTACACATCAGAAGACTACCATCAGACAGCATACCACAGCAATCTATGCTACACAAATACAGTAAAGGCAGATCTAGAGGCTGACCATGAAAATGATGAACCACTGAAATAAAATAGGCAACAAATTCCACAATATACTCAGCACACATGAGGGCCATCTCCAGAAAACTCTTCTATCCCTGATGCTTAAAGGCAACAACGGGTTAAGGGGATAGATAGACTATAGTAGTCACACATTCACAAACATCAAAGGAATATACAACTACATGCAAATGGCAACACCTGGTGAAATTAGATTTATAAATTCCTTATGTCTTTCAATATTTAAACTGATATGCAAAATCTTACTAAATTCTGCTTACTGGTTATTGAGATATTAAAGGGAATGTGAGGACAACTATTTTGAAACGCACTACAGATATTTTTAAAAAAGGCACCTACATAGCCACTATCAATTCTTTTTCTCTTGCATTTGTTCTTAACTCCTGCAGGTTAGTAGGATGTAATCCAGAGAATGGAGTATATTGTGCATTGGTTTACAGCTTAACTGCAAGACCTGAGCCTTACATCATGACACATCCAACTTCAGATTAGCTTCAGCAATTTGACTCTCTATAGGATGGTGGAACAGCAAACTCCACCCCCAAATGTCCTTAGTCACCTCCTACGACATGTATGATAAGAAAGTGTTGCTATCATTTGCTCATTGACTTGAGCCAGCAACACAATACTGAATGATATCTACTCAAACCAGTTCTCAGGTTGTGATGATACCAACAACAAATGATGTGAGGGTGTAATGGGTGAAATCAAAATGTAACTGGCCACTTGCAGAGTTTTACATTCAACATTTACAATATTTAAATAATACAATAATCAAATAACAACAACCAATTACGTAACCTGTAAGTAACAATAGCATGGAAGCCAATGTGATTTGCAATAACTAGAAGTAAATAACATAAATATATATATATACTAGATTTTATATATAAAATATATATAAAACATGAAATGGAACTAAATTTAAAAACAAATTACTCATGAAGTAATAATCTTAGAAAATTTAATGTACTGCAGCATTTGCCAAAAAACATACATGAAACTGAGAGAGTTAAATATAACACCAGCAACATTTCATTATTTTGAAACTAAATATACACACATTTGCATATGTTTTGTTCTGTTCATTAGATCAATTAACAAGAGATTCATGACAGTTGTTTACTGTGGTGAATCTACCAACTCTGCATTTATACATTTTTTGTTAGAGATAGAACACTGGTTGATTTGTATATGTTAAGAACTTCATGGGAACAGACAGCTATGTTTAGATCACCAAGAATTATGAGCAAGGAAGCGTATGTTTCCTATGTATAATTTTTTATTTTTTTGCAGATTTATCTTTCATGACCAGAAAACCGCAACTCTTAGTTACGTATGCTATATTTATGAAAAGGCATGTTCCATCATTCAATCACATATATTGCAACCTTTTAGTAGTATATTGGAATCATGTTATAACAACTTGGTGTGGCCTGACACAATACATATGTAATAACAGAAATAAGTGTTGCTTTATATGGTAGTCAAGCATGGACAATTGACAATATTGCAAGAAAACATCTGGAGGCCACAGAGATGTGATTTTATAGAACAATGTTGAAAATAACATGGACAGCTAAAAAGAGTAATGCTATAATTCTACAACTGGTCAACTAAAATAGAAAACCTATTAACTGCATTAGAAGATGAAAATCACAGTTTCTGGGTCATCATGAAAAGAGGTGAGTTGGAGAACATCGTAACAACTGAAAATATCAAGGATAAGAGAGACAGAGAAAGACAACATGAGCAAATGTTGGATGGCTTGAAAGCCTGGCATGATGCAGAATCATCAGAAACTATATTTAAATGTATAACAAACAGAGACATGATCGCGTACGCTGGAAGGCACGGTACCAATGAATGAATGAATATGGGGAAAATTTGTTATACAAGAATGTGATACAGAGGGATTCCAGTGTATCAATGTTGGCCACTTTTTAATCACACAGTTCACAGCACTGAAGAAGGCAAGGCTTCAGTATGGCCAATGGGGGCAGAATAGTTGGTTTTTATTACACAGTGTTCAAGATAAAACTAATCCCATTAATACAAAATTGTCAGGCAAAGGGGATTATTTTATCTTAAAGATCCTGTAGTTTTAGCACCACTGTAATATACAGGGGAATGGAAGTGACAATAATTTTGAATAAGCTTTAAGACTAGTGAAAGCAATTATGAATAGTTTGTGTCTTGATAAAGACCTCTTGGTTGAAACGTTGAATGTGATTTGTGTATTGTAATTTTTATGATTTCTTGTGTGCTCATCATTACCTACTAGTTTTAGCTATAGTCTGTCGTGTCTCATTGAAGCGATATATAAACCTGTGTTTTACGTAAGTCTAATTATAAATAGTGAAACAAAGTTGCTAACTCTACTAACTAGAAATTAAAAAATTATTGTTATCATCATGAGTAAAGGATAACACAATGTAAAATAATATATGAAAAGACAAATACCAAAAAGAGGTGAATGATAATTCACATACAAACCCAGAAACACATGTAAACCAAATTCAAGAACATAAGTCAACAATGTTTATATATGACCTCAAAACTACAGAAAAAAGATGATATCTGTTCTGAGTATTGCTAACTTATAAATCAGGATCAACTGCCAAAGACGGACATGATAGGCCATTGGCACAAATAAAATGGTGACACAACCTGCTTCCATTCTCAGGACTATATTCTGCTGGAAACTAGTAAAATCATTCTACTACAAGAGAGATCCAGTGAGAGTTTTAAAAAAAAGGAATGCTGAAGAATCAGGATCATGGTTCTACTTATTAGTGCCCATCTATCTAGTCAGTGGTTGGCCAGAAACCATTGACTAGTGTCACATTCAGCATGTACATTAAAGTAATGGAGTCATTCCTCAAACTTCTCGGAGTGTGAGCCCTGGTTTAAGTTTTCTAGTTGTGTATTGACCATTGGAGTTTTATTTTCAATTTTTTTATATCATGCAATAAGAGGAAATTGGATAAGTGACTTAGCTTGGTTGCAACAATATAGCTACCACTCTTCAAATAACTCAGGAGCTTTCAAATTCATTCAGCAAATGCAAACACTCATTATAACAAATAGAAAACTTCAAAGCTTTATGAAGTGAGCCTTTTTAAAAAATTTTAAAAACCTTTTGAAATACAACAGTGTAAATGGTTATTTCAAAGAAAGAAAATAACACACCTTGCAAGATCATATGAATGATATAGTATTAAAACAGGTCCACCAATTCAAATATCTAGGTACAATTATAACAGCAGATGGAAGAGGTTCAACAGAAATAAGATGCAGAATAGGACAGGCAAAAACAATATTCAGAAAAATGAAAAATATACTGTGTAATATGACCTTGTCATTAGAGGTGAGAAAGAGAGTTCTGCAGTGCTATATAACCCCTATACTAACATATGGGTGCGAGTCTTGGACAATAAACAAACTGGAAAGTGGGAGATTGGAGGCAACAGAGATGTGGTTCTACAGAAGAATGCTGAGAATACCATGGACTGCCAGAAAAACTAATGTAGAGGTGTTAAAAGAGTTAAATGCGAAACGGACCTTAATCAACAATATAAGAAAAATGCAATCTTCTTTTTTTGGCCACTTCATGAGACAGGCAGGTTTAGAGAACATAATCACAACAGGCAAGATTGAAGGCACCAGAGACAGAGGGCGACAACGTGAGAAAATATTAGACAGTTTGACAACCTGGCACGGCAAAGAAACAACAACGACTTTGGTACATAATACTGTGGACAGAGAGCTGTGGAGAGCCATGACCGCCTACGCCACCCGGTATGGCACCTGATGATGATGATGAAATGTCTCACAAATTTGTGAACACCCATAGTAACGGGTGATAAGTATGCTTTGTATGACTGGTCAACTAAGTGTTAATCACTACGATAAGCTGTTCTTTAAATATAATAGTGGATAATTTCAGTATCCATGACTGTTGCTAGTTTGTAGGTGAAGGTCATACTTGTTTAGAGATATCCTATCGCTATCAATAAACAGACTGGCAGATATATTCTCAGACATGTTTGTGACAAACTCCATGTGAGGGTGTTGCTCTCTGTAAGTCTGATGCTTCTCAGATTCTGTATGCACTG
Source organism: Meghimatium bilineatum (assembly GCA_034231615.1). Classification (NCBI taxonomy): domain Eukaryota; kingdom Metazoa; phylum Mollusca; class Gastropoda; order Stylommatophora; family Philomycidae; genus Meghimatium; species Meghimatium bilineatum. The sequence continues at coordinate 57,683,609 of CM067322.1, forward strand.
ACATACCTACTGGTATGTGAATATTTTGAAAGTGCTTATCCATTTCTGAAACCATATCAGAGGATGACATTAATCTTGGCTGGAGTTGGGACTTTGCTGATGTGTTTAATTTATTCTCTTGCATATTCATTCCCTGAGCATGCTTGTTTTTCATGTGACCATGGAGAGAGTTTTTATGATTAAATGCCTGAGAACAAAGAGCACAAGCAAAGTGACGATCACTGTTGTGCACACGCATGTGAATGTTGAGGTTCGAGCGGAGTGAGCACTGTTTACCACACACCTCACACTGATATGGCCGCTCTTTGGTGTGTGTTAGAAGATGCTTACGCAACATGCCATTGCTTCTGAAACTTTTTGGGCATTTGTTACAGGCATATGGTTTTTCTCCTGTGTGAGTCCGCATGTGTCTGTCTAGATTAGATTTTCGAAGATATCTCATAGGACATTGGTCACAAGCATATAACTTCTCCTGAGCTAACTGGCTGTGCATCAGCATATGGTCTTTAAGCTTGGAGACAACTAAACCACAAACAGGACACTGTTCTTTCTTGCCCTTCTTGTGGTAAGCCATATGTTTCTCAAGATCTTCTGCCACAGCAAATAGGTTTGAGCACAGAGAACATTTTAGAATATCATCAGGATGAGAGACACGAAAGTGGCACGTCCGACTGGTTTTATTTGGGAATATTTCTCCACAAAGTGCACACTTAATCTCGTGAGTGAGCTGATGTTTGGCAAGCTCTGCCCTAGAAGTGAATCTCTCACCACACGGGTTACACTTAAACCTTTGAGCTGACACGTGTATATCCATATGGTGCTGGCGTGAAGACAAGGATGAAAAGTGTTCTCCGCAAACACAACAACGGTAGGCATGTTCACCAGTGTGGAGAAAAGTGTGAATTTTTAAACTGTCCATTGAAGACACCACAAGTCCACACACATTACACACCATTTTTTCTTTTTTACTTTTCTTGCCATCAGAGCACTTCACATTTGCAGATTCTGTCAGTAATTCTGTGCTTGAGTTTGCCTTGCCTGATCTGTTAGAAGCTGTCTCCACTTTCACTCGCCTGTGTTTCTGCATGTGTACTATTAAGTGTGCTTCATATGGTTCAACCTTGCCACAAATACCACATTTATGTAATGACTCCTCTACTCTTCGATGATCATAAAATGTCTGCTGATTGGTAAATACAACCATACAGTATTCACACTTGATAGCTTTCTCTATTAAGAGTTTTCTGAGTTTTTCTTTCCCTTGTAGATTCAGTTCTTCAGTATTTTCTGATTTTATATCAGGACTTCTGACTTTCTTGACTAAATATTTCTTTGATACTGCCGCCTTTTTTCTAATTTTTGATTTCAGTAATGATTTTGTAACTTTTGCAGTGTTATTTGCTGATGGAAGCTTGACGTTCAGTTTAACAACTCTGTTTGGATTCTTTCTGCATACTTTATCCATAAGGTCAGACTTTTCTGCTGGATTACTAGACATACAATTGCTCACTGGATCACATCCATCACCCTCTTGTCTATCTTTCTCTTTCTTCTTGGAACTAGACACATATTTAGTCGTTTGTACTGTAGTATTTCTAAGAACCCTCTTACAAAAACCTGAATCTTCTAACTCTGTAAACTTCTTAGCCCTTTTCAATATTTTCTGTTTGTGTCTTGATTTTTCTGAATAGGAAATTTGTTCTAAAATTTCATGTTTACTTTCTCTGTTCACCTCATCAAGATCATCATTATCTGCAATCTTACAATCTTTTATAACATCTACTGATGCAGCACCTCCAGACCCAGGAGACAACACTCCTACTTGATCCTGAATTGAAACACACTCCAAGTCTTGACATTTTAAATCTTTCTCAACTTCTATTTTTGACCAATCATCAAACAAAACTTGGATTTTTACTAACTGGCTAAATTTCAAACACACTGGCTCATTATTATCAATAACATAAACCAAAGCTCCGCTTCCAAATTCAGATTCAAAGAAATGGTTCTTGTCCTGAAATTCGCCCATATCTAAGTACTAATCTCCTCACATAAAATAATATACTGCATAGCACAGTTCCTATACAACTATTACAACATCTAGAATTGTTCACAACTAACCAGTTTGATCAGTGTGAAGTGAATCATCAACAACTAGACCCCAGAAATAAATGTCTGCTTTGCACAAAACTGGTCAAAATGGAATGCAAATAAATAAATGGATCAACTTGACCTGACTTGTCTCACTTGCAAATGCCACCTGAAAATATAACAGCAATACTTAATCTAAGGAAACCAACAAGTTACTCTATCAATGACTTCTTTTATTGATTTTTTCATTGTTTAGATTCAGATCAAATAAATATTTTTATGAACATTGACTAAGTACAGGAATCAGCTAACATTTTATACCATAAAAACATGAAAAAAGGTCCTTTAAAAAAAACACTTTTCAAATACAGTAATATTTTTTACAATATTGCAAGTGCATTTTTCTATGTTCGAAGTACAATTCTTTGGGACAAACAAATGCTAATGAATTAACATGGGTGACTAGTTTGGTAATAAATACGAGTTACCTTTAAATCAGGGGAAGGGAAAATACCACAAAAAGACCAATTTCACCATACAAACAATTTATACTGGCCAGCTAAACAATTTAAAATAATTATTATATGCAGTGGACCCTGAGAACACAAAATATTAAATCACAAGCTATTTCACCTAAGCTGTAAATAGAGATACTAAAGAGTGATAAAGAATAAATTGTGATGTCAAATCATTGATAAAAAGAGGTTAATATATATTCAGAACTAACTTGGGGGGGGGGTGGTAGAAACAGTGTTCATCAGTACATTTTATAATAAGGATAGATGTCATAAGCTTTTTTTGATCAGAGCAAGTTTGTTTACTAAGGATTAAAAATGCTTATCATGTCTCCCACATGACCAAATAACTGATTTTGGCCAGCAGAGCTTTAAAAAAAAAAAAAGGTGCACACACACACACATGCGAATACTGCTTTTGAATTGCTTGTTTACTTATTATTAGACATCTTTGTCACAGAGTAACGGGAAATAAAGCTGCATGCAATATCTGTAGTTAACAGCTTTGCTGAAATACTCTGTAACATACTTTACAGACTCCATCATTTTAATTCAAACCATTGACTGCTGTTCATGCTTCTGTCTTATATTATCTGGTTTTTGGTAATAACATGACTCAGGTATACCTCTATTATTACACAATCTACAATCTGATACATATAACTATGTCAAAACAACAATAAATCAATCTTTGCAAGTCAGCTATGAAAAAACTCAACCCTCGTGCAAGGATTATTGTATTGGTGTTAGATCATTGATGTGGGGCAAGTGACATGCATGTCATCAGAGGAGACAATAGAGGTTTCGGGGGTGGATTTGACTGTCGCATTCCATAAGCTGAAGTAACCCAAAAGATATGCTAAGTCAGATGTGTTAGACTGAAAGATGCAGATATCACAGCCATGCTGTAAACCATGACACATGTATTCAGTTCCTTGAGCTACATCCTGCCAACCAGCATAAGTTTGAATAATCCCACAAGAAGATCTCAAACAGAAACATAAAATGTTGATATTTCCAAAACTTTCTTCATGCATATGTACCGTATATACAGTGGAATCCCATTATAACAACTTGGTCCAGACCAACAAAATATGTAGTAACAGAAATTTGCTGTATAGAGTACAAACAATATAGAATAAACACAATTGGGGATTTCGAAAAGTGTTGTCAAATGTTGACCTACTATAAATATGAACCAATCAATCAATACACAGACAACAACACACCTTGCACATGTGTGTAAATTCCTCAAAGAACACAATCATTTAGCATTAGTACTGGCCATTAGGCCTCAGTACCACAAGGTCAAACTGGGCCTACTTGTAAACATAATTGTAAATAACACATAAACAGAAACAAAGTTGATTCAAATGTAACATGGATAATTGAAAAATATTAATAGGAAGCACCAGGGGTTGAAAGAAAAAAATCAGAAGGCAGTAGAAGGGATCTGAACCAGGTCCTCCGTTCAGCTAGCGCCTATTCACCTCGCAACTTGAGTCAACACGTTTTCCACATTCAATCACATTTTGTAAACATATTTAACCTATTGTATAAATTTTGATATTATTTATCTATACTTCTATCATGGTAATCAAGTGTCTTCTTCTTCAGCGTTCATTCTCAAACTTCTCCTGGATCTCTCTTGAATCAGGATCAAAGTCCTACTAGGTTTCCAGCAGGATGTAGTCCAGAGAATGTAAATGCGCTGTGTCGCCGTTTTATTTGCGCCAATGACCTGACACATCCGTCTTCGGCAGGAATCAAGTGTCTGAAAGCATCACTTGATGATTTCTAAAGTAATACCAATGAAAAGCGACAATCATAACATGACAGGGTGCATTCTGTTTTTCAGATTATATCCTGCTAGCTGGTAAAAGTTATAAGAACAAACGCAGAATATAAATATCAGCTGATCCCTCATGTGTGGCCCAGTTTTTACAATCACACACAAAACTTAATAACAGAATGAAGAAACATAACCCCCCTCTTAATTTCTTAGTTTTAGATGTAACCAAGTCCATGGAGGGAGGGGGAGGAACTGGGATGTACTGTTCAAATTTTCCTTAGGTAATAAAAACATGACCTAGTACTAGGAATTACTGAAAAGATAGCACCCCCCCCCCCTTCTGAACAATTTTCCCTAACAGATAGATCTCATATATGAAAATACCAATATATGAAGGATATGCACAAAAAATATGCAGGACAAATGTTTTTTGTTTTTTTTAGATAACCCCAAATAAAGACGTGCACAGCCTTGGATGTAACAATGCCAGAAATAGATCATCCGTGGAAGCAATAGCTTCTTATCAGTCACTATCTAGTTATGTTACCAAAAAACATTTAATCAATCTCATATTTTATCATTACATTCATTGCTAATCAATCTCCTCTTTCAATACTTTAATAGAAGTACTCTGACATTAGATCTCGTCAGATCATGGTAAAATTTGACAACTTTTGTCATTTTGAAATTTCGCTCTCCATAAAATTTATATTTTATTATTTTAAAAATGTGCACCAATCAATTATTAGTTTGATTGACATTGAAAACTGATGAGCAAATTAAGATTTGTCATCTCATCAGGTAGTGATGATGATGATTGATGGAATTATTTATCTCAATAAATGACTAAGAAACAGAATGTAACATAATATCCTAAATTCAATTAGAATTAGTTTTTAATTGAATTTTGCTAAATTTGTATTATGTTTTCAGTGGTATGTAGTGGTTTATCCTACTACTTAGTAGTTTATTCTACTACTTAGTCGTTTATCCATTATTGTACAAATAATTTGGCCATACTGATCCATTTATCTGTCAACCCTGGATTTGATGTCATTTTCTCCAATGTCTTTGTTTTTAACAAATATTTCTTCAATATAAACAGATGAAATCTTCACAAAAAAAGTAGGTATTGAACTAACTTGGTGAGTATGCTAAAAATTGGAGAATGGGTGAAGTCAAACTGCCCTGTTGTTTTCAAGTGAATGTCCACCAAACTCGATTTCCTTCACCTGAAGGAAATGTTTTCGACAGAATGTCATTGAGAATGTCCACCAAACTTGATTTGCTTCACGTGACATCTGAAAATATAACAGTATCTCCTTCAAGAACAGATTCTCACTATGTATGGTTTCTATTTGACAATTTAGCTCATTCTGAAACTAACAAAGATGAACCATCTAAGAAGTGGCTGCCACAAATAACATCAAAGAAAAAAATATAATGTTTAAATAAACTGTCATATTTGATCAACACTTTCAATGTTTAACATGGCAGGATAATTCTATGCAAGAATTGTTCTCCATTGATAATAATTTTAGTGAACTTTATAGCAAAAATTGTGAGTGAAAAGTGAGATTACAATGCCGATCATTAATAAGGGATTTTTACATGTTGAAACATAATGATAATACAGTAAAACCCACCAATAGTGCATACATTAATTACAAAATTTTCTATTTACCATTTTTCTTTATTATTTATACTAAAAAAAATTAAGCGAATATAGTAGAAATAGCTGTGTACAGTGAATATGAGTTTTACATAAGTATTTTGATATATATCCGGACCAAGCTATTATAATGAGATAATGTTGTTGTCGATACCCAATTGCTGTTAGATAATTCTACTTTTAGCAACTCAATGCCATTCTTAAAAAAAGTGCAATCTTTTGAAGTTGAGCTTAGTCTTCCTCTTCTTCTGCATTCAGCACCTGCAGTCATGTTATATTAGGGAAAAGTCCATTGTCTTCTTCAGGTCAGAGTGGCTGCCACATAGCTTTTGCCTTAAATCTGTATCCTCTGGCCAGGTCTGCAGTCTCATTGAGAGTGATCCATAGAGGGAGTTAGTGACTGTATAAGGTATATGTATACGTTTTTTCCTGCAGTTGAGAGGGAAGGGCAGTTATTAAGGAGGTGTTCAACTGTTTCGTACGGGTGAGAGCAGTGCCTACATATGGGTAGTTGATGAGGTCTGATATAGCTAGTTACTCTTCATGTCCTGTTTGAAACTGAAGGATTTGACTGTAATAATGACCTTTTATATTTTCTACAGATGGTCAGGAAGCAGGGCGGTGTAAGTTATATGTGGACTATAAAGTCCTCAAATTGTAGCTTTTCTCATTGTTGATTTTAGCCATTTTCAATCAGGGGTGATGACAACAATATATACATAACAAATCTGAGTTGAAGAGTACAGGTGTCTTCCATCTACATTGTGTGCCTTCATACGCCCCATTTCATGCCCCACCCATACTGTTGAAACTACTTATAACACAAGATACATAGAGGGCTGATTCTTATTTTGAGAATAAGAGTGTCAAAAATCATGCATGAATAAGAAATGAGAAACTGATGATTAAATCATCTGTACAAATTAACATTCGTGGATGAGACATTCATTGTAGCAATATCCAAGGAAGTAACACTAATTGAACTCTCCTCGTTAGACTGACCATTAATAACAGGGTTTCCTCCAAAGGAGTATGCTGATGACAAATTCAAATTCATAGAGCTTTCCACAAATGTGTGCTTGGTGGCAACATCCAAGCCTAAAGAACGTACATGCATTGAATTATCATGAAAAGTCAGTCTATCTACCGGGCCTATTGTGTTTATATTATTTGTTTCATATGCAGCATCAATAAATTCATTTGGTCTATTCTCACTGTATTGTTTCATGTCTATATTTATTGCACTGCTCAATGACTGGTTAGGAAGTTTCATCTTCCAGGAGCTGACTTTACTAATCTGACATGGATCTTGGTCTGTTTTTATAGGTCTATAAATCTGGTGCTGTGCATGTTCTACCCTGTTATACTCTTTTTTCACAGTAGGTATTTGAGACAGCACACTTGCACTGCTCATATTCTGTGAGTGACGAGATTTCATATGTCCTTCAAGTGAACTTTTGTAGTTAAATGCGTGAGGACACATGTGACATTGAAAATGTTTGGTATCTGAATGAATGCGCATGTGCACTTTGAGGTTGCCTGGCTCCTTGCATTTTTTACCACATACCTCACACACATACGGCATCAATGACAAATGCCTGCGCAAATGTTTACGAAGTGCCCCACTGTCTGCAAACCGTCTGGGACAACTGGGGCACTGATAAGGTTTGTCCTGACTATGGATAGTCAGATGTCTCTGGAAAGTTGAGCGATTTATAAACTTTTTGGGGCATTTATCACAAACAAAGAATTCACTTTCATCAATTTCAGCTTTAGCTTTATGTGTAATAATGTGTTTCTCTAGACGTGAAAAAAATTTACCACAAGTCTTGCATTGCTTTTTCTTGTATAAATTGTGCTTTTTCATGTGCACTGACAATTCTTCATTAGAGGAAAACATATTAGTGCATTTTGAGCACTTGAGAATGTCATTTTGGTGAACTACTTTGTAATGTTGTGTCCTGCTAGTCTTATTAGGGAAAACTTCGTCACAGATGTGACACTTCACTTCCATTGATGTCAGTTTGTGTTTTGCTAATGCACCTCTAGTGACAAAAAGTTGATCACAACATTTACACCTAATCATCCCACCAGATTTGTGACTGCTCATGTGATTGCTGAGAGAACCATGTTCCACAAATTGCCTGCCACAAATACAGCAGCAGTAAATATATTCTTGAGTGTGGAACATAAGATGTTTTTTCAAGGCAAACAAGTTCTTTACTTCTGCACCACAAACATTACAAATGCAGGAGGATGATTCCTTCATATTTGAGACCTTCTCACGCTCATGACATGCACTTATATGAGCTTGCAAATGTGCTTTGAATTGGAAGACTTTTGTGCATATGTAACAAGCATATTCTTCTGATCTGGATATCTTTCTATGGTCATTAAATGCCTTTTGATTATCAAAATATTTCAGACAATATGGACATGAAACCTGGCAAGCCAATTTCCACTTTGCACCGTGCTTCTCTTTCTGTTGATCTGACTGTGTTTTTGGGTTGGCAGATTTTTTCTTCAGCCCCAAATTTTGTTGCATATTTTCTTTAATGAATGCCATTTTATTTGGTTTAACGTCTACATTGCTGGTTTGTTCTTTCTTATCTTTGCTTCTGCACATTTCTACTTTCTTTAAATTGACAACTTTTTGTTTTCTATGTTGAAAACTTCTTTTAACTTTTCTTTTACTAGAGGACAGACCTTTTTCATTCATGTTGTAAAAAGTATTCTCTGGTTCTGATGTTGAAGCATCTTCCATATTATCTGAGCTCTGACACTCCACGTCACACTTTACACCTGCACTTAGATTTGTATGTGGCACTTTCAATTCCATTGCATCAAAAACCTTTGTTTCTTCACAGTGAACCAAGGATTCATTAAATTCTCCAGGCTTATTAAATTCTCTAATATCATAAACTTGACACACATCATTTTTGTGAACTATTTTGTCATGTTCAGTATATGCATGCATGCTCTCTTTGAAACTTGCAATTTCATGAAAAGATTTTTTAGCAAGGGTCCCTATAGTCACTTTCATTGGTTTTTTTATGTAGGAACACAAATTCGATTCTGGGAGCAATCTTTCCAACTCACACTCAGGTTGGGTGACACCTAAAATAATTCTTATTTTAATACCATGAAAAAAATTGATGGCAATGGGATCCCGGTTGTCAATTGTTAGATAAATGGTACCATGTACATAATCTCTCGCATAAATTATGCCCTCATGTTCAGCAGTAGCCATATTTCCTGATAAAACTTTATCACTCCCAAAAGAATGTGATCAAATATAACAACTGCATGAGAAATATTGTGAGTAAAGAAAATGCGGACATACAGAAACTGGAAACATTTCCGTGCCACTCTTAGTTAGATCTAATACACATTGATGTTTCAATTTAAGGAATTCAGAATTTTAATTCAAGTGAAAATTTTTCCAGAATAAGTTAATATTAAAATGTTTAAAAGCTTTATCATGGTATTCTGTGAAGGAAGACAGATGCATTTTCCATCCAGACTTGACTCAATGTCGGCCAAAGCATCTGAAAATATAATGAGGACTTTTTGAACTAACCAAATGATCTTTTTTGTGCCATACATAAAAACAAATACAGTCGCTGAAGAAAGTTGTGTTCATTTTCCCTGCACATAGAGGAAATAGTGTTTCACAACCAACCACAGCACCCATGAAGTTTATGTAATGATAAAGTCTGGGTGGCTTAAAAATTACAGAAACAATAAACAAACAGTAAAACATAACGTAAAAAATGAACAGATTAACACTCTAAAAATCCTTATGAAACACTAGTAAAGAGAAACAACCAAAAACACTTAGTTTCTTATACAAATACTTTCATTTGTGGAATAATGAGCATATATAGGTGATTATATTAACAAAGACTTATTTTTATACCAATAAACTACATACTGTATAGATAACTCTCAAAGGTTGCAAGAAGTGGCAGACAAGAGTTGCTACACTATTAAAGTATGTCAAACATTAATGAGTGCTGCAAAAAAAAATGCTATCCCTTCTGATAAATGCGAAAATCAATAGAATATTCTGTTTAAGAAGTGTTTAGAATATTTAAGAACTCACTATTGTGCATAACACAGATGGCTCCGTTAACAGAAACACAAATAAAAGCGGTTGGGGTTTTGTTGCCTTACAGAAAAGACGTGAAGTTGGTTGAGAAATCTTCAGCATATTCTACTGTCACATCGAGCATGAAGATGGAGATAGAGGGGGTTACAGCAGATCTTAATTGGTTGATAACTGATACATCAACACACTCGGTAATACTCACAGACTCTCAAAGCATGTTGCGCAAGATAGAAAAGTTCATGCTAAGAAAAGAATGGTGGGACTTATTGAACAACTTAGTTGTTCAGAGATATACTGCCCTGGTCATGCTGGGGTCAGAGGAAATGAGAGAGCCGACTTATTGGCAGGCAATGCGGCGATAGACGGCACAATGCTGAGAAGAGATAAAGCAGACTTCATGAAAGCAGTAATTAATTCATTTCAAGATGCAGATGATATCAATGAGGCTGAGAACGTACACATGCAGAGAATATTAGAAATGGGAGTATCTAGAGGTGAGGGAAGGAAAAGTAAATTTTTTGGAAAGTCCAGAAGATCACACAATCAACACCTGACCGGGACTCTGAGTCTACATACACTGGGATAGCTGCTGGAGCGGCGGGCGGAGACATCATTATGGGAATGTCCTGTGTGCTGTGAAGGTTGTTTCTAATCAAGAGAACGGAAGAACAAAGTCTGAGACTCAAGGAGCAACAGTCCAGCAATGTAATGTTCCCTTGCTTCTTCTGCAACTGATCAAGTCAATCATGGATCAGCAGATTTAGGCATCAAAGGACTTATGTCTGCTCTGCCCAACTCCAACTGATACAAGCTTGTTTACATATGTTAATTTGAAAATATGCACAGATACATGTTCTTGGAAAATATAGTTGCTAGACATCAAAGGATTGGATGTATGTTTTAATTATATTTTCAAAGGTTTGGTGCATAGCACTGTAGCACATTGTAGATCAGCATAAACTGTTTAACAGTATCTTCTTGAAACACAAAAGCATTGCACAAATTACATATATATATTTAAGGCTCTCATCAGCCTTAAAAAAATAATATATATATATATCAGTGGTTCCCAAACTTCTTCAACTTATTGCCATAGTTTCTAAAATTCTTCTACTATCCAGTGCTTCATGTGCTCCACTCTTATGCAGTACATGACTGTCTGCATTTTGTTCAGTCGGGATAGACTTCCATATAAAGTGTTTTAGATAGATGGAAAATGGTGCAAGCAATTCTTGTCTATCTTGATGTAGTTCTTCACACTCAAATATAAGAATGCTGCTTTGTCACTTATGATCACTGACTACAATTTTTACAGCTAAGTGGGTGGGTTGGGCTTATTCTACACAGATGGTAATCATCAAGAACTTCTAAAAAAGCAATATAATGTTCTTGAAACCTCAAAAGCTCTACATAAAACAAATCTAAATCTGTAGTTTCCAATTTGTCTCAACTCACTGACATATTTTCTAATATTAAGACCTACAACCAACTTGGTTGAAGATTAGAAGATACATATAACTTGCCATGAGATTATTTTGCTGGAATATTTGTTTTGGTAACATACATTTCCAAAATTTAAAGAAAAAAAATCAGGATGAATTAAGAAACAACAAATTATTGAGTTTTATTTAATGAAATTTTTTTCTTAACAGTGAAAAATAAAATGCAATTTATTCAAAAAATTAACATGTGAAATCCAGATTTAAACTAAACACTTCAGTCTTTCTCAAAATATAACTTATTGCGATGTTTATAAATGCACCAGTGCAGTCTTTTGGATAACGTGCTATGCTAGCTCTAATAAAACCATTTTGATGTTGCTTTGGCATTAAGTGTACCATGTAATGCAGGCAGAGTTAGTATCCGTTCCTCTCCAGGATCAATGCAGGTGGTTTCAGATTCTTGTCTGAGGATATCTTATGCCTGACCCAGCCACAGTCTTCCCCTTTTGAATCTAGAACCTTTCAACATATTGTTATCTGGGTACAGAGAATGAGATGTGGCACATTTATCTTAATATATGTCAAAATGTATCACACCGTGATTCCAACAGCTAGTTAGGTAGGCAAGGAGAAATCTCATTGCCACACAAAGTGTATCTTCATGCATTCCAAGATGATGAGCACATGTCAGATATTCTGTGGCACCTTGGTTATTAGAAGATACATATAACTTGCCATGAGATTATTTGGCTGGAATTTTTATTTTGGTAACACACTTTTCTGTAATGATATTAATGAAGACAATAGCATATATCATACATAATATTCTAGAGGAACTGTTGACACATACTTCGAGGAATCAGTCAAGCTCATATCAACATAATGTGCAGCTCTCATATGTTCATTTAAACTGTTCTTGTAAGAGAAATTTTCTCCACAGACCTGACATTGGACAGGGGATCCATCTTTGTGAATTTGCATGTGGATACGAAGGTTGCCCATCTGAGAGCATGCCTTACCACAGATGTTACACACAAAAGGCTTCTCCTGAGTGTGGGTAATCATGTGTCTGCGGAGTCCACCGCTTCGAGCAAACCTTTTTGAACACTCCATACATGCATAGGGTTTTTCATCTGAATGTGTTCTCAAATGTCTCTGAAAGGATAATTTCTGTTTAAACTGCTTAGGGCATTGATCACATACATACATTCTGTTATCCTCAGACTTCTGGCTGTGGGACAGTACGTGATTATCTAGTCTTGTAACAAACAGACCACATATAGTGCATTGTGTTTTAGCCCTATTGCGATGATACTTCATATGAGGCGCAAGCTCTTCTTCTGATGAGAACATTTTGCCACAGACATTACACTTGAGGATTCCTTCTTTGTGCGCTATCTTGTAATGAAAAACTCTGCTGGTTTTGTTAGGAAACACTTGATCACAGATACTACATTTAAACTCATGAGTCAGTTGATGTCTGGACAGATCTGATCTGGACTCAAAACTAATGTTACATATTTTGCATTGGACTTTCCCAGACTTTAAGTGGGTAGACATGTGGTTGTTGTGCTTGGCAATTGAGTGAGTCCTTTCTCCACATATGCAGCACTTGTAGGCATATTCTCCTGTGTGAATCATTGTATGTGACTTTAGTATTGGAATGTTTGATACATTTAATCCACAAACATCACATTTGATCTGTTTGCTGCTCTTGCAATCTCCAGAGTCATCTGAAGTTTTTGATACATCAAACTGTTCAGCATTCTTACTGTTGACTTCATCCAATGGAACAAACTCCTGTAGATTGTTGTGCTTCCGCATGTGAACCATCAAATGTGCCTTAAATGGTACAGTTTTGCTACAAACCTTGCATTTAAATGATGTTCTGTCACATTTCCTGTGATCAAAATACTCCTGCTGACTTCTGAAGGTCTTTGAACAGAATTCACATTTAACTTCTCTTTCCAGTTCAAGTTTTTTCACTTTTTCTCCTTTGGTTCTTTCTGTTGTGTCTCTTATTGTAGTTTTCAGCTTCCTGCATTTTTCATAGCTTTGAGATTTCTTAAATATATTCTCAGTTTTTTTGTCATATTTTCGTTTAGGTCTCATTTTCATTAGAGTTAATGAGATTTTAACTGAACATTCTTTATTCATCCGTTTAGTTTTCACTTGGTCTTTCTCGGTTGTAATGTTTTCTATCTTCACCTTTGATCTACTGCTCTTTTTCTTGAATTTATCTTTCTTAAAAACATTTTCAACACAGTTTTTGTTAATTTTTGTAGCTATATTGGATAGTCTTTCTGAAGTTCTTTTGCTTTTTTTAAAATCATCACCTGCACTGTCAAAATTGCCATCATTATCATCAACATGGACACTATCCATATTTTCCTGTGTATTTTCAGCATCTGTGTTGGACACATCAACATTTGATGAGTTTGTGACATCACTGTTAATATCTCGTGTCCATGGGTCAAAACTGATGAGTTCTTTATGTGCTAGATTTTTCATGGAGATAGTTTTGTCTACATTTTTGCTTGAATTTCCACAAGATATATTTCCAATACTGGAAGGCAGAATTTTATCAGCATAATGATTTTGAGAATCTGATTTCAATTGATTGCTATATTCCGTTGAAACTATCTGGACTTGATTGGATGAAATTAAGTTACTATTGTGTGACAGGTTGGGGTGAATTTGCTCACTAGCAACAAAGGTGAAGACAGGAGATTTGTCACTTGTCAATAGTGGCACACCTTTATCATATAAAACATTAATACTAATGTGCCGCTCAAACCTGCGCCAATATATAAGCTGATTATCCAGTGACAAATAAACAGTGCCTGAAGCCAAAATTGTCTCAAAGACAAGGTTTCTGTCTGTAAATGTATTCTCCATAACAGAAATCAAAATAATATTGTCAATTTATGTATTAAATTGTGATTTTAAAAACTTATGACTCTGACTCAGTCAAATACACAATTTGTGTGGAAAATTACTCAAAAAAATGTTTGCTTAATGCTCCTCCAACCATGTTTCCTTAGAAGAAAAAATTGTGCAATCTCTCAAAATAATATGAATGATAAAAAGGGGAATAGCACAATTATCATAATATCCCTACCCTCAGTAGATTAATGAGGGAGTTAATACAAATTGTTTAGAATTTGATTCTAATGTTATCATAGAATTGCACACAGAATTTCAATAAATGTTGGTGAGAACAGATTATTTCCTCCTTGCTTGCTTCAAGAGTGGAAACCTGAAAATATAACAGGAGCACTAGTTTATAGTGCGGCACAAAATCTAATCAATACAAGAATATATCTTCTTTTTACATAAACTTTGCTGACATACATTTTAGAGATGCTCTGAGATATTTATACATATTTTGTGTATGCTGTGCTGTTATTAATACTAATCATCACAGTTTTTTTCATTTGAAATTCCTTTTCAGCGACGCTGTAATTAATGGTTTCAAATTTTTTTTAATTGTGCCGAAAAGATTGATAAAATACTTTACAAACAGATGCTCATCGGCAGTGTTTTCTTCTGTATTAATTAAAAAGAACTGTTTTATGGCAACCTTGTAAAGTTAATTGTAAGGACTAAAGTGAGATATTCATGTGGTAAGTTAAGCTCGAGAGAAAAATCCTGGAAAAATATAGACTGCAATACAAAATTTGGTTGGTAGCACAGACTAAAAGTGAGAATATTTTATATTCATTACTATTACCATCAGCACAACAGCAGGATAAAACACTAATATGAACACTACATTTATTTAAGAATGGAATGGCCGTACATATAACACCTACTCCTGCTCATATGATGAAAGTCCCATTGGAAAGGTACTTTTTGGAATATTTCTCATTTTTCTTGTTGCATTGTTTTGAATGTCTCCAATGTCATTGAATCAGTCATTTTTCATTGTTCTCTCACATTGCAGAACCACAAAAAAAGTCACATGGAGCAAGATCGGCAAATACAGAAGTTGTGGGAACAATGGAATGTTGTGCTGCTACAAAAGTTCCTTCATGGTGACTGACCTGTAAGCAGGAATATTGTCATGATGCATAATCATGTTGCTTGTGCTCTACTTCTCAGGACAATGTCTGCATACAGAATCTCTATGAGAATGCAGGGTTCTGCATTAGCAGTCTGTCCTCTAGGGACGTATTCATGATGAACCAGCCAATCACTATAAAAGAACACAGTCAACATGGTGTTGACAATGGACCTAACCTGTCATGTCCATTGGAGGTTATCTTAAATTATGTGTCCACTTTTGAAATTGGAATGCTACTCACATGTTGTATATCTACTTAGAAAAAACTGTTCGAAAGCTGACTGCAACAATTTGAAAGTATCAGGACCACATTTTTTACACCGAAAGTAAAAATCAAGGCACACATTGTTGATAACCAACATCCATTTTTTTTAATGTGACGAGATAAACTATGTCACCTTCACTTATAGGATCCCACAAAAGAACCTGCATGAAATTTCATATTTCCAGTTCCATACATACATTGGCACATGATCTTCACAAGCAGCCAGAATATAGAACTGCTTTATGTATTATAGTTTACAGAAAAAATATGTCTGGACACTTATTAAACAGCCTTCGTACTTATATTATGATGACAAACCTTGTGTAATGTGGCTGATGGTTTATACAAAATACCTATGGACAATATGTTCCCTATGATTTTAAGATACAGAAAAGTTTAAACATTTACACTGCAACATTTACAAAGCAATAATATCCTGAGCAAATTGTTTATGTTATTTATAATAGGTGGAGCTACAGCAAAACTATGATCCAACTGGTGAAAGTAGAACACACAATGCGATAAAGTATTATGAATTATTGGAAACACACAGGACACACAAACTGACATTTAGAAAAAAAGGCCTTTATAAAATGAGTTATACAAAGGATGACTGCCTATGATCACTTCACAATGCTGAATTCCTTTGTATCATTCAAGGATATATTCAAATTACCTTTTCTTCTAAATTATGTTCTTATATTAACCACTCTCAATTTTTCGTTTGTTACTAGTACCAGACTAAGAATTATTATGATATAATGTTACATAGATATCTAATCCCTCAAAAATTTACTTCATATTTCTCTTAGTTAATAATGTTATCATATTTCATCTTAGCTTTAGAAGTATCTCCCCACCCTTTTCTATTTTTTTCCTATTAAACCCACACCACACATTTGCGATGAAACATATCATATGCTTGGTGTTTCTTAGGTCCAAAAGGAAGCTAAACATTTTCCCCTTTTCATACTTCTAAGTAATGATGGCTCAGTAGTAGAGTGTCTAGTGGGCCAATCACAAACAAAATTCACTGAAAATTACTTATGACTTGAAAGTCAAGCATCCACATTGTATTAGTAATGCAACTGGATGTATTAGTGGTACCTCAAAATTCACCAACACAGGATATGCTTCACTTATCAATTCACCTTCAAGAGAAGACTTATAACAGGTTGGTACTCTTTAGTAAATTAATAACAAAAAGTAGGAACAAATGTGCTTCATCAGAAAAGCATATAATATTGCAGCTTTATTGAAAACTAGCAGCACAATGCACTTACGTTGAAATGGTTAACATAAGGATAAATCTTAACATAAATATTAGAATGTAAGCAGAAGACATAAAGATATGTTATAATCCACTCAGAAATGAGTGTTTCTCTTTCAAATATCTCAAAACTTCTTTGGTGTATCAAATTCATTTTTTGCATGAGGTCTTGCAGATATTATAGGTCAAATGTAATAATTTTACTAAAGTCCTCTACCACAAATATAATCATTTTAATAAAGTCTTCACCAATAAATTTGTTATAGATGAGTCACATGGACATACTCATCCTAATAAGAATTTGTCGAGTCCTCTAGATTGATGTTACAATTGGTTGACTGAATAATAAACTGCCTCTTGCAAATATTTTACTAATTTTTTTCTTTAATACAATGTGAAAAACGACCTTCTACTTATATTCAAGAAGTGCATTGTTCTTCTCTTAGGTTTGAAATACTATGGGAAAGACTTAACAGATAAGCCTCTTTACAGAAATAATCATAGTTTACCTAAACTTGCATTCATTCATTGAGTGAAAAAAAAATAATTTTAAAGCTATTTACTGCAGCCTTCCATTTACTGAAAGCTATTTCAACAGATGTCATAGCTGTCTGTATTTTGTTTAATAAAATGAGCTATAGCTCTAATTGCGGAAATATATGTTAGAAAATTTCACATAAATTTACCATCTGTGTTATGTATGCACTACATAAATTAAGAAACCAAAAAAACGACACATTACAGGTAATAAGATACAACTCAATCAAATCAACCCTAAACAGATTTTCTAAATTGATTCTTGTTATGATTCAAGGAGTTGGGGGATATCACAGACTCAGTTTAGCAAGGTAAAGCCCTTGCAACAATTCTCTCTGTAATATCTGGTTTGTGCTTATTAAAAACTGCATTTTTTTTCAAATGGTAGTAATATTATCCCTTTTGGAACAATGAAGATGCATAGGGGAATACACTTGTAGGTTAGTCCACTGTGGTTGTCAGGTTGTATGAGCTTATAAGAAAATGGTTATATTTACACAGATTAATGCTTACACTTGAAATTATATTACACTTTGTACATAAACGAAAATAAACTTTCCTAAATAAACTGTAAACAAATGATATCCAGAAAATAAAATGAACATTTTTTAAATCCCTAATTTATGAGCAATTTAGCTTTCTAATCCTTTTGTTTACACAACGCCTTAGGGAACAGTATACTTGGAGATGCCCATATGGTAAAATGAAAAAATAAAACGACTATACAATGATTCAGCAAAGATGGAAATCCAGTATCTCAGCATGTAACACATACCAGCTGACCACGAACTATTAGTAGCTAAATTCAAACAAAAAATTCCAACAGCATACAACATAGAAATTACAAACAGATTTTAAGCTTTATTAGAGGTACAAATGAGATTATTCATGAAAGAGTTAACAGGATTCAAGACATATATAACAGACACCAACAACAATTGCCATGCATTATACAAACAACTCATGAGGGAAATAAAAAGACAAATAAGAAAGGATAAACAACAATTTATCAAGGACTCCTGCAGAAACATAAAGGACTTGTTCATAAACAAGAAAGGCATGTTTCTCGCAGCAAATACCACAAAGAGCAAAATATATAAAACATCTATGCAAGTCATCAAAGACAAATCAGGAACCATCCTTACCAGTGTGATATTCTAGAAAGGTGGAAATAATATTGTAAAGAAATGTACTCAGAGCCACCCCAAAATGACCCAGAGAACCATAAACACAGATATAAATGCACAAGAACTAAAGCTTACAATACAAGAAATTAAATCAGAAACTCACAGTTTGAAGAGAGGAAAAGCAAAAGGTTGTGCCGACATAACAGCTGAAATGATTCAAGCCAGGGGCGAACACAGCATTAATATCTTTCATCAGCTATGTAATAAGGTCTAGAACACAGAAACTTGACTAAGGGACTGGAAACGTTCAGTATACATACCAATATCCAAATGTGGTGATATGCAAATATGTTCAAATTATAGAACAATCACCTTAATCAGCCAAGCCAGTAAAATACTACTGCACATTATAATGAAAAGAATACATAAAAAATGGAATATGAAATCCACAAAGCACAAGCAGGGTTCAGAACTGGTAGAGGCATGAGAGATCATATATTTAACATGAGGATGATCATAGAGAAATGTTGAGAGTATAACATCGAATTGCACACATGCTTCATGGATTACACCAAAGCATTTTACTGTGTTAATCACCACTAATTATGGGAAATAATGAATGATATGGGTTTCCCAAAACACATTACACAACTAATAGCAGAGTTGTATAAAGACCAAGAAGCCACGGTAAAAGTGGAGGGTGCAAGATTGAAGTGGTTCAATGTACAAAAAGGAGTAAGACAAGGCTGTAGCCTTGTCTCCATACTTGTTCAATGTCTGTGCAGAAAATTAGTCTTTCCATGCTGTTACGTCCTCTTTAGATGACCAAAAAAGTTTAGCTTTTTTGTTATGATGTTACTTAGGAGTCAGTCCTCTTAGATGTTGGATATGAAAATGTTGCCGGAAATGTACCCGCTATGTGTTGTTTCAGTGCTATTCGATTAACAGATTTTCTGCCTGAAAGCAATGGCAAACTACAGGAGTGCGCTGCCTAGTGATTCACTTATGGATTTTGTGAATTTATGGATTAACACAAGTGTATTAAATTCCAACTTACAGCCTGAGTATACTCTACACAAATATAAAAATATGTAAGTTGACTGGCATGGTTCCATAATATACAGTAATAATTGTTTCCTTCAAATTATATCATTATTCAAACTGGGTCTCATCAATGAATGTAAAAATAATCATTATAGCCATACAAAATGTATTTTATATAACATCATAATGGGTCAAATGGCATAAGCCCATGGATGCTGGATCAGTAACCAACCAACCAACCAACCATAAGTACATGCATAATTGGGTAAAATCAAGTTTAAAAATTATTGTAAACAACAGCAAATGACTAAATAAGATCAATTCACATGGTGTCAAAATAATAAAAGTAACAATAATAATAAGACTCATAACTTGTCAGAGTGGCAGGGGTGCCATATTGGAGACATCAGCATACGAATACCTCCGAACAACTCTGCTCTCAGTCATTCAGATGAGCATATACAAATCATGGTTGGGTAAATAATCGCCAATGCTAGATTTTCTTTTAATACCTCTTCTCTTTCCACTCTTAACTGTTCCTTGCAAAATAGTTTTAAAAAGTTAAACATGTCTCACCACATGTCCAAACCAAGCAAGCTTATATTGTTACACTCCCTCCTATCATGATTGACAACTTGCAGGTATGTCTATTTATTCCAGAACACATACCGGTATATTTGTCCTATGTTCTATGTAACTGATTCCTGATTCATAAGAACGTCTTTTGCATTTATATTAAAAAGCATGAATTATTTTTATTTGCTGCATTATTATACACAATATGCTTCACAATTGAGTCTACTATGCCTCAGTTATAATGAATGCTCAAGATACTTTAGCTCCTTAAGACACCAGAAATGTTTTAGGATTTTATATGTAAATGGTATATGTTAATGATATTCTGAGACATCTTTTCTGAAAACAATAGCATGCTACATTGTATCTAGCCAATGAATGTACCAAACCAAAAGTCTGTAACTAAGCACTTGCACTGTGTGGAATCCTATTAATGAAGGTAGCCTAGTTGTACTCATTGCATTTAAAAAATGGACGTTAATATTCAACAAAATATGTGCATTGATTTCTTCTTTTGCGTTGAATATTTGTTTGCTATCCTCAGGAATTGTGAGCAACTTTTTCTTATGTGCAGTGGGATGATTTCTCTGACCTTTCTTTCATAACCAGTAGACTTCAGCTTTCAGCTTAGTTGCAATGGTTATTAAAGAAGCCTTCCTCTCAGTGGGGGTATATATGGCATATGGTGTGACGAGCCAATAATTTGTCTGGGTCACCCACTGTACATCTCTCCCCTGACAAGGCATTTCACAGCCAGCAACCTGTTCTTAGTGTAGGAAGACCATTCCATTATCACCCTTTATGTCCTTAGGTCACAGACCTATGTTCTGTGTGAGCCATGTTGGCAACAGCAACAGTCAAATTACTCGAGGTTGATACTCCTTCCTAGGTAAGGTATTGCTTCGCCAAACACGTCTTAGTGCTCAATCGCCAGACACTGCCGTGTTTTTATGCTGAAGTCATTGCGTTTATCACTCACAAGAAGTAGGTAGTTTGCACCTATCTTGGACAAGGAGCTTTGCAGTCTGCGAACAAATCTTGTGTAAGAAGAATTCATCTGTGACTGAACCCAATTCTCTCTGTATGAGCTGTGTTGGATAATGGCGACATTGTTTGCAATGTCCTCAAAGAAAAGGACTTGCTCCCCATCTATGTTATCAACAGAGTCCAGAGCCTGAATCTCAAAACTGTTCAGTCAGAAATTTGAACAATGTGCTCCCCGATATTTGCTCAATGATTTTCGTTCGTGTAATGCGAAGCTGAAATTCAAAGCTTTTTTTCCATACTCAGGACTACATGTTCCACTTGGAATTTCCAATATTTGGGTCATGACACCTACTTTGAATGGGGTCAATTTTGGTAGGAAATGTGGGCTTCTGTGTGTTCTCAGGCATGAACTGCATTTCTGACGACTGGTCTCATGCTGGACAATGCCCTCTAGCTCTGTTGTATTTTCCAGATTTAATGTGTACTCTAAGGTCGCAATACGCTGAGGTGCCAGAGATATTGCTCTTCTGTTTGCAGGCAGTTCTCATTCCATCTACAGCTTCGACATCCACAATATCCCAAATATTGAGCTGCTGTATTTCTGTTCCAGAGTGTATCCCAAGGAAGAACTTTTTGGATCTTGGTTATCCCTGGGTCTGATTGAGAGCAATGCGAGACTCTTTGCACCCCTTCATCTTGAATAAGCTGCTTCTGAAACTTTCAAAATGCTGCAAATCAGCTTTCAGATTCTTCTCAGCGGCACATACAATCACTGCCTCGACCAAAGTAGATACGACAGGTCATCTAATATCTAGACATTGCTGATTGTGTTCTTTGACATTGATGGCCTGGTTTATCATTAAATGTCCCAAGAGGACAGTGAGTCATTGCAGAATTCTACAAAAGTCTTGCAGCCCCTCCATAATGCAGATATCGCCATGAGAAGTGGTGCACAGTCAAATGGGTTATCATGAGCATTGGCCCATTCACACGTCTGTTGAAAGTATTATTGACAAAACACAACATTCCGTTATTCCCACTTCCATATTCAACCAATCTTCCTTCGTGTGACTTTTTCTTGTTCCAGTAACTTAAGAGAACAATAACAGGTCTATGATTCAATGAAATTTGGGACAAGATTTAAGCCAAGATAAAAATAGGGCTATTCCAAAAAAGTGCCTATCAGAGGTGCTTCCATCAGTGGCAGGAGTGCTATATTTAATATATACATTTGTGAGGAAACTAATATGAAGGAGCAGAACGAAATCTGTAAGTCTACTTTTCAAACCACAAAAATTTATCATAGAACTTAATGAATAGCCCTTGTAAAGGTTGACACCTTTTTGTCTTTCCAGGTCATAGCAATTTGTTGTGATTCCATCTTATGGACCCTATAGGCGTCTAGAAACAGACGACATTAAGTTAACCAGTGGCCCATCAGTGTCTCCAGTCACCTCCGTTACTATGCCCCAATTTCTCACTGCGGAATCACACAAAGTTAAGCTCACATGACTTAGAATTCCCACCACACAAAGCTAGTAATACACCACAGTCTAAAGGTCAGATTCCGTTACACATTACAATTATCAAATGTAATACATGGCAAGTGATCATCATGGAAATTAATATCTACGTTTTAGTTGTAATATTATAAGAAACATTTAGAATGTTCATTTATTCATTGAATAGCACAAAAACAATATTTATCATGGGTGCCAAGTGTCTGCATGGAAAATAATTACATTGTATGTTGGCCAAGGCCTAGTGTTGAACGGACAGACTTTGTATGTGATTTCTTCATGTTTTATTAGTTTGTTCAGTCCATATTATATTAGTTTGGATATGAAATAACATATATACAACTGGAATTAGGTATTTAGGAGAATTTTATCAGTGCTGCCACACACTGTTCAAGTATTAGGTGCATAAAGAAATAATAGTTTTTAGATTTTAAAAAATATTTGTTACTTAAAATAATCAAACGTGCACTGTATTTTGCAATGCTAAATAGTCTATATTTTCTACTCTGTTAATTATCAATCGAGGAAAAACTATAATAATTTTTATTTACAGTAAATGTAGATGGGTGACAATTATAGTAATTATTACTGCACATGAAATTTTATTAGAAAAAAATATTTCAGTAAACCAATACATAATGGTCCTTTAATAAGTTGACAGGTATGATTTATGCGAATTATTTAAATCCACTTCATGTGACATCTAGCAAAAATGCAGATGACTAAGAGCTACTTCTCATATTTTAGGAGTTGAATTCATGTACTTGTACTTTATATTCTTTAAAAACTAAATGCATACATTATACTGCAATCTGCCAGCCATGCTATAATACAAATGCTGTATAAAAATTTTAAAAAGGAGGTTAGTAAATGATGGTTCTTCTGGTGTTAAAAAACTAGGAGCAGTAATAGAAAAAAGTATTTACTTTTATACATGAGCCCACATGTGACAGCTTAGTATTGTCTTCAAAACTGAATATCTTCTTTGACAGTAAGTACATCAGGAACAGTCACAATCTGAAAATACACAGGGTGCTCCTGGTCACTAACAAAGCAAATGAACATTTTAATCAAACATACCGGTAATGTTTTCTGATCATATAATAAATACTTACAAAATACTTTCTGCAGATTCAGAAGCAAATTATATCACAAGAGAGAGATCAAAAAAACATTTAAATACTTGGTAATTTCATAAAATGTTATATTGCTGTTTTAAACTAAACTTTCCTTTAATAAATTAAATAGCATCTGACATGAAATAATGAAATCTAGTGGTACATTGTGACATAAAATTCAATACTTATCATCAAATGCAATCATATTTTGTAATAATGTGTGAGTCTGGCCATGGCCATCTTTAGAACAGGTCAAACATACTTCTGCTCAACCATGCACAAAAGCCTATTCGCTTTTAAAGTAATCAATGGTTATAATAAGGATTTTAGATGTATTTCTGAAGGCCAATAGTTGATGCTGGAAATAATTGTATTGATTTAATATGCAAATTTAGCTAACTTTCTTTTACTGGATAAACTGAGTACACCATCATTTAAAAAAAAAAAAAAAAAATTAGACAAAGGGGGTAGAGCTTTTGAAATAATATCTGTCTTTGAGCATCCACTGGCCCACACACTACCAAATTCCTCAGTACAATATTTCACAAAACTGCACGAAACAATGTTAATAAGTATTTGCTTATGTTTCCAAGCTGTGAATTGTGCTTCAAATTCTGGTGATATGATGTTCGTCCATCGTGATTGACGATGACCAAAAACTCAACCATAATAATAATAACAATAAATAATAAAATAATAAAGTTAATAGTGCGTTTTTAAATGACTAGCAAGTCCAATGCACGCACAAAATGTTCTTTTACAGAATTGACAACAATAGAAGGTATCTGTGTGAGGTTGAGATGTTTTTTCTTTTCTACGTGTCCGCTTCTGTCTTGCAGTTTCTTGTCTGAATTCTTCTGCCGCTAGTGCTCCCGTTCTAATGCTGTAACGCCATGATGTTCTATCCTGAGCGAGGCTCTCCCAAGCGCCTACGTCAATGTTAAGATGTTTCAAGGATGACTTGAGCGTGTCTTTGAAACGCTTTTTCTGTCCACCAGCTTTTCGAAATCCTGCCTTGAGTTCTCCATAATATATTTGTTTTGGCAAACGCGAGTTCTCCATACGCACAAGATGGCCTGCCCAGCGTGCCTGCGCCTTCATAAGTATTGTGTGGATGCTTATTGAGGTTGATTTTTCCAAGACCTCGTAGTCTGGTACTTTGTCCCACCAATGGATGTTTAGTAATTTACGTAGGCAATTTAGTAATTTCTGGTGATATCAGTGTCTGCATAACAGCATATTTCAGAAATATTAATAGTGTAATTAGTCTATTTATCCCCAGGTGGAAGCTGGTTGATAGCATTCACACTTGCCGTTCAGCATAGGGGCGGGAGCTGTAAGTTTCTGTTCAAGGCCAGATGTGATGCCTGATTCATACTGTGTAAGTGTTTGTGGAGAGTGGTCATGATGTTATTGATCTATCTTTTTCTCGATTTTCCCCTTTGCTCTGTATCCAGCTGATTGTTTGTTATAAGCTCTCAGTGGTAATTGGCTTAGGTCCATATTAATTAGTACTGAAGGTTATTTTAATCCACAATGATCCAATAGATCAATATACTCTGTAGAGATATCTGGGTGAGCATCAATTTGTAAATAATTGTCCATCTATAGCATGTTCTTGCATGAAATACACTGAACTTTTCAAGTGATCTTGCTACAAATCCAGCAATATTGAGACAAAACAATTCAGTGATTAGGATATATTTGGAAAACACTTTGTTATAGTAGACTGAATATCATCTTCAAAAACATCTCATTCATCATCCTCATGTTTTCAGCACGTTTTCAAATTGGAATGTTTCTATAGACAGATGATGTTAAGCTTCATTGGGAATACATTTCAATTTATTTTCTGTTTCTAAATTTTGTTTCACTGACACTAGATAGTTTGCACTAGACAGCTGTTGATATTCACTAAACTGTGTTTCCAAATTATCAGTATGAAGTTTCCCAAGAAGTATGAATTCTACATTCAGGGTATAAACAGAATAATCTGCTGGTTGGATCATTGCTGTTACTGTATACAGTACAGCAGAATGTATTTCTTTTGGTAGTGTACCCATGGAAAAAGGCAACTTGTCCTGCCCTGTCAACCACACAATAAAGTTTTTCAAATGAAGAAGCAATTCAGTATTCTATGATAGTAATGGATTAGCCAAGATGCTACAGGCATTCTTGCCTAAAAATATCAGTGAAGGCAGCAAATGGGATCTGTGCCCATAGCTTCTGATGTATGGGCATTTGTCCTGCAGAGCATGTAAAGTCTGGATGTGGCAGACTACATAAGCTAACATGGGCCACTGGCAGTGCAGCATTCAGAAGCCTTCGTGCCAATGTCAGGATTGGGTGTGGTCTTAGTTTCACAACTAAGCTGGACGTGCACAATGCTGCGTCATCCTGGCCTGTCTATCAATATCATAGTCTATGCAAACATGTTCGACGGCTTAACTCTTTTCACCTTCTGTGCCTAAGAAACCTCATTGGAGATATGTTGGCGGGATCAAGTACCAGACACAAATCCTTCAAAAGGATTTGTATGCAAAGCACTCCATATGCAAAGCACCCATGCCCTGCTGACTAAGTTCCAACTCATATGGACTGGCCACGCTTGTATGCAAGACAAGCGCCTTCCATAGAGATTATTCTATGGGGAGCTGTGCAACGGTAAATGTTCAAGTGAAGGGCACAAAAAGCGCTTCAAGGACCACCTAAAACAACTCTCTCAAGCACTGCATTAGCATTTGATCATCATGGTATGCCTACTATTGTCAGTAGCATATTTCAAATTCAACTATTCCAGATTTTGCCTGGACCTATAACTTTAAGTAAGTAGTTTAAACTGTAAAGTAAAAATAATAATAAAATCAACAATATAAAATAACTGAATGAATTGAGGGCAGTTGTACAATAATTTCCAAAGAGTAGTGATCCAGTGGATACCGTCAAACTATAACATTGAAGGGAATGAAGTTGCAGATAGACTGGCCAAAGAAGGAGGGAATTTACCTCAAGAAAGAGTAATCGTAAAGACTATCTGGTCAGTTATGAAGAAGTGAAGACCATCATTAAAGGCAACTATAACAAAAAGTGGAAAGAAGACCACCCCAAATATAATGCAGATGATGGTACCAACTATCCAGAAGAGACCAGGTTATCCTGCTGTGCCTCAGAACTGGTCACAACATAGTGAGACCTCATTTGCACACCAAATTCAAAATAAATAGGTACAACTGGGCTCTGCCATTGTAGCCTCCTACAAGAATGTCCCCAGCATGCAGACCTGAGAAAACATAAACAAGACATGGCCCACCCCAATCAGCGTTGAAGAGAAACTGTATGATGGCACAATGTGACAATGGACACTCTAAAACAGACAGCAGCCTATATTATTAATTATTATAATTAATATATTATATATCATAGATTTTAGAAGAATCCGGAGTCCTAACCTGACTAATGATCGCCGAAGAAGAAATAAAATCAACTGCAGCTTTCTACAGCACCGTATTATAATTATACTGGCGTATACTTTTAAATAAAATACTTAAACTAGCATCTACAACGATTTACTAACTTCGACTCACAGAGAAGACTGATCCTTGGCTGACTCAAGTGACTGACCAGAATAGCCAATTGAAACTGACAGTGTGATGAGAATCAGTAACGCCGGTAAAAATGGCTGCAAGTATCCGAGGAGAAGCACCTACATTTCATTTGGTTAGTGTATGTATCGTCAACAACACTGACTAAAAACAGAGTACGTGGGGTACAGACATAGTTAACTGCTGTATATAAGCAAATGTTAGGTACTGAATAACTGTGCCAATTCATAAACACATAGATATTTTATTATAAACGAAATTGTTACACACTAGGGCCCTTCACATCTGTACAGTCCACTATATCGTTTTACAAAGTATGCCTATTGTTTTGCACACGCACTGTTACCACTAACGTTTTAGAAATAACTCCAGATTGTCCTTTAATTATCCCCAGATTATATTCATCATTATCATCAGGTGCCATGCCGGCTGGCGTAGGCAGTCATGGCTCTCCACAGCTCTCTGTCCACAGTATTATGTATCAAGATCGTTGTTGCTTCCCTGCCGTGCCAGGTTGTCAAACTATCTAATATTTTCTCACGTTGTCGCCCTCTGTTGCCTTCAATTTTACCTGCTGTGACTATGTTTTCCAAACCTGCCTGTCCCACGAAGTGGCTAAAAAAGAAGATTGTTTTTTTTCTTATATTATTGATTAAGGTCCGTTTCGCATTTGACTCTTTCAACACCTCTACAGTAGTGTTTCTGGCAGTCCATGATATTCTCAGCATTCTTCTATAGAACCACATCTCTGTTGCCTATAATTTCCCACTTTCTAGTTTGTTTATTGTCCAAGACTCGCACCCATATGTTAGTATAGGGGTTATATAGCACTACAGAACTCTCTTTCTCACCTCTAATGACAAGGTCATATTACATAATATATTTTTCATTTTTCTGAATGTTGTTTTTGCCTGTCCTATTCTGCTTCTTATTTCTGTTGAACTTCTTCTATCTGCTGTAATCATTGTACCTAAATATTTGAATTGGTGGACCTGTTTTAATACTATATCATTAACTTTGATCGCGCAAGGTGTGTTATTTTGTTTCTTTGAAATAACCATTACTTCTGTTTTATTAATATTTAGGAAGAGGCCTTGCTCTGTACTTTCTGTGACTATTACATTAATTAAATCTTGAAGGTCTTCCTCACTTTTTGCAATCAGAACAATGTCATCCGCATATCTCAAATTATTTATGTTATATCCTCCCACTGAAATTCCTGGGATATCAACTATTGCACGCATTATGTTTTCACTGTATAATGAGAGCAGGTCTGGTGAAAGCACGCATCCCTGTCTGACTCCTTGTTTTATTTGTTGAAAGGGGCCAAATTGATTTCTACTCTTACTGCTGCTGCTGTTTGTTGCCAGTACATGTTCTTGATGATTCTTAAATCCTTACTGTCAATATTGAAATTCTCTAGCATGTGTATAACTTCGCTATGTTTAACTTTATCATATGCTTTCGTGTAGTCAATAAAATAGAGGTACAGATCTGTTTTACCTCTATAGACCTCTCTATTATATTATGTAGCATAAAACCGCAGATAAGTCTTCGGTCAATTGGGTAGCGAGGGGGGAGGGTGGAGGAGATTAAAGAAGTATATTTTCTCGTTTTGGTGATTTTTTGGAAAATCATTAAGGAGGATTGGGTTTTATGCGCCACTTGACTTGCCTCCAAGTACTAAATGCGGGGTGTTCAACTCGGGTTCAACCCCAAACCCCATTTACATACGAGCTTGACCATAAACACAGGATTACAAGTTCACCTTCAAAGAGAGTTCCTCATGTTCGTGAATGGTAATTTATATTAATAGTAAGCCTGCATTAATGGTGATGATATTGCAGCCTATATTGGGAACGGAATGGTGATTTGCTATGTTTATATGTAACATCATGAAATAAATATATTTTATGTGCAAAAGGGGGTTTTAAGTCACCAACAACCACCCCAATCCACATGTGTCGACAGCTACAACTTTATGACAATTAAAATGTATGTTACAAAATATTACTTTGTTCATTACTATAATTATATAAAAATGATTTTTTGTACATCTAATATGAACATTTGAAAATAGAATATTCAATTGTAACATATTGATGGTTCCCAATGTTTCACAAATTACATAGAACTGTTTTGTTATAGCTTGCTACTACTAAAAAAAACTGACATATGCTAGTAAATGTATCCTTGTCTACAACTTCGTCAAATAAGGGTTGCTAAAAACTGTCTTATTTTACTCATTCGCCTTTTATCATGTTTACACATAAAGTTCGGGTTTCTTTATAAATGTTGTTGTATCTGAAAGCTCACCAATAGGCCTACTATCATGCAGTTTTCTCTGTGTGGCCAGTGCTCCGCCCTCAACTCGTTTAACGCACTGCAGAATTTGTTCCGAGGATATAATATTAGGATTAGTGCACAGTATTGAAGTTGAATATTGTGAATTACTGGAAACTTTATTTCTTTTCCTACTTCGCGAAACTTAGAAGCAAACAGCCTTATTTTTGCAAAGCCGCTTCATTATCTTTGCACGAGAATCTGGTCCTTTCAGTTACTATATACGATTTTCCTATCCTAAATCTCAATTATGCACACATAGAAAAACTGAAGAGGGTGAAGGATGAAGCAAAGCGCATCACACTTATACACTAAAGACTCAGTGTGAGTAGCGATGCGCTACCTAGTCCTACCATGAAGAATAAATAAAGATCTGTCAAGCGTGCGCTTTCCTTCGCGTTAGTGCAGACATAAAACAACATCTGCACAGAGAAATTAGAAGATCTAAAGGGTGCATGTTTAG
This sequence comes from Meghimatium bilineatum, assembly GCA_034231615.1. Lineage (NCBI taxonomy): Eukaryota > Metazoa > Mollusca > Gastropoda > Stylommatophora > Philomycidae > Meghimatium > Meghimatium bilineatum. The sequence goes on from CM067322.1 coordinate 57,714,150, forward strand.
AAGAGGAAAACCTTGGATAAGGCGACGAGTACTATTCAATATATAGGCCCTATGTATTCCGGATGATCCAGGAGCAGGTTGAGAGAAAGTGTCATCACTACTATAAAATGCATTTTCAGCATACATCAGACTTAACAGAGCGTATCTCTTTGTTTATGGAAGCAGAAGTTCGGGCCTTGATTAATGGGAATTCGTCTGACGTAGACATAGTAATTTATGCAGATGATTTTGTTGTTTGGAATGTGCACATTTCATGTGCGTCCATTGCACATGTTGAAAATACATATTATGAGTTAAGACAGCGGTCATTTGCTACGAGTGCAATTAGCATGACACTGGAGATCATAGCGTTAAAAAGGGTAACGACATGGTTAGAGTCTCAAACCTATAATCGTGTATGCTTTCTCAGCAACTCAATGATCATACTAAACAAATGAGAATGGCTGGGCATTCAGACAGTGGATGGAGTCGATGAAGTTTTAATCTCACAAAAATCTATTTCAAATTTGCACTTGTACATGCCTATGTCAGAGAAAATGAACGTACATACAAGCCTACTGATATGGTGACTATAAGGACCGGACGAGCAATGACTAAGCTGATATTATGAATGCTCTTAGGGAGACAGGACGAGCGGCAGATGTAAAAAATAATACTTGTGAACCTGCAACCATGAGCGGACTACATGAACACCATGTCAAGAGGAGCGTGGCTAAACAAGAGTTATGCAGGTAACCAGAGGCGACTGGTGAACCAACACATAGTGGGTGTAGTCAGTCGCTACACGCTAAGAGATTTCTTGAGGAGATCCAAGCACTTACGGCGGATGATTAGGTGTTCAGTGAGGATGATCTTTTGACTATCTAGCCTTAGTAAAAATTCCATGCCAAGATTGTAGGCGGTTGCCGGATAAAAGATTTATCATTTTAAAATGTGTATGTAAATGTAAAGTTGCCCACAATATACATAAATTGTAATTCTCAAGCTGTAAAACCCTTATTTGGCCCCAATTTTTCAACTAAGGGGTGCAGGTTTAAAAGAGGAAAACCTTGGATCAGGCGGCGGATACTATTCAATATTTGGCATAAAACTCCAGCAACCCAGACGGCGACAAAACAACTCCAGTTCTAATGAAAAATCCCAGCTGTGACATTGCTGTGCACACGACTCAGCCAACGTTACCACTCAATATTTTAATAAGTTAATAAAAAAAAAGTAAAGTAACCCATAGCATTTATTAATGCCGTAGGGGTGTGAAATGTTAGCGATCTCACATTTCAGAGGCTCTGCAAATGAAGGCGGTAGCCATCTCCTCTCCCTCGCAGTCTTTACTTCCCAGATTAATCCGGTACCCATTTAAGACTGGGTCGACCTGGGAGCCGTTGCGATCTGAAAAACATTTCGCCTCAACTGGGGAATGAACCCAGGACCATTCATATTCGAAGCCAGTGCGCTAATCACCGCGCTGCGCGGATACTCTTTTAATAAGTATCCAGTTACGAAAAAATAACCCCGCTCATATATATATATATATATATATATACATACATACACACACCCGCAACCCGCCAGGATCACAGGAGTATCACATTGGATGGCACACAGTCTTCCAGCGATTTCTATGTTCAACGATGCGGATGAGTGAGGATGTTGTCTGTCCATGTTTGTATGTGTCCTTCTCTGCGTTCTTCTACCTTCGACGTTTCCCTACAATACTGTCTTTTTACAAGTCATGTCGGCAGCCCAGGATTAACCAATAAGAATTTTAAGCACCCGACTAGAGCCCTCAAGAAGCTATTGCCCGAGAGGGGCCCCATAGTAAATGTGAGTGCTCCAAGAAAATAGATTTTTCAGTTTACAAATTCCGAGATTAAACCAAGCTGAATTCAGATGTAAGCTTAGTAAATAGTGATGTGTTTAAAAGAGTTAATTCTCTGACAATTGCTAAGCTTGTGTGGTGACACCTTTTCACTTTAGTGACTAAATATACTCTTTCTGGAAAATTGTTATAATATCAACGACCCGATGACCGTTATTCGACTTCGAGAAAAACTCTCCAACTGTAATGTCACGGAGCTATGTGATTCACGATAAACAATGGAACAATATATTTCAGCGTAACTAAAATAATTTGATATTTCAGACTCCTACTCTGGTCGCTTGGCATGATGATTTCTAGATGTTTTATATAGCACTTACCCGTAGTTTCATTCCTGGCCTGAATGGAAGGACAGGTCAACGTGTTCTTATAACTTGGGAGTGGTTCTAACATAGAATACTAGAGCAATATTTGTGGAAAAGTACAAATTAATAGAAAGTTGGTGCACATTCCTATTCTACGTTCACTATCACGGGAACTTTAAATGTGAGTTTGTGTGTGTGTGTGTGTGAGAGAGTGTGTTTTAGATGTGGGGGATGGGTGAGGTGGGGTAGGGGTGTGCATGCATATGTGAGGAGGAAAGAGAAAGGGAGAGGGGGAGAGAGAGAATATTTGAAAATTGCTGAGGAGTATTGGTGGACGAATGACATAATTAAACATCAGTGATACTTTAGGTAATTGATAACATGTTTGTATCACTTTGTCTTCTTTAGCATTCAGGATTCTTTTGGTCTTGCTAGATCTTCATGCCAGTCGCTAGAGCGACTTTCCCAGTCTTCTCCAGGTCAGAGCTGTTGTCCCAAAGTTTTTGCCTCAGTCCAGTATGGCGATGACTTGCCTCGCAGTTTTGTGTAATCTGGACAGTCTTAGAGTATGTGTTCAGGGGTATGTGTGCATGCTCCTCATGGGTATTCATGTGTGTGTCATCCTGTACAGCTACATGTGCCCATGTAGTGTGCAGTGGCTAGTTCCAGGGCGAATGATGATGGTCTGCCTTTACCTATGAGTTTGGTGTATGAGGTCTAGTTTCTGATCAATATCCATATCTTTCTTTCACTGTGATGCATAATGGTTGTTGATTAGTGTTTTTGCCTTACTGTACGGCAGAGAATATCTGAATTATTTCATTTTACCCCTACATTTGTCAGGGCATCAGCTCTTTCATTTATTTACATTATAATGAGATATTAGCACATTGTATTTTATTGATATGCTTATCTACTAGTTGACTCATGTGGGTTTTATTTGTGTTAAAAGGAAAGGATTGCTCTGAGAAATAATAAAATTACTAATAATAATCACACCGTAGTAGTTTATTGTTTTCAGTTGTTGATGTTAGTTAATATCTGGACCTTAACCATCTTATGTAGAGATATGTAGTAAATAGAATTTGAAACCAAAAAGAAATAATTTTAAAAAATGTGCCGAATAGCAATTTTACAGTGAACATTACACAGGGTCAACGTTTCGACCAAATTGTCTTTATGACAATAGGGACGAACAGATAGAAAATTGAACACAAAAATCAAACGAAGACTACAACCAATCAATATAGTCGAAACTGGCAGGTTTTGAAAACAGAACAAAAACACAAACATCAAGACAGGCGAACATAACTGAATCGTAATTACAGGACGAGAAAGTACAGTAGGATGAACAAAGAAAATACAACACTGAAAAAAGTATTACTAATCTTAATAATGACAATATATGGTGTTAGCTTAATTTGATGTGTGGCTGAATATAATACTATTTAAATGCCCTAGCTCGTAGTTAAGGGGGAATTAGACTTAATTTACCCCCTCCTTGCCAATCAGAACATTGCACCCATTATCTGTATTAATTTTTTTTTCATATTTACATTTTTTCTTCGTATTAAAGTTACATAAAAATATATATGCCTAGTCTTTGTGCTCTATAATTTCCCCACACTATGACTGGCTATGTTAAGATAGGAAGTGACATTGTTATTTTGCTGGTTTTGTCAATTTCCCATGATTTCATAATTGTTTTTGCCTGTGCGTGTATGCCCCAAAAATTGGGGCAAAGGTGAGATTTTACCCATGTTCATAAAATCTCATTTCTATGGACTAAACGTGATTGTATGTTGTAAATACTCTGACGATTGTTAGATGGATGGATAAGCTACACACTGCTGCTAGTTTGGTCTCTCATATGTAAGTCTATTTGTCAGAATAAAAAAAAAAGTGGAAAATTTGCATCGTTGCCCCCGGCTACCCTATTCAGGGAAATGGCTCAAGGCCATCGACGCCGCGGTAGACCAGTGCTGAGGTATAAAGACAGCTGTAAATTCTCAAAGAAAGGCTTTCACATAGAATCAAAAACTGGGAAAACACGGTCGAATATTTGGAGACACAACCTACGTGCGGGGTAGCATTGCTCAGAAAAATATGTTTAAAAATATGGAAGAACAGAGGCGCAAACAAACATTTCCGTTGCTGTGATTTGATGGCGTGAAAAGTCATTCTCCTGAGAAAATATTCAACAGATTGCTTCTTATTGCTAAATGTTGTTTGCCGGACGCAATAGGGCATACACACACACACACACACATACATACACTGATACACTCGCGAGCATAGCCACAGTGTTAATATATGTGTTTGGCGAACTTTCAGAAGGAAAAAGAGTTAAAAGCTGCCCAATTCTGAGATGCATAGATATATGCAATTTCTCAATGAGAGACATTTTTGTTGACCACAATATCTAGGAAAATGTGGCTGAAAACGGAGTTGCATATGTAACTCAGTACTCTCCATCTACAATAATCTGACATAATTAACGCGTTAAGGAACAGTACTCCCCAGCTACTGACATAGTTAACGCATTAAGGGACAACGTCCGATCAGAAGATTTTCACAGTTGTGAATCATGATCGCTCTCAAAACTGCCTAAGATTCATGCAAATATAGGAAACAATTCATAAAGAGTAAAAGATATATGAAGTAATTGTTGATATATCAGCATCGAACTGGATCTGTCAGTCGCTATACTCGTATGAATTTATTGAAACGGTGATCAGAACAATTATGGACTTGTCCGGTATGCACTGGTAACAACCCTCAGTCGTAACCCACAACAACCTTATTTTGCAGAAGAAATCGCACAGAATAACATGTTATTGCGCTATTGCGCGCTAGCTTCCATAATACAAGAAGAAATGCTGTTTGTTTTACTTCACACTTCTCAAAAATGACATTGTATTGTTACTTCTGAGGTAATCAGACATTGACATCCAGCAGATTTAGGCATAAAAAGGCATGTTCAACTAGTGACTGATTACACTGGATCCAAATTATATATATATATTAGGGCTGTGGAAATAATTAATCGATTAATCGTTAAAAAGTTTAATCGATTAAAATTAATCTGATTGATTAGCATTTAAGAAAATATTTTAAATATTTTTTTCAGTTTCTTAATAATTTTTATGTGTTACTTACTTACTTTTCCCTCGTTTTATTATTATTTATTTAGACACGCAGACGTAAACAAAAATGGCGACTAATGAAAGCACCATTGAATTTACAACATTTTTGTGTGAACTGTAAAGTTAAGTCATGGATTGTTGCAGATCAGATACAAATAGTTGGACCAATATATGCGTCATAATTAATCAACATTAAGCGATTACATTTTTTTCCGATTAATCGAACAAAAATTGTAATCAGTACCAGCCCTAAGATATATATATATATATATATAATATAACTCAATAATTTTTCAAGAAAACTTCACTCAATAAAACACTAAACAGTAATTGTTCTTGACAAATTGGACAATAACCGATGATTCCCACGTCTGATCGAAAAATCTGAGGGAAAAAAGACGAGAGTAGTGGTAACTTTCTCATAGTTACTAATATATATATATATATATATATATATATATATATATATATATATATATATATATATATATATATATATGACATGTATATGTTATATAATTAATGAAATAAATCAATGCGTGAATAGGAAACATAGAAGATATTTTTGGCACATTAGCAGAGCATGAAAAAACATTAAATTAACACTGAAGACTAATATTGGGCTTGTGTACTCACCACTTTATTATATGACTTCGAAACAAGGACATAATACTCCACACATGAGAGAAGACTCAATATATTACCCCATCGCTATTTCACAACATAATTAACTTGAAAATGAAGGGGCAAGATAAAATTACAAACACAGAGGCGCTGTGACATGTAAAATTACTATCTATAGTGGGAATACTCAACATTAGAATTTTAAGATGACTTATGTAATAGGCCTTATATGATCAAAGAATGAACAACAACGTTATCTCCCAAGATATATTGTTTGGCGAACTTTTGGAAGAGAAAACAGTTAAAAACTGCCCACTTCTGATATAAACAGATTATACAGGTCCTCAATGAAAGATGTTTCTTTAGACCACAATTAGTATTGTGCCATGCTGTGATTTAGTGAGGCGGCTGCATCAGGCGGCACTAATCACAATACACCGTTGGGAGTGGCATTTCGAAGAAAAATCCTTTAACTCATTGGGGACCGATCGTCACTATAACGGTTTTATAGTATGGGTCTACATGACCTTTCGCCACTTTAACGGCTTTGATTTTAGATCGATCATATATTTATCAGTTATATTTCGTTTTGCCCAGTTCAAGTTTTTATGATAACCTCTGAACATTCGGGAAACTTCATTTCCTTTAGAAAATTCTTGAGACTAACGGGAATTGAACCAGTCCGTTCAACGGCACCAAATCGCCTAGCAACTATTGAACACGCGTTCTTCCGTACTTGACTAACCGCATCTCCAAAAAAAGATGCGATTTCATCAAGCCTTTCAAACCGTGCACACAAAGTCACCAGAACGGACAGATCGAGACAAGGACTATTACAACAACAACAAACATCCCGTACAGGTATTGAAATATCCTCAGTAACCCAACAAACATATAGTGTAGGGTAGTGAAAGTACTTCACTGAAACTATTTACTCGCATTTCTCCAGTCGGGTTATGAAAGTACTTCATTGAAACTATTTACTCGCATTCCTCCAGTCGGGTAGTGAAAGTACTTCATTGAAACTATCTACTCGCATTGCTCCAGTTGGGTAGTGAAAGTACTTCATTGAAACTATCTACTCGCATTGCTCCAGTCGGGTAGTGAAAGTAATTCATTGAAACTATCTACTCGCATTGCTCCAGTCGGATAGTGAAAGTACTTCATTGAAACTATTTACTCGCATTCCTCCAGTCGGGTATTGAAATTACTTCATTGAAACTATTTACTCGCATTGCTCCAGTCGGGTAGTGAAAGTACTACATTGAAACTATTTACTCGCAATCCTCCAGTCGGGTATTGAAAGTACTTCATTGAAACTATTTACTCACATTCCTCCAGTCGGGTAGTGAAAGTAGTTCATTGAAACTATCTACTCGCATTGCTCCAGTCGGGTAGTGAAAGTACTTCATTGAAACTATTTACTCGCATTCCTCCAGTCGGGTATTGAAAGTACTTCATTGAAACTATTTACTCGCATTAGTCCAGTCGGGTAGTGAAAGTACTTCATTGAAACCATTTACTCGCATTGCTCCAGTCGGATAATGAAAGTAGTTCATTGAAACTATCTACTCGCATTGCTCCAGTCGGATAATGAAAGTAGTTCATTGAAACTATCTACTTGCATTGCTCCAGTCGGATAATGAAAGTAGTTCATTGAAACTATTTACTCGCATTGCTCCAGTTTGGTAGTGAAAAGTACTTCATTGAAACTATCTACTCGCATTCCTCCAGTCGGGTAGTGAAAGTACTTCATTGAAACTATTTACTGGCATTGCTCTATCGAGGTAATAACACAGGTAGACCACAGTATGAAGCCAGTAATGATCAAATTGAATGAACTTCATTGGAAGCATCTACACAAAAGTCCTCCAGCGATTTATATTTATAGCAATGAAGCTAGAGGAAATGGTGGCCGGTTCACTCTTCAATGTCCATGCTTTTCTTGGTTTTCCTCCTCCCATTATTTAGTCCCTGCATCGTGTCTGACATGGAATCCTGTCGGCTTGCTTACATATTTATATCATACAAGCTATTCGTTGTTCTACTATTTAAAGTATTGACTCTTATATGCACATCTACTTTTTTCTTACCTTCATAGCCTATACTATCTGTAGGGATTGCGCTAATTTTGTCCATGCAATGTCTATTCGTATATAACACACGTATTCGAAGACATGTACTCATACATAACACTTGTATTCGTACATAACGCTTGTATTCGTACATAACGCTTGTATTCGTACATAACACTTGTATTCGTACATAACGCTTGTATTCGTACATAACACTTGTATTCGTACATAACACTTGTATTCGTACATAACACTTGCTTTGCAGCAAGTATACTAACCACTGCGCTACTCACCCCTCTCTACCCTCATTTTTGTTTACTTACTTATTCAAATTTAACACTTGTATTCCAAGTCATGTACTTGTATATAACACTTGTATTCGAAGGCCTATATTAGTTTTTTCACGTCGGTAGTAAGTTCCCAGCTCCGAGCTCTTACAACCATACACCATAATTTAATAAAAAAAACAGAACCAATGATATATCATAATGCTACCTATTTAAGTTTATAAACCAGGTTACCAATCTACTACCAAACAAATTTCTACAAGTGTAAGCTAAAACATTATGGACCTGGCCAAGTGTTGGAGTACAACCTGGACATGCATAAAAAAAAACATCAGTAATGGCAGAACGTACACATGTGTTATTTCAGTCTGTTTTACACATGAAAAATTTCGGTGTCCAAACCTGATTATTCTCCTGACTCTCCATTGCGTGTGACGTCGTATCTCAAAATCTGTTTTGTCGCGGTAGAGTGTTAAATCCAACCAGCTCGACACCATGGTTACAATTACTTCCGACATCCTAGTGACTGTAGTCGCCATGGCGGTGGTTATGATTATGGTGCCCGTTATGGTGATGAGTGTCATGGTTATCCTCAGGGATCGCTAGATTGACAGATTTAATTCCTAACCAACTCTTCATCGATTAAACAGTCTTCCACTTTTGAACGGCTAGTCAGACATTACTGTCGTCATCGCTAATTTGGTTTGCGTGCCTGAAGAGTGGCTTGTTTCTGTAATGGTTCCAGAGCAGCAGGATCAGCTCCGAAACGAGAACATCATTTGTGTTCTTACCAACCAGTTGTAGCACAAAGATGCCATCCTGTCATAGGTACTGCTCGCAAAATTTTACGGTCATCTTTTTGTCTAACTGATTTGTAGCACTTGTTGATTCGAAGAAATTTCTTGAGGTAGTGGAGTCGATGCTGCCTAAAGATCATTGTGTAAAGCCAGATGAGGATTTTGAAGGCACTGAGGCTGGCTACAAAGACCAACCAGAACCAGATGAAAATAAATATCTTTTCATTAAAAAGATTGATTGGCAATACACATTGGACAGTGTAGTCGTGCATGTTGGTCATTTGACGGATTTTAAATAAACAATGCGTGATTCTTGGGAATTAGGGACTTTCTGCACTGCTTTCACGGCGAGTCAAATGGTCCATAACCTCAAATCCATACACGTTAAACCATACCCAAAAATTTGTTTAGTATAAAAATTTCACCATTAGCATTGGTTAGTAAAGTAGTTTGATGAACATGTAGAGTGTGACCAGGTAGTTTCCGTAACATTTTCCCCAAACGATACAGCAATATTTGGATACTTGTTGCCGTAATCGGATAAAACAGCAAGAACAGTACTCCCTGGCATTTTCTATCCACCTGTCCATATACCAGACTATGTGTTTGATGGTTCTGTCTCCATCATCTGGGGCCACATACACTGTTTCCACTGCTTGAGTCACTATCTTGTCCACATTCACACCAGCAGATGCTGTCAAGATTCGTCATAATCTACACGGCACCTAGAATGAAAGTAAAAGATACTGATTAATAGAAAATCATTTCAAATGTAAGAGTAACTGGCTATGTTACTTTAGAATAACGTTGAAGCATACAGTAACAAGTAAATAAATCGTTCAAAAGTCTTAGTAGATAGACTTTATAGAGACCAGCACACCGCAAACCAAGAGTACAATCACAACACGCAACTTTGTAGTTTCACCCGTGAGCTCGGTGAGCGCAAGGAACACGAATTAACTTCTACTAAAGGGAAGTACGCTTAAGAAAGGGGTTAGATGTACCAAGACTAAACAAAAAAATTACCTCTCAATCCTTACCAAAATAAGTTACATTTTCATAAATCTTATAGTAGCTATTTTCTTACACAGCTTACAATTTGTGTTTATTGGCTAAGGTTTTTATGTTACGGCAACCTAAAATTGAAATTGGGGAATCAGTAGAAATAACTGTTAGTATAGTCATAATTTTTTCATGTGCGATTTCTGTAAATAAAATTATATATATGTTTGATTTTGTACATCATATCTTTCAGATTTTGTAAGATAATCCCATTAATCTGCTAATCTTCATATGTTGTATAGCTGAAACCTATTATTATTATCATCAACACTAATTGCCTGGATTTCTGCATCATAATTATTGCAGTATTTCCCCGTCGGTGTTCTGATTGTATCTCTAGGCTTGTGTGGATATTTTATATATTATTTATAATAATGAAACGCCTAGTCTCTTCCCTAAGTGCACACAATTAAACTGAACACAGTGAAAAGCGTGTACATAAAATGTGGACACATACGCATTAAATGCTGAGTGTATAAATTTGCAGTACAATAACAATTTGAGTGATTTTTACCACAACTTTGCAAATAATAGTTTTCTCTTGTCACATACGCTGTGCCATCTTATTATTATATTGTTATTTTTGCAATAACACTGCATTTTCATGTCCATATATCTAATTTCTTAATCAACGTCTTTATTTTACGGCATCACGATAGCAATATTCAAATTCAATCATGTTAATTATTTATTTATTTTTGAAAATGGTTGCTTTCTATAGGAAATGCAATAAAATATAATTTCACTGAAAGCAATTCAATTTGAAATTGGGACAGCAATTTACGTCTATCTTTATTTAAGGAAAACAATTTAGATGTATTATTATTTGAGAAAAACTATTTAGATTTATCATTCATTTGTTTCTATTCGCATGGAATATGTGGTTTCTTTCTGTATGTGTTAGTAAGAGATTGCAGTGTAGCCATGGGAATTTCCTGATACAACACATTAACCGGATTAGCAAACCGTCAGTGAGAACACAATATCGCACAGTAAAATGAAGAGTATTCTGGAGACGACTACTAGTAATATTAATCACAATTTAAAGGATAGCTTAAACGAATTGCTATTTGCAGACGACAAAGTACTAGTAGAATCATCCGAAGAGCAACTACAAAGACAAATAGATAGATTACATCAAACATGCCAAACCTTTAACATGAAGATAAATATAGAGAAGACAGAAATGATGAAGATAGGAAGATGAGAAACACCAACATATATATTGGATACAACATACTTAAACAAGTGACAGAATTCACATACCTAGGAAGCAATATAACAACAGATGGCAGGAGTAGCATAGAAATACACAATAGATGTAGTAAAGCATACCAAGCCCTAGGACAAATGACACCAACCTTCAGAAACAAAAATGTAGACTTAAACACTAAAATAACACTATTCAAAACAATTATTATACCAACGATGTGTTCAATCAATCAAGTGCCATGCCGACTGGCGTAGGCGATCATGTTTCTCCACGACTCTGTCTCTTGTGTTGTCAATAAGCTCAGTTGGTGAGCTTCTACCGTGCCACGATACAAGCCCATCTAGTAACTTTTCTCTTTGTCGACCTCTATCTCTTCTCCCTTTGATCTTTCCAGTGGTTATTAAGTGTTCAAGCTGTGTTCTTCTCAGCACATGCCCTAGAAACCTTAACTGTCTGCCTCTAATGTTTGATATGATTTATCTTTTTACGCCAGCATCAGTGAGAACCTCTGCATTAGTTTTCCTGGCTGTCCATGGTATTTTCATTATTCTTCTCAGAAACCACATTTCTGTAGCCTCCAATTCACTTTGAATTTTCTTGTTTATGCTTCACATCCATAAAAAAGAATCGGTTCAATATAACATCTAGGCACCCAAATTCGGGTCTGCATTGATAGACTTCCATTGCAAAAAATGATTCTCATTTTTTGGAATGCTGATTTGGCTTGTGCTGTTCAGCTCTTTATCTCACTTGAGCATCTACCTTCTCATGTTAACAGGGTGCCAAGATATTTCACTTTTTCAACTTGTGCCAATTTTGTGTTATTAATTATTATGTTGCATCTTGGTGGTGTATGTCTCTTTGATACAACCATTATTTCTGTTTTCTTCTTGTTTAAACTGAGGCCTTTGTTTTCACTTTCCTTCACTACTTTATCTAATAGGGCTTACAGTTCTTGTTCGCTTCCTGCGATCGGTACTGTGTCATCAGCATATCTCAAGTTATTTATATTGTATCCTCCCACTTTTATTCTGGACATATCTTCTATATTTCGCATAATGTATTCTGTATACAGGGAGAAAAGGTCCGGTGACATTACACAACCTTGCCTGACACCCATTTCTATCTTTTGAAATCTACCTATAGTCTTGTTGACTCTCATCGCAGCTGTTTGTTTCAAATACATATTTTTTACTATTCTTAGATCTTTCCCATCAACGTTAAGACTGTCTAGAAATTTTATAATCTCTGAATTCTTCACCTTGTCAAATGCTTTGCTGTAATCTATGGAACACAGATAAAGGTCTTGCTGTACTTCTATGGCCCTCTCCATTAATGTTCTTATTATATATAGGGCATTTCTTGTGCCTTTTCCTTCTACGAATCCGCATTGTTCGTCTGCTATCTCTGGCTTTATTTTTCCTCTTATACGCCTCATTATTATGCGCAGTAGAATCTTGGTCATCTGACTCATAAGGCTGATTGTTCTGTGGTCTTTGCAATCTACTGCACCAGGTTTCTTTGGTAGGGCTATGAAAATTGATTGTAGCAAATCTGATGGAATATAGCCACTGTTGTAGATGTCATTTAACATTTTGGTGATAATTTCAAGACCATAATCTCCCAGGGCTTCTAATTCTTCTTTTGTAATCTTGTCTGGACCCGATGATTTGTTATTTTTTAAGTGTTGTATGACTTCCTTTACTTCTGCTTTTAAAATACGTGGACCTTCATTGTTATAATTTAAGTTAATATCATTTCTGTTATCTTCGTACAATTCTTTAATATATTCTTCCCATCTGTGCATGACTTTACTTTCACCTATTAGTATGTGTCCCTGCTTAGATTTCAGACACCCAGTCTTGTAAGCCTGTCCTCTGCCTGTTAATTCCTTTATTTGTAAATGTGTATCACTTTTATTTCTATGATGTTTTTCTATTTCACTGCACTTTGCGTTTAACCAGTCCTCTTTAGCCTTGGTGCACTTATGTTTAATTTCTTTGTTCATCTTGTTGTATTCTTCGATGTTATTCTTCAACTGACTTCTTTTCTTCATCATATTCAAAATATCTTCTGTCATCCAGTCTTTCATATTGAGATGTTTCTTAGGTGGCAGGATCTCTTTAGATGTTTGCTGCAATGATTCTTTTAACATCGTCCACTGTTCTTCAATGGTTTCTATTTTTTCTATCGCATTGTACCTATTTTGAATTGTTATGTTATACTGTTCTTGTAATTCTGTATTCTTTGTCATCATATTCACATTAGGTTTGTTATCTGCCCTTGTAGTTTTTAATCTCTTTAACCTAATATTAATCTTTCCCACAACTGGAACATGATCACTGTTACAATCAGCACTTGGACGTGTCTTAACAGACTTCAGTGAATTTTGGAATCTTTTATTTATTATGATGTAATCTATTTGATTGCGTGTCTTATTATCTGGACTTTTCCAATTCCATAGCCATCTTGGGTGATGAGAAAAGAATGTATTTCCTATCACCATATTATTATTTCTTGTCCAGTCTACCAGGACCTCACCTCTTTCATTTCTAGTGCCTAATCCAAATCTGCCAGTAACATCCTCGTCTTGGCTGTCCCCTACCTTAGCATTCATATCGCCCATGACAATATTTACTTTGTGTTGTTTGCATTGTTTCATAGCTGTGTTCAAATCCTTGTAGAATTGTTGTATGTCCTCTTCTGTACTCTCTGATGTTGGTGCATAAACTTGGATGATATTTATATTAATAGGCTGCCCCTTTAGTTTTACTAATAGAACTCTGTCTGATATATTCCAGAATCCTATAACAGATCTCGCACTCTGCTTGTCCAATATTACTCCCACGCCGTTCCTATGTTGTTCTCCTCCTGAATATATTATTCTAAGATCTTTTGATACTATACTACCTGCTCCCAGCCATCTCATCTCACATAGACCTAGTATGTTGATATTCATTTTGCTCATTTCCTGTTTTATGTTATCTAATTTTCCTAAGTCTGTCAGTGTCCGAATGTTCCAGGTTGCAATCTTGATTGACTCGCATTTGATGGACTTGCTTATTGGAGCTAGCATATTATCTAAGTCGTGTCGAAACATAACGTAATCTAGGGATATTTACAGTAGTAGTTTCCCCTGGCTTTCTACAGGGTTATTTATGGTGTTCTCCACAAGCCTTTGACTAAATAGCCTGACCTACAAGGCAGTAGTGGTTTGATTTTAGAGTGGCCTTCTCTTAGATTAATTGTCCTCCCGAAACTAACGAACTCCATCTATCTGGAATGCACAATGAAAATAATCACCGGTCACCATCTTTCGAACTATTGTGTCACACTAATAAACAGGGTAATTTCACAGTCCACATGCACAAACAATGTGTTACCAATGCCAAACATGGACAACGATAGCACAAGACATGCATAAACTTGTGACAGCTGAAATGGCATTCTTACGCAGAATCCTAGAAATATTGCTAAAAGACAGAGTGAAGAAATGAGGACATTAGACAAAAAACTGGTACCATTCCAATCTTGAAATATATTAAGAGACAACCAATAAAATGGTTTGCACACATCAGCAGACTGTAACGACCAGCAGATCAAAATTGTTCATCCTATATCGCTAGAAATATTTTCCAATGAGAATCTTGAGACTTCTTCATAAACTTCATTAACATCAGACAGCATACCACAGCAAGCTATGCTACACAGATACAGTGAAGGCAGACCTAGACGCCGACCACGGAAATGATGGACCACCAAAATAAAAGAGGCGCGAAGATCCACAATATACTCAACACACGCGAGGGCCATCTCGAGAAAACTCTTCTACCCCTGATGCTGAAAGGCAACAAATGGTTTAGTGAATAGATAGATTCATTCATTTTTAAGAAAATAACTTAGATGTATCATTATATGAGGCAAGCAATATAGATGTATTATTATTTGAGGAAAAAGCAAACTTAGATGTATCATTATTTGAGGAAAGCAACTTTCGCCGAAGACGGATGTGTCGGGCCATTGGCGCAAATAAAACGGTGACACAACACATTTCCATTCTCTGGACTACATCCTGCTGGAAATCTAGTAGGGCCATGGTCCTGCTAGATCCAGCGGGAGTTTGAGAATGAACACTGAAGAAGAAGAATGAGGAAAGCAACTTAAGATGTATCATTATTTGAGGAAAGCAACTTTAGATGTATCATTATTTGAGGAAAGCAGAACTTAGATGTATCATTATTTGAGGAAAACAACTTAAATGTATCATTATTTGAGGAAAGCATCTTAGATGTATCATTATTTGAGGAAAAAAGTTATGAGTAAAACAGTGACATGTTTATTTATCGTGGATCGGTCGGGCAGAGGATACCGTTAAACATATTTGCACCTTAGAAGATATTGCCCCTGGTGAGGAATGGATACCTATTCCTACATTCTTTCAAAAGGCAGTCAAGACCGTCGTTACACTCAACAGAGAGTGCAAGAAACACAGCCACGTAAGGGTGGATGCTGAGGTCAAGGCACTAATATGCGAGAATGCCGATGATTCAGATGTTGTAATTTACACAGATGGGTCGGCCACTAGTGATGCGCATGGGCCTTTGCTGTCAGATCAAAAGGGAAAACAGTACACGAAGCTAGTGGTGCCTTTACCGCAATAACAAGCAGTCTAACTATGGAAGTATTTGCGGTAACACAGGCACATTATGGCTGAAGTCATAAACCTATTCCCATGCTTGCATACTAAGTGATTCACTGAATATGATTCAGAAAATCAAAATAGGTAATATACGTAGGGAATGGGTGGAGTCATTGAAGAGAGCTAAAATGCGGGCAGCACTACAAAATCTCACGCTTATTTTTGTCCCCGGACATGCGGGCGTGTTGGGAAACGAACGTGCCGACAAATTAGCTAATCTCGCCACCACAACAGACAGTCAGCCTATGGACCGAGCAGACATACTCATTGCTCTTCGTGAGTCCTCATAATCAGAGGATTTTGAGATGAATAAGTATGAGTCAATATCAAGAATGCAAGAATTGGGAGTGAGGATGGACATGGCTCGAAGAGAACCCTTAACAAAGATTTCAAAAAGAGTAGTGAACCAACATAGAACCGGAACCATCAGCCGTTATACCCTGAGAGATTTACTGAAGCGGAGATCAGCGTACCTATGACGTGTCTGGTGTGCGAAGATGATAATCAACATACCTAATACCTAATAATGTTTATTTATTTCAGGAAATCAATGTTGATATTTGAAGAAAGACACTATTGTAGTAACTCGGTTAATTTCTTTGAAGTGTGAGCTGAAGTATTTTGTTTGAGCAAATCCAGTACTATAACTCTTCATCTGTTACTTCAATCTGTGAAATCATACACACACAAATAGATTATTGTTATATTAACTCGCGGAATAAACATGAACATATATGAGTAACCAGTTGCTTGATGACACATGATTTGATCACACAGAAGTATCTAACATGACAGCGTGTACGACATCTAGTACCAATATTTATAATCAGACTGGTCATAAAAGTGTAGATGATTACCTTGAAGAGAAGTTCCTGGAACAAGAGAATTCATGGGAATCCATTGATAATACTCGACCTCTGCATGTAGGAGTTTCTCGAGTGCACGCGGTACATGAGTATTAAAAGGAACGTAGTGTGTGTTGGAGACCCAACAGACGTTATTGGTATAGTCAACCTACAGAAGATGAAGGATGATCAGAAGGTAAGTAGTGTATGATGGCAATTTTAATGATATTGATGCGTTGGTAAATGTTCATATTGCTAGTTCATTTCTTGATCAATGTTCTAGTGATTCATGAAATTTTAAGTGACACCTGGTAACAGGTGTCATTTCTTGAAACACCTTATACAATTTGGAAATAATTCATCAAATGGTATATGGGTTGCAGCCGGTGACAGGTGCCGGTGACACTTCTTGAAACACCTTATACAATTTGTAAATAATTTATCAAATGGTATATGGGTTGCAGCTGGTGACAGGTGTCATTTCTTGTAACACCTTATACAATTTGGAAAGAAGACTGACTAGATTACAAAAATTCATGACCTCCATTATTTCTATGTAATAACTCTGATATAACCAAATTACACTAACGTCCACGGTTGAAAGGAGCGTACTTCACCACAAGAACTACAGTTTACTCAATCTAACCACAGAAATATAACTGTTGATGTGTAGGAATGGTTTGATTGGTGAAATTAATAATAGGTATGATTGCTGGTTATTATCATCCCACAAGTTCATAGGTGCTCCAATTCCAGTTTCAACAAATCCATCAGAGTGTAGAGGCTGACAGTTCCAGTTATGTACGAGCTGGTATGATCTTTATAGCAATCTCATGCTCAGAGTAATTCAGTAAAGATTATTACACAATTTCTGCAGTGTTATTGTCAATGAGTGTCCTGGCTTCAGCAGTGTTATTGTCAATGAGTGTCCTGGCTTCAGCAGTGTTATTGTCAATGAGTGTCCTGGCTTCAGCAGTGTTATTGTCAATGAGTGTCCTGGCTTCAGCAGTGTTATTGTCAATGAGTGCCCTGTCTTCAGCAGTGTTATTGTCAATGAGTGTCCTGGCTTCAGCAGTGTTATTGTCAATGAGTGTCCTGGCTTCAGCAGTGTTATTGTCAATGAGTGTCCTGGCTTCAGCAGTGTTATTGTCAATGAGTGTCCTGGCTTCAGCAGTCTTATTGTCAATGAGTGTCCTGGCTTCAGCAGTCTTATTGTCAATGAGTGTCCTGGCTTCAGCAGTGTTATTGTCAATGAGTGTCCTGTCTTCAGCAGTCTTATTGTCAATTAGTGTCCTGGCTTCAGCAGTGTTATTGTCAATGAGTGCCCTGTCTTCAGCAGTCTTATTGTCAATTAGTGTCCTGGCTTCAGCAGTGTTATTGTCAATGAGTGCCCTGTCTTTTTCATTCATCACTATCAGATTTTTTCCTCTGCAGCTTCATCCGAGTGTGATCACTACAGATAAGGCACCATATAATGCAAGTGGAGTGGATATCCACTCCTCCCAGGATCAATGTAATTATGATAACATGCTTAAAAGATGCCATCTTCTGCCTGTTACAACCATGATCTGCCCCTTTTAAGAAGGAAGCCTTTCACCTTAATGAGGTAAAAGTCAGGGGCAGATCGAATAATCACTTTTTTTAAAAATGCACTAGAGCTCGTCACACCTTGGTTCTGTTAGCTACAGTCGAGGGAATCAAGGAGATATCTCTACACTTGGTGTATCCTTTGTACATCTGAAGATGATGCGAATGTCATCGTTCTAATTGTTTTAATAATCTAGAGTATGGTACAAACATATTCTATATTAAGGAAAAGTTAACATGATTAAATTAGGGATAAAAATTCATCATTCCATCATGGGCAAAAACTATGTTTGCGATATCATAATAAGATGTGGTTGACAATATCAGAAGAGAACGATAATAGGTAAATATTTGGTTGATATTACGGTCATATGGCCTATATTTTTTCTTTACTTTTCGCTCTATTACCCTTTACGCTTTGAAGCGTCAGGTGTAGAAGAGTTCTCTGGAGATGGCTTTTTATGAGCTTCATATATGTTTGGATTCGTTGACTATTTTATTTCTGTAATTAATCGTATGCATGTTATGCCCCTGGATTTGTATCTATTATGTCCTTATAGTAATGCCCTTTGACTGTCAGATGGTAGTCTGGAAGCATGTGAAAACCAATTAATCTTTTATCTTCTGATGTAATCAAGGATTGCCATTGTGTTTGTTAGTCTTATTTTCATTTCTGATTTTATCTCTTATTGTTACTCCGAGAATGCTACATAGAAAAGTCATTTCTGTTGTGACAAGTTATATGTTGTCTATTGTCTGTCCCCAGGTGAATGATGGTTGAGCAATTTCACACTTGCCGTTAAACTTAGGGTGGGAGCTTAATCTGTCGTTCCAAGATCAGATGTGTAGCCTTGGTTGTATTTAGTCCATATTTGTTCTAGGCTATCTTGATGTTTTCTATCCACCATTTTCTTGGTCTACCTTTGGCTTTACACCAGGATATTCTTTTGTTACATGTTCTTATTGGTATTTGGTTTGGCTTCATTCTCATAAGATTACTGAACCATTTTACTTGCTGTCTCTCAATATGTACAATGCACAATATTATATCAACTCTTTCCCTAATTTCTTCAGATTTTATTACATCTAGTTTGGTAACCAATGCAGCTTTTCTCAGACACTTCATTTCACATGTAACGATTTTCCTCTGCTGCGAGACTGCTAAAGACCATGTTAGCATAGTGTTGATATACAAATTAATGATTTTATCTGTATTTGTATTTCCATCTTGATCTTTGGGTGAAGAGGTAATGGTGAAAGCTGGTAGGTCTTCATTTGGCTTTTATTGTTACTGTTCAAGATAACATACTTATATAGAAGAGTGTGTATACAAGAGA
Organism: Meghimatium bilineatum; assembly: GCA_034231615.1. Classification (NCBI taxonomy): domain Eukaryota; kingdom Metazoa; phylum Mollusca; class Gastropoda; order Stylommatophora; family Philomycidae; genus Meghimatium; species Meghimatium bilineatum. Next base: position 57,734,006 of record CM067322.1, read on the forward strand.
CTTGCATTGAACAACAATATATGTGGCGAATGCTGTATATTGTTAACACTATTGAGAGGTTGGTATAGAATTTGCTGGCACCAACTCCCATTTTGAACATATTTAACAAAACTTCAATGTTCACAGATAACATTTGAACAAACTGAAGACTGCTATGGTGTTACACTGTTAGCTGGTACCTTGAACAGTAACGCTTGGAACAAGAGTATCATGGGAATCCATTGATAGTGCTGGATCTCAGAATGGTATGGCAGGATCCAATTTTGTGGTGGGTGTTCGTTAAAGTGAACATAATATGTATTGGAAACCCAGCACATGTTGTTAGTGTAAGCCACCTGGAAACATAAAGGATGTAGTGAGGAAAGTCAATATGATGTGATGCATGAACTGAAATCAGGGGAAATGTACATGTCTGAATGTAAGATTATGAATGATTGTGTACATGTATTTAGCATGTATCAGACATTATATCAATATATTATTTATATTGGAGACATGATTGATTAAAGCACTTGTCCTAGAAATGAAATTAACTATTAACAATTGTATACCCCTTTATTGCAACGCAAAATGCTACCACTGTCAATAAAAAAACATCTTATCCAAAGTGTCTTCATTCCAACCCTGTGCTACCAATGTCAAACATGGTCCTTAACAACAAAACATAAGAGAAAACTGGTTACAACAGAGATGAGATGTCTGAGAAAAGCCACAGGAGTGACTAGAAGACAGAATTAGAAACGATGTCATAAGAGAAAGAGCGGGTGTCATATCAATTCTACAATACATACAAAACCAACAGATACAATGGTTTGGTCATCTGGAAAGAATGCAGTGTGTGATTCATTAGTTTTTAAAGCATATATGAAAAGAGGAGAAGCAGAAAGAAGAGCTAGGGGTAGACCTAGAGTACGCTGGATCGATAACATCAAAGAGACATTACACGAACACCAAATAACATTATTTGAAGCTGCCAGAAAAGTTAGAACAAGAACATTGTATCTCCCTCGACACCCGTAAAGGGTAAAAGAGGAAAGAAGAAGAAGAATTGTATGCGATGAGACAAGTGACAAATTATTACATGTCATGAGACAGTGAAAGATGAATTAACACAACAGTGAAAAATGAATATGTAATGTGAAATATGTGAAAACAGACAAAAAAGACAACTACAACCTATATAAGATGAATGAATGCGAAAAGGCTGTGATAAATGAATAAATGTGACAAAACCGTGAAAGATGAATATATGTGATGATACAGTTAAAGTGAATATTTGCTACAAAACCATGAAAGATGAATATATGTGATGATACAGTTAAAGGTGAATATTTGCAAATTAGATCTAACGACTAACTAACTAACCAGTCTCTTGTGTTGCTAATAAGTTCAGTTGATGACATATTTTTGTGTGGCAGTGACAACCCATTCAGAAATTTCTCTGTCTGAATTCCTCTGTTCTCTTCTGCCCTTGATCTTTCCAGCGACTACTAAATGGTCAAGATTTGCTACTCTCATCACATTCCCTAAAAATCATGACTGTATAATTCTAATTGGTGTTATAATTTTTCTATTTAGAACCAGCATCTCTGAGGACATCTACATCCATTTTCTTGGCTGCCAATGGAATTTCCATCAATCTTCTCAAAATCCACATCTCAGTTACCTCCAGCTCACCGTCACCTTGAGCCCTTCTGTTTACAGTCCATGTTTCACATCCATACACAAGAATTGCTTCAATATATTAGTACTAAGATTCGTATATGTCCTCTCCAGTGTATAGAATTTGACTCGATTTAGGAAAAGCATATTTGGCTTGTGCTATCTTGCTCTTTATCTCATTAGAGCACCATATACTTGACTTTATGCACTTGATTTAAGTGTGCATCATTGATATTTATACTACATCTTGATGGTGTGTATTTCTTTGAAACAATAATCACTTTTGTTGTCTTTTTGTTTACAAAATATTACCATCATTTTATAAAAGGATACAAGAGTATAATTGGGCATAATTCTTACGGATATAATAAAAAAGATGAAAAGAAATGAATCATTATACAGATTAAACTAAATTAATTGTATGCAGAATGAATGAGAAACTCTGTGAGAAATATGAGAACATTGTGTGTAGCATGTACTTCCTCTTTCCCTGACATGTCGTGATTTAAGAGAATATGCAAGCTTTCAAGATTGAAGGATTGAGATAAGAGGAGATTATGCAAGCTGTCAAGATTAAAGGATTGTGACAAGAAGAGAGAAAACCAGGTGTGGACTGTATATAAGAATGCTTACAGAACAAAGAAGTTCTTGTATTGTGGATTTCCAGGCCAAGATAAATGTAGAGTGATATTTAAATTCAAATTAGATAAGGTGAAGAACATCTGATACTACTGACGGTGACAAAATGTTGTGACATGTTCATGAGTACTTACATGGCTTTCCTCAAACTGAGCAGGACACCAACAATGTATAGGTTCGCCCATGTACTGTTTAGTACTAACGACGATGGTAAAGATGATGAGGATAATTGTGATGTAGAGGTGATTCAGTCGGTCGATCCAGTCATCATCGTAACGTCCTTTGAAACAGGCGTATGTAGCAAAACTCCCCAACACGCTGTCAAGCCTGAGAATGGAAACAAATGATTGAATGTTAATACTCGAGATTACCTCCACGGGACAACTACCACCTACTTAACAGACAAGAACAGGTCATAATATTTCGACTGAGAACTGGACACAATAGACTAAACAGCCATATGTATACAAAATTTAAAATTGGCACAACAGCAAAGTGTAATTGTGGACAAGTCAACCAGACTTCAGAACATATCCTTCAAGAATGTGCAAACTATGACACATTAAGATGCACATACTGGCCTTCTGATAAACCAATGAATGTTAAACTTTATGGTACAAAACAAGAAATGGAAAATACTGTCCAATTTATACAAGAAACAACACTGCAGATATAGACATTATTAGCAAACGAAAGAAGAAGAAGAAGAAATACTTGAGAAACAGAATGTTATTATGAACTCTAGAATGTTATTATAATTGTTTACACACCATAAGAGGTGTAACATATTTTTGTTGAGTGGCACCACTGTGTCACAGACGAAAACTTGGTTGATATGTTTATCACATGCAATCTGCTTTAAAAACTATTCCACTTTGTTAGTGTTTCTTTTTGCTTGAATCAAGTGTCATGAGTAATAAGTTTTACTGCAGTCTCTTCTTGTTACAACTATGTAGAAGTAAATTGTGAGATGAATGCGTGTCAAGGAATAGAAACAGAATCAATATTTGCTTACCAGTCACTTATGTTGTTAACAATGATGAGGGTAATGTATGACAATGACGAGGACTAATGCATGATGATGATGAGGGCTAATGTATGAATGATGATGATGAGGGCTAATGTATGATGATGATGATGAGGGCTAATGTATGATGATGATGAGGGCTAATGTATCATGATGACTGAGTACTTTCTAAAACTTTCGTTAATTCATGTTTTCCTGTGAAGGAGTACAGGGAGGCTTTCTATGGGCTGTGGAAATGAAATGCAATAAAAATAATTTTGACTGTACCTCCAAAAGAAAAAAAAATATGTCCCAAACGTGGATTGAACGCAGGACCCCAATGTTTTAAGAAAGGTTTTCTAACCATACGGCTAATATATGATATTGACGAGGGCTAATATATGATAATAGCGAGGGCTAATGTATGATAATAATGAGTGCTAATGTAGGAAAATGATGAGGACTAGTGTATGATAATGACAGGGGCGGGAAGGCTAATGTATGATTATGACTGCGCTAATGTATGATATTGACGGGTGGCTAATATATAAATATGATGGAGGTCAATGTATGATGATGACGGAGGCTAATGTATGATAATGCAGTCAGTAACACTAATAATATATCTCAGACATTCTAATTCATTTGTTCCCAAGGGGGTGGGGGTGTTGAGACGATGTCAAAGTGGTTGGAGAAATCTAATAATTTAGAGCGCAGTTTAGGGAATGATTGGTTTTCCGTTATAAATATAAGCATGTATGAAAAGAATATTTAAGAAGAAAGCAAAATAAATAATGGTTACTGTTCACTAAAAATAGTTATTATAATCACAGTTAATTTGTTTATGTCCTGATAAAGTCTCGTTCTGACGAAAAGAGCGAAGCATTTATAGATAGAATGAAATGGTTTATTTAAGTTTTACAAAGACCATTGTAAAATGTCCAAGGGGTGAGTCAGTGAAAAAAGTATGGGAACCACTGTTTCAAATGAACAATACGAAATCATGGACAAAGCGTGGGTTTAGCATGGAGATAACATGGAGAAATCATGGAGAAAATATATTTAAAACATGGAGAAAACAATAAATATAACACCATGAAGAAAACATGGAGAAAATATATAGTAAACATAGTGAAAATATAGAGAAAGTCTGTCAAGAATATATCCAAAACATGGAGAAATCAATGAAATATAACATCATGTAGAAAACATGAAGAAAACAAAACAATAAAGTTAAAGTCATGCAGAAAAGAGAAAAAATATCCAGAACAAATTATGAGTGATTATGATTGCATTTGACTCGTTTATGTACCTGGAAACACATAGACGGTAGGGGGTGGGGGTTATAATAATATGTATTCGATTTTAGCAAGCTAAATAAGCAATCTCTATAACTAAATCATAATTGTTGTTTTGTTTTTTTAATTAAAGAGAGAGAGAGAGAGAGATGTCAAACAGCAATGACATATCTATACTTGTTTTTGAGTCCGTGATATCAATAATTACATATTCAATTTTTAAGGAACAATACTATTCTGTACATATGAAATTTGTTAATAAATAATATTCAGTTGTCAAAGACATATGAAACTTTTGAATAATTATATTCAGTTGTCAAAGACATATGAAACTTGTTACAAAATAATATTCAGTCGTCACAGACATATGAAACTTGTTACAAAATAATATTCAGTTGTCAAAGACATATAAAACTTGTTACAAAATAATATTCAGTCACCAAAGCCATATAAAACTAGTTACAAAATAATATCCAGTCATCAAAGACATGACACTTGTTAACATTTTGTACAGAAAATCATCAGTAACAATCTCATAAAAGAAGATTTTTTTTCTTCTTCTTCTTCTTCTTCTTTCATTCATTTGAAACATGTCTATATCTGTAATTCTGTCTCCTTAATAAAACTCACTGTCTTTTGTAGTTCATACAGTGTCCCATAGAGTTGTGATTCCAGTGTTGTTTCCTCTGGCCAATATGTCTGCCTCAGCGTTTCATGCTCAGAACACTCTTGAAGTATATGTTTGGCACTCTGTGCTGCCTGTCCACATGTACACATGGCTGTGTTGCCAATCTTGAACTTTGTATACATGTGACTGCGGAGTCAGTTGTGTCCTGTTCTGAGACGTAGAATTATAACTTGTTCTGGTCTGTTCATAATATGATAGTCATCTTGTGTTGGTGTTTGTGGCTTTCTTATTGACTTGATCATCTGTTTTTTTCTGATGGTAGGTGATTGGTATATCTGGTTGGTCTCAGCAGCACCTTCCTTAGCCAGTTGGTCTGCTTTTTCATTTCCTGGTATTCCACAGTGAGAGGGTATCCACTGCATGGTTACCCTATACTGGTAAGACAATTCGCTAAGTAGTTTTTTTTAAGTCTGTTAGTTTTCCAGACTGGAGAGCTTGAAGCACTGACCTTGCATCTGTCAGGAATACAACAGGCTGTAGGCCAGAGTTGGAGTTCAGCAGTTTTTTAGCTGCCACACTAATTGCCTGGATTTCTACATCATAATTATTGCAGAATTTTCCTGTCGGTGTTCTGATTGTATCTCTAGGCTTGTGTGGATATTCTATATATACACCTGCACCTCCATTCGTTACAGCATTCTGTGCTGACCCATCTGTGTATACTCTGACCCATATATCTTGTGGATATTCCTCATCCAGGAAACTGAGGGTGACTGTCCTTCGCTGCACACTGTTCTGTTCATCCTCGCTTAGTATTCCTTTCACATGGGTCTGAATGTATATTGACATTCCATGCCTTTCACTCCACAGGTTTATTCTGGTACAGACCTTAAGGGGCTGTCAACTTCAAGTAGGTCTGTAAGTTGTCTACGGAGTCGTTTAGCTTGATGGATAAAGCTGCTTCTTTTCAGTCGCCCCATTGCTAGATTTTGGAATCTTTCCTTCATTGGATGACTTGGCATACACTGAAACAAGTAAACATGAAACAATTCAACAACAAAATAACAGCACAAGGAGCATAATTGTATAGATGACGTGGAATGAAGCTTCTATAAGAAGATTATAAGAAACCTCAATATAACAGCATTTCATCTACTAAGGTTTTCTGTTGCATTGGTGGTCTGTCTAGTGGGCCATTGGTGAGACCCACAGATGCAACCACATGCGTATCAAGAAGTGTTATGAATATAAAAACGTGTTTTCGTCACAAAGAACACCTCCAAGGTAAAATGGTGTGAAGTTACAGTTGTGTTATTTCTTGTGACCACAAATGGAAGTCCAGTTCAATGTTTCAGGACTATTCGCATGGAATATGTGGTTTCATTCTGTACATGTTAGAGATCACAGTGTAGCCATGTGCATTTCCTGATGAAACAGTGAGACAGGATTAGCAACAGTCAGTGAGCACACAATAGCTGGTAGTAAAAAAGGAGAGTTTTCTGGAAAAAAAATAATCTAAAGGACAACTTAAACGAATTGCTATTTGCAGACGACCGAGAATTAGTAGTATCACACTGACCAAAACTTTTTTTTTTACTTTCCCTAACGTTTTTCTTGTCACTTTTAATGCGCTGTTTTTAAATCTGCAAACCAAACCGTTTTTCTCTATCAGGTTGGGATCTTTAGAAAAATGCAATGGAAGTTTTTTTTAACAATACCTACAGTATTACAACATCATTCGTAACAGAAGAAGCAGTTATGTAGGTTTGAATTTCTTTGCAGTATATATATTGTTGTTTTTAAAAATATTTTTCCTATCTCATTACTTCTGTCTTTTCTATATTCACAGTGCTTGATATTTTGACTCCACAAGGTCAATATCTTGATGGAATCGTTCTCCATGTTCATTGCTGACTTCACCAAGGTTGTCAGGGAAAAAGTCAAGATGTGAATCGAGCATATGGATTTTGAGAGACATGTTACAACCAATAATTTTGTATGCATTAATACAATAATTTACAATATGTACATAGTCAACAGATTTATGATTTCCCAGAAAGTTAGTGACAATAGATTTGAACGCCATTCATGCGCCAAGTTCACAAAAATTTCTCGAATTGTTTGTCTGCAATAATTTTCCTAATCTGAGGTCCTACAAGGATACCTTCCTTTATCTTTGCATAACTAACTTGAGAAAAATTTTCTCGAAGATAAATGAAAGCTTTGCTCATTTTATCAAACGCTTTTACAAAATTCTTAATGAGCCCCAACTTTATATGTAACGGTGGTAAAATTATGTTGTTAATTAATGGCTGGTGGATTACATTTTTATGCTCCAGCTGCACATGATCCCTGATATGCAACACCTTTCTTTCATAATGTTTCTGTCCCATTCACATAGGAGGCAACAAAATTTAGTATACGAAGTCTGCATACCCATGAGGATTGCAATAACATTTAGGTCACCACAAATCCGCCATTGGTAGCCATTGTACTTTATTTTTGCCAAAATTATAGCAATATTGTCATACGTTTCTTTCATATGAACAAAGTAGGTGACTGGAACTGATGAAAATAAATTTCCATTATACAATAACACAGCATTTAGACTAGTTTTGGAAGAGTCGATGAAATGTTGCCATTTGTTGACTATGTGCTCATGACTGAGGTGCAACATTAGACAGTTTACATCTTTGCAATAGCTCTTTGGTAAGAGCGAGATGACGTATTAGATCTGAAAGTTCTGAATGGTTAATTAAGCGAACACTATCATTCACCGATATATAATCTGAGTCAGAGTTAGTTTCTAGCGCAGATGAACTATCCCTTTCTGATGGCTCACTTACGTACGACCAATATTGTTCTGGTACGATGGGTATCGGACACATGATAGAATCATGAGGCACTAGTTTCGAATCAGATTCAATATTTGAGTAAACCACAGACTTCATTGTTTTAAAAGTGAAACCATGTATATTTGTCAAGTGGAAGTAGCAATCAGTAGCATGATTTTTAGGTTCACGCCATATAACTGGAACTCCAAAAGACATCGACTGAAAGTTAGGTGATTTTCATAACCAACCTGCCAATATATTTGCACAAGTCGAACAAACTGCATTTGGCTTCCAAGATTTATTTGCATCATCAACTTTCGAATCAAAATAAAGTTCATATGCTAGTAATGGTGTAAAGTTTTTCTTGTGGACACGATCGGTAAAATATTCGCACAGGTAACAGAATAAATCAGCAGATATTCTTCAACATCTAGAAGCAATATTTCGCTCAGAATATTTCAAAATACAGTAACTGTTTGAAAAATAGTGCAACATGTCAGACATGTTTTAGCAGTATAAAAAGTAGAATTATTTTGCATTATATAAATTTTTAAAAAGGTATATTGTATAAATGAAACAGAACATATAATGGTTATCCCAAAAAATATAAATTCACAAATATGAAATCAGCGCTAGAAACTGACCCCAAAAAAAACTTATTCTTGTATACGAAAGTAAAATGTTGTTGAACAGTCTCACCAGAAGAGCAACTACAAAGACAAATAGACATATTTCTTTAAACATGCCAAACGTTTAACATGAAGATAAATATAGAAAAGACAGAAGTAATGAGATAGGAAGATTAGAGTAAATATATATATATATATATATATATATATATATATATATATATATATATATATATATATATATATATATATATATATATATATATATATATACATACATATATATACTGGAAATAGCAGACTTAAACAAGTGACAGAATTCACATACCTAAAAAGCAATATCATAGCAGACAACAAGAGCAGCAAAGAAATACACAATAGATGTAGTAAAGCATACAAAGCCCCAGGGCAAATGACACCAATCTTCAGAAACAAAAATGTAGATTTAAACACCAAAATAACACTAAAAAAACGATAACTATGCCAACGATGTGCTGCCAAAGCCAGTCATGGACAACGACAGCACAAGACAAACGTAATCTTGTGACAGGTGAAACGGCATGCTTACGCAGAATCCTAGGAATATCGCTAAGAGACAGATTGAGGAATGAGGACAGTAGACAAAAAACTGGCACCACCCCAATCTTGGAATATATTCAACCGATCAAATGGTTTGCACACTTCAGCAGAGTACCATACCACAGAAAACTATGCTACACAGATACAGTGATGGTAAACCGAGGTCGACCACGAAAACAATGTACCACCGAAATATAAGAGGCGACAAAATCCACAATATACTCAGCACACACAAGGGCCATCTCCATACTTTTCTACCCCTGAACCTGAAAGGCAACAAAGGGTTTATCAAATAGATAAGATATATAGACTATCTTAGCTCAAACTTCGAACTCACTCTGATGACAACAGGAAGAGGTGGTCCATATGCAAGCCCCCGCCCCTAGTCCTCCAAATGCTCAGAATATGACAATCAAAGCAGTCATTGAATGTTAGATGTCATAATAACTGGCAGACGTTGCTCCACTGAAACGACATGAAAGGTATAATGTTAAATATACGCACATGTGGTTAATCATAAATAAGCACTAGCATGGATATGGATGCCGTAATAGTGGATTAAAAATTCGGTGCTGTTTGATGTTGGTCAGAAACTTGGATCCACACAACAGTTGTACATTCTCAGGAACTGAAAACTGGTGCCTTATGTCTCCACCAGACAGCATATTTGATGCTCTTGTATACTGCAATTTTATCAAGCAAAAATTACTCTTAAATTTATTCTTAAATTTATTCTATTACTTGAGGAGAGCGGTGGTCTAGATGATAGAGAGCTTGCTTACTATCACCGGGTTACAGTGTGCAAGGTTCAGAACCACATCCAGACACACAAATTTTGGTTGTGATTTATCACATGACACGACCATTCTTCCGGTCAACCCAGCTGTAAATGAGTACCTGACTTATGAGTTAATTCATTTATAGGTACCATGCCGTCCAGCGTAGGTGATCATGTCTCTCCACAATCCTCTATTATGCATTTAAATATAGTTTCTGATGATTCTGCATCATGCCAGGCTTTCAAGTCATCCAACATTTTCTCACGTTGTCTTCCTCTGTCTCTCTTACCCTCGATCTTTCTAGTTGTCACGATGTTCTCAAGCCCACCTCTTCTATAACATGACCCAGAAACTGTGATTGTTATCTAATACAGTTAATAAGTTCCCTACTTGATTTTTCATATACTAGGAACGGAATTGATCTCTCTATGTGACACGTCCTTTACAGAACGTTGTCCTCACTGCAACTATGTAAGCCTCTCAGTTCTGTGCAAGCTGCCCATCTCTTCCAGTGCCATTTTCAGAAGATCTTCGATGTCATGTGTGCATCATAGTCTTGGTTTGCCTCTTGTTTTCTCTGGAACTTTCCATCATGAGTTTCTTGGCACAGATACGTCTCAACAGTGTTGCCATTGCTTTCTGAACTGGTACTGGTCGCTTATCAGTTACCATCCTTCGTGCACCCTCAGCCCAATACGGGGCCTTTCCAAATCCAACCTTCAAAACCGTTGTTGATAATACCATCTTCCACCGTCTCTGCCAGCAGTTATGTGTATGGTAGCGAAGGGTGTCCACTCGGAGAGTTGTTTCACGTAGTTCAGCCGACTATCCAAGGGAATTGGTCACTTCATCTAATAGTTGCTACAGCTTAGTATATGAAGAGCTATCTTTATCCCCAATGGCAGTTTGCTGACATGGGACCTACCTTTACCTTTACTTTACTGCCAAATTTCCAGATGAACTTTAAATCTGATATTATAAATTAAATTATGAATAACGCCTAAGTATTGGTCCACACCTGAAAGTGGAGCAAAGAATAGAAACACTGTTTTTTTTCTTCCAAGCATATCATAAGAGGTGACTAAGAAGTTTATGTGGTAGAGTTGGATATCCAATACAGGGTCAAAGTAACCCAGCAGTCAAGTGGGTATCATATAAACCCAGCAGGTTTAATAACCCAGCAGTCATGTAAGGTATCGTATAAAAGTTTTAAACAATAACACAACACATTACGCTCTCCAGACAACATCCTGCTAATCTGCAGATGTCTGTGAACAAATATGGAAGCAGAAAAAGCAGACGATTTATGAATCAAAATTCTTCGTCCCCCCTCTAGCAAAACAGAACTTGCCACTTAGAGCTATCAAACAAGTGAAAATTGTATATGCTCCCCACCCCAAGTATTTTAAAAAATAAACAAATATAATTAAGATAAAGGAAAAGTTGTTTTTAAAGAAACCTATCCCCATCTCAGCAGTCATTGTACAACCTTGCCATTAGTGTATATGAAACAGTCGGACAACCTTGCCGTCCGTGTATATGAAACAGTCGGACAACCTTGCCATCAGTGTATATGAAACAGTCTGACAACTTTGCCATCAGTGTATATGAAACAGTCTGCAAATGTTTCATGTTATTCTAAGAATTCAATCAGCTCAAATTCTAGTCTGTCTGTATATGTAACAATCACAGTAACCAAAAGTGTAACAATCACTGTAACCAGAAGTGTAACAATCACAGTAACCAGAAGTGTAACAATCACAGTAACCAGAAGTGTAACAATCACAGTAACCAGAAGTGTAACAATCACAGTAACCAGAAGTGTAACAATCACTGTAACCAGAAGTGTAACAATCACAGTAACCAGAAGTGTAACAATCACAGTAACTAGAAGTGTAACAATCACAGTAACCAGAAGTGTAACAATCACAGTAACTAAAAGCATAACAATCCTGCTTCAGTTCAATGAACAATATAATATAGAAGCATCGAAGATTTATTATTAAATAAAAATAATAATGCAGCATACAGGAATTGAACCAGGTCATCTTAGATGACACCTACTTGCCTCGCAACTTTGATGTGATCGTTGACTCAAGTTGTGAGGTGGGTAGGCATCATCTGAGTGCTCCTGGTTCAAATTCTATTTCCTACATTGTTATTTTTTTCAGTTGGATGCACAGTTTAGCTGGTGCCAGCCCCTTAATGTATGTTCTATCCAACGCTAGCATCTTTTCTTAAATCCTGGATTCACAGTTGCTTGCGTAGTTCTTGCTATGAGTTCCGAATTCATCTGCATGTTTCCTAGGTCATAAGAGAGCACAGAAAAAGTGACACTGTTATCTTCCTCTTCTTCTTCAGCTTTCATTCTCAAACTCCTGCTATATCTCTCTTGTTGCAGGACAATGGTCCTACTAGATTTTCAGCAGTATGTAGTCCAGAGAATGGAAATGTGTTGTATCACCATTTTACTTTCACCAATAACCCAACACATCTGTCTTTGGTTGACACTGTTACCTGCCACACATGTCCTAAGAGACAATTAAAGAGATTTTGGGATAGAGTTTTGTGTCCCATCCCATAAGGGATCAGAGTGAACCATAAGCCGTGCTAAAGTCGAATGTGTCAGGCCAAACATCACAGATAACGTGGCCAAACATCACAGATAACGCAGAAAAACTGTAAACCATGACACAGCACATTCTGTTCTCTTGACTGTTTCTCAAATACTACATGTTTCCTATTAAGGAAGTTGTACAGAAGGGAGGTGCTATTTGTTTTCTAGACTCTATTCTGCTAATCTGTAGGAGTTTGAGAACAAAAGAAGAAGTTCTTAATTTTAATAAAGTTAACACCCTTTTAATCATGCCTTTAGCTATTATCTCCCTTTCACTTTTACATTCTACAAAAATAAATACAGTCATCCCTCAGTTATCGCGGTTAATAGGGACCAGAACCAATCGTGATAAGTGAAAAACTGCGAAGTAGTGTTATCCTCTCATTTTATCACACGTACATTTGTTGTGTATGTATAATATCAATAAGTGAATATAAAACCATATAAGTGTATATGTTATCATTAGAACATTAAAGAATAGTTTCAAACATGTAAATAAAATATTAATAGCATAAAGAACACACATAAAATAATGTATAAATAATATAAATATGATACGTGTGTGTGTAAAATATGTAGATTTAACTAAGGTGTACATACTGTAAATATGTTTTTAGAAATCCGTGATGTACTGAGGCCGCGATAAATGTACTGAAGCTGTGATAAATGTACTGAGGCTGCGATAAATGAACTGAGGCTGCGAAAAATGTACTGAGGCTGCGATAAATGTACTGAGGCTGTGATAAATGTACTGAGGCTGTGATAAATGAACCGTGAAGTAGCGAGGGATGACTGTAAACAAACTTTGTGCTTATATTGGACATGTACTAAGAATAAATGAAGAATGTTGAAAGTGCAGCCAAAAGACTAAATGGAGATTTAAGAAGACTACATGAGTATTGTCAAACATGGAAACTGAAAGTAAACTGTGAGAAAACTATCTATACCATCTTTACCAAACGTCATAAAGTAGCCAAAGAAAGTATCAGTCTATGGTTGGACACACAGAAATTGCCAAGAGAAGAACATCCCACATATCTTGGAATCACGCTTGATCTGCAGCTCACCCTCAAGAAGCATGTAGAAAATATCAAAAATAAAGCACTTACACGATTACAACTACTGAAAAGACTCACATGCACATCTTGGGGATCATACAAGGATACCCTTAGAGGATTATATCTTGGGTACTGCTTTAGAATACAACAGTGCACTCCTTACAACATGTTCCAAGACAAATGTAGAATCTCTAGACAGAGTGCAGAACAATGCCCTACGTCTTATTATTGGAGCAATGAGATCTACACCAATGGCTGCATATGAAATACATACAAATGTAGAACCCCTTTAGATGCGGAGAGATATGGCTGCCTTGGAAGTTTATGAAAGAAGCAAAAGAATGAACAAAGAACACTCAAATAAACAACTTGTAGAAAACTGGCAACCAAACTACAGATTAAAACAAAAGTCAGTCCTTAGACATGTCAATGAAATAAAAGACAGCTATCACTTCCCAGACAAAAGACAAGAACTGCAAAGAGTAGAAAAATATTAACCACCACACACAAGTTTTAAATTACCGGCAAATCAAGACACAATTAAGAGATAATGCAACAGAAAGTTCCGACCCAGTAAGTCTTATGAAAGCAACACAGAAAACAATAGACACCTACCCAGAACAATGGATCCATGTCTATACAGATGGGTCTGCTTTTATAGCCACCATCAAAGCATGTTATGGTGTCTATATAGAATATCCAGACAAAGTGTGGAGATATGAGATATGTTCTAACTATGAAGCTGAAATACCAGCACTAGAAGTTTCCTTGTACCACATGAAAATTGGATGAACAGATGGGCCATGGGAAACACCGGGAGGGAAATCTATAAATATATTACCAGCCCAAATCCTAAAGACAACATAAACCTCCTGGGAAGGAAAGACCAGAGTATCATCTTCAGAATGCGCACACAACATGTACAGCTTAACAATCACCTAAAGTGAATACAACCACAACACACTCCAGGGTGCTGGATGTGCACTCATCCCTATGAAATTGTTGACCACCACCTTTTTGAATGCCCAGCGCTGGAGGACATCAGGAAAATGCTTCTCCCTACAGGGCCAGATAATGGAACAAAACAACAGCTAACAACAAACACATGCATATATACCACAATGGCAGTGGGTCAAAGGGCATGAGCCCATGGACCGCTGGACCAGCAACCAACCAACCAACCAACCAAGAATTAATGAAATTAGACTGTCATTACAAACATTAACTGACTGAATTTTATGATTTATATTTAGTTATACAATGGAAATCCCTTTATACCAATTCTATTATAACAAATTTCCCCATATAACAACACTTTTCAAGATCCCCAATTATATTTATTCTATATTGTTTGTACTGTATATACAGAATTACTGTTATTACATACACATTTTGTCGGTCTGGACCACGTTGTTATAACAGGATTCGACTGTACAACCTTAGTGACAAACTTCATTGATTGTGAAAACTGTTGCTATATTTAAGACATATAGCAACCATAGTGATAATATTACCAAGACTAACTCATCTAGAATAGCACATTATTTTAAAATGGCTGCACCCACATAATACAGTCTATTGACAACATTTATGAGTATTATTCTTGCAATATTAAAAATTCTGAAAAATGAGCTTTTTTTTATATATGAAGAATTTCATTTCACAGTATCTCTTACACTTGTATTCAATGTGGGGAAACACTATTAACTAATCCTCACACTTAGAATCCTAAAATTACACTCAGCGTTACAATAAGTAGAATTTCACTCGTGAAATAAGTCTAGGACTTTCACATTTATTTGGAAAATGGAAACATTCATTATAGCACATTTCCAATTTCAAAGCTGGCACATGCTTTTTTAATGGCACGTGATAGATTTTATACTTACTTTTAAAGTTGGTGATGTTAATATCTAAAAAATGTGCAAATGTCCTTGGTAATGGAAGATAAGTATATTTTGGAATGAAGATCAGTAAAGTGTTACGGTAAGTACAGCTAGTACTCAACTTACGACCACGATCTATTCCAACAGACTGGTCATAACATGATTTAGTCGTAAGTTGAGTACGCTATGTGTACAGTTATGTAAAGTGATGTTATAAAAATATTTAAGTTAAATTATATCATAAATTTCTTGTATTATTGTTATAAATCATAAATTTCAATGTTCATTTTGTGCCATTTGTATCATCTCTACACCATTTTGTTTCTTATTTTTACATCACCAGGTTTACGAAAAACACTGCATAAACTGTACATGTAGTAAGCCCGCTAGGTAATGTTTGCGCAGTTTACATTTTCAAACTCTAAAGGGCTCTCCAATCAACAAGCTTTAGCCATGCTTGGGAAAGTCAATGAACCTATGGTTATTGAGTGTGACTGTTTTATTTCTTAGAAATTTATGATGCCAACTAGCAGCATACCATCATCATATCATCATGCCTCCCTTTCCTTAGTTAACGACCGCCTATGATTGCAGACAATACAGTTAAACTGATAAATGAGGCAGAAATAAATCTGAAATTTAATACATGTATGGCTAGTGATTGTGGTCATAAAGTCGAATGGTCGTAAGTCAATTTCTCTCTGTATATCTTTCTAAGAGGTGAGCAAGAGGTAAGCAGAGATACAAATGGGAAAGACACATCATAAGAAGGACATGTTACAGTCTAACAGAGTGCACCACCAAGGCAAGAGACAGGAGATGTTGGACGCCTGTTGCAGCCAATCAACATTGAGGGAACAGAACTAATGAATCTTTCTAGTAATTTTATCTTAAAAATAATTTCAATATTTTATTATTTTATCTTAAAAATAATTTCAATATTTATAATAAAAATAATTTCAATATTTTATCGCACAATTAAGACTGACAATTACTCCTACCACTGGATCCCTTTCAATAATTGTAATACTTGATTCCTTTGGGTTCTGATGCTTCATCCAATAAGCAACAGATGAAACAATGACTCCTCCCCCAATATTAAGAATATCTGTTTCTTTGGGTATTTCATTTTCTGACACTGATGCCTCAATACCTTGACATTTTTTCTTTCAGAATCTTCCAAGGTGATTTGTACCTATTTTATAGGATAAATATAAAAATTAGCTGATGACGAGATACATATAAGGGATTAGCTGATGGTGAGATACAGATAAAAGATTAGCTGATGGTGAGATACAGATAAAAGATTAGCTGATGACAATATACAGATAAAAGATTAGCTGATGACAAGATACAGATAAAAGATTAGCTGATGGTGAGATACAGATAAAAGATTAGCTGATGTCAAGATACAGATAAAAGATTAGATGATGGCAAGTTACAGATAAAAGATTAGCTGATGGTGAGATACAGATAAAAGATTAGATGATGGCAAGTTACAGATAAAAGATTAGCTGATGGTGAGATACAGATAAAAGATTAGCTGATGGCAAGATACAGATAAAATATTAGCTGATGACAATATACAGATAAAAGATTAGCTGATGACAAGATACAGATAAAAGATTACCTAATGGTGAGATACAGATAAAAGATTAGCTGATGACAAGATACAGATAAAAGTTTAGATGATGGCAAGTTACAGATAAATGATTAGCTGATGGTAAAATACAGATACATGAGATGGTTAATCATAATAAGACTTGCAACCCGTCGGGGTCACGGGGGTGTCATATTGGAGGCTTCAGTACAAATAGCCATTGAATCACCTCTATCCTCAGTTATTTGCATGAGTGTTGAAAAATCATGTCTGTGCCATTCTTTGATATTGCCAACCAAAGATTTACTGTTGCTGTCTCTTCTTCTTCCATCTCAACTATTCCTTGCTAGAAGTCAGTAACTTCGTAAATGCTCTGTGTATAATCCTATAAGTGGAGGTGACCTAGTAATTTTCATTGCTTTTCAAAAATGGACATCGATATTCAACAGTATGTAAGCATATATTTCTAGTTGTGTCTTCTGAAACTTTTAAAATGTTGCAACCAGTTTTCTGAAAATCCTGGCTAGGTCCATATAAAAAAACACTGGCATTTCAAAAGTGGTCTCACGTCCTTTGAAGATGTGACCATCCACCTACCATACTGACAAGAACATGGCACTATGCAAGAAATCCTATGCTCTGATAGATGTTTGAACAGTACTGCAATGTGTCCTTGATGCTACATGCAGACATTGCCGTGAGAAGTATTACACTGGCAGTTGGATCCATCATAATACCCTCACACACAAGTCTATCACAGTGAACATATTTTTGACACAACACAATATTTTATTGCTTCCACAGCCTCCATACTTACCAGGTCATGCTCCATGTGACTTTTTTCTTGTTTACTCAACCGATGAGACAAATGAGGGTTATTCCAAAATGTACCTACCAGAGATGCTTCCTTCAGTGGCAGGAGTGATGGAATAAGTGTATACAATCACAAACGAACTAATTTGAAGGAGATGGATCTAACTAGTCTGTAAGTTTAAACTTTCACATAAAAAAACATTTCCCGTAATTTAATCGATAATCCCTCATACTATAATTGTTACCTTTTACCTTTATATTAATATTTATAACTACCGGTAATAATAATAACAACATTAATAATAATAATAATAACAACAACAACAACACAACCCATCAAGGTCATAGGAGTGCAACAAGGAAGATATCAGCACAAAATGTCCTCTAAACACCATCGTCTTCAGACATTGGGACAAGTATTGAAAAATAATGTCCATACTATTCCTAGGTGTTGTCAATTCAGGATTTTCTTTGTGGGCCTTTTGTCCCTCAATATTTCCTTGCAAAATAGTTTGTGAAGGTGTTCCATGTCTCATTACATGAAGAAACCAAACAAGTTTACTTCATTTCACCACTGCCAAAAGTGATTTTTTAATAATCTGCAAGTTTGTTTATTTGCTGCCGGGCAAATATATTTGTCTTGTAAATCTATATACCAGCAGCAAGGTACCAGCAGCATAGTCAAACTATGTATGATCTTCTTCTTCTTCATTTTCCTTTTGTGCTGAAGTTAGTGCATAGGGCAGAGGTCAGATCTCTCCAATTCTGTCTGTTCAAAGCTATTCTGTGCAGTTCTTGAATAGTATGAATATTGGTTGTTTTACTTTCTCTAAGTATTGTTCTTCTGAGTGTTTCTTTTGGTCTACCCCTGGCTCTTTTGCCTGTAGGTATCCATTCAAGAGATTGGTGGTGTATTCTGTTGGTGTCTGCGCGTAGGACATGCCCGATGTAGGACCAACGGCATTTTCTGATAACATCTGTGATGAAATTTTGATGTGTCTCTTCTCTGATTTTATCATTCGATTTGAATTCACTCCAATGGGTGTTAGTTATCATACGAAGACATTTGTTCTCAAAACTCAGTAATTTCTTTTCTGAAGATAGAGAGTTTTTCCAGCTCTCACATTCATATGATAGCACCGGAATAACGCAGGAATTAAATAAGCGCATTTTCATGCGTGTGCTAATTGACTTTGACTTCCAGATATTAGACAGTCTGTTAACTGCACTTGATGCTAGGGCAATGCGAGTTGTAATTTCTGGCATGACATCACCGTCGAGTGTTAATTTACTTCCTAGATAGGAGAATTTCTTTACTTTTTCAAGTTGTTGTCCATTTAAAGTAATTTCGTTAGGTGAATTGGTTAAGTCCATAATTTTTGTTTTTGCTGAATTGATTTGGAGACCTATTTGTCCTGCAATGAGCTTTAATCTATCAGTTTTTGTTTGTGCATCTTGATGGTTTTCACTCAATAGTGCAAGATCATCGGCAAAATCCAGGTCTTCTAATGCTGTTTTATTTATCCATTTGATTCCTAAATTTGTGTTGGATGTGCTTTTTCTCATAGCCCAGTCAATTGCGATATTGAATAGTAATGGTGACATAGGGCAGCCTTGTTTAACACCAGTAATCACAGGGAACCATTCTGAATTGCCTTTTTCTGTTCTAACACAGCATTTTGAGTTGGTATAGAATGATTTTATCACATTTATATATTTATTTTGGAATCCATATATTTTTAAAATTTCCCAAAGCGTTAGTCAATGGATGCTGTCGAAGGCTTTTTAAAAATCAACGAAGTTTATTATGAGATTAGATCTAAATTCTAGACATTCTTCTATTATTGTTCTAAGAGTGAATATATGGTCAAGACAGGAACGACCTGGTCTTAAGCCTGACTGCTCTTCTCTAAATCTTTTGTCTAAGGATGACTTTAATCTTGCAAGCATCATATTACAAAGAATTTTGCCAGGTACTGGTATCAGTGTGATTCCCCTCCAGTTATCACAATTTGTTAGGTCTCCTTTTTTTGGTAATTTGATAATGATGCCATTTTTCCATTGTTGGGGTGGGCATTCGTCTTTCCAAATCATATTGAAAATATAAAGTAAAAATGACAAGGTATTATCATTTGCTGCTTTTAACATTTCACTTGTGATGTCATCTTGACCTGCTGCTTTATTGTTTTTTAAATTTCTTAATGGTTTGTTTTACCTCTTCAAGGGTGAAATTTTCTATCGAAGCTTCTAGTGGTGGCATTGTCTCCTCTTTCTCTAGATTTGGAGTAAATTGTGGTGGTGGTCTGTTAAGAAGATCTTGGAAATGTTCGGCCCATCTTTGCTTTTGTTGTTCAGTTGTTGTTAGAATGTTGCCATTTTTGTCTTTAATAGAGGCGTTTGGGATAAGTGGCTGATTGCACAGTTGTTTGGTTATGTGGTGTAGTATCTTGCTGTTGTTGTGTTGTGAGGCTGATTCAGCTTCCAATGATAAGTTGTTTATATAATTCTGCCTGTCCTTTCTAGCGCTTGCTTTAACTTCTTTGTCTAAAAGTGCGTATGTGAGTCTGTTTTGTTCCTCATCTTAAGTGGTTTTTGCAGCAAGTATTTTTTGCTTCATCTCTTTACGGTTTTGGATTTTTGACCAAGTGTTCTCGCTTATCCATTTCTTCTTATTGTTTTGTATGAGACCGGCTGTATCCAAAGCCGCATTTATTGCAGTATTTCTAAAATTCTCCCATTTTGTTTCTATGGATGTTATGGGATTTACTAATTCAGATGGCTTATCTAAGGCGGTGTATTGATTGTTGATTTTGGTGTTGTATTCTTCTTGTAAATTACTTTCTAGTAGACGTTTTGTATCGATTTTTCTGTGGTAGATGGTCTTTTGATGTTTTTTAAGTTTGATTTTTAGATTAGCTATGCAGAGATTGTGATCACTTCCAATATCTGCTCCTCTAAAAGCTCTTACGTCTTGTACAGCTGAGTACAGGTGAGTTCCAAGTGAGCTTGTGAATATTTTTGTGCGGGAAGAAGGTATTCGAAATTTCAAAATTTCCTATTTCATAAAACTCAATTAATCTTTCTCCGTTTTGTTTTAGTTCACCTATGCCATATTTTCCAACATGTTTTTCTGCTCCTCTGTTATCATCACCAATTTTGGCGTTAAAGTCACCCATCACAATGATGATATCGTGTTTGGGTACTAAATTTTAAAAAACAACTAGAGTGTTGTAGAATGTGTCCTTCGACAAGTCAGAAGCATCGTTTGTTGGTGCGCAACATTGGATTATTGATAATTTGAAGAATCTTGTTTGAAAACGTGCTGTAATAATCCTTTCATTAACTGCCTCCCAGCTTAATAACGCTTTTTCAGCCTGAGATGTCATTATTATTGCCACTCCTTCCATGTGGAGATCAGGTCTGCCTGAGTAAATAATGTGTTTGTTGTCATTTTGAAGGTATAGTTTCCCGGACCCAGTCCAGCGACACTCACTAATTCCCAAAATATGTATGCCGTAGTTTGACATTTCCCTACACACCTGTGCTTGCTTACCTATTTGATACAACGATCGTACATTCCAGTAACCTATTTTAAATGAATCTTTTGCATTTAACAGTTTTGGTCGGTTTTGACTTGGTGTTTAACATTATAAGGGATTTTTTTAGAAGTAAGATTGGTTATAATATGTTGTTGTTAACTAGATCTGACTGTACGACAGTCTCACGATGATGATGAAGAGAAATCACATATGCTTCCTAAATATCCGATGATGTCACAAATTAATCTGTTTGAATGAACAAGAATTGTAACTAGATCTGACTGTATGACAATCTCGCAATGATGACGAAGAGAAATCACACGTGCTATCTTAAATATCCGATGTTGTTACACAGTTTGACACACAATAATTCATTTGAATGAAAAAAGAATTGGAATGAACTGACTTCTGTTACACAAATCGGTCTGGACTTTGCGATGTTAGTTGATTAATCCAACGATCGACGGAATGACCCAGACTTGATTAGAGAAACACCCTCCATCAACGGACGTCACTACCGGAAGTATGTATGATCAGAATATGCATATTTCCAGTTGCAATATACAGTTGTGAGGCATGGATAATAAATAAAACAATAGCAAAGAGAATCACTGCTTTAGAAATGAGATGCTACAGAAGAATTTTACATATACCATGGACATAAAAAGACAAATCAAGAAGTGTCAAGATCAATAAACATCGAAGAGGGCTGACTCCTGGAAAACATCTTAACAAGAAAGCTGTGTTTTTTTTTGGTCATATAAAGAGACATAACAGCATGGAAAGATTAATAGCTGACAGCAGAGTTAACGGCAACAGGGAAAGAGGGCATCCAAGACGACAATGATTGCAGTGATATTCAGATTGCTTAAACATGTCTCGAGCTGCGGTAAGTCAACTCACTTAGTCTATCACGTGGCCGTTGCTATACATGTCTTTACGTGGTTCAGATGTGCTCCATTTCATTTCCCAAGGCCACTTTCTCCATCGATGAGGTCTTTACATGTGAGTTCCGTAATCTTTTTTACGTGATCATATGTAAACGCTGCGGCAAACAGTACATCGGGGAAACCGGCTTAAGATTGAGCGATTGCTTTTGTAACCATCTTTATGCCATCAAGCAAAGAACGCCAACTCCTGTGGCCACACACTTCAACGGCGATGATCATCATGGTCCTTGTGATATTCAGGTCACAGCCATCAGATCTTGCACCACCGATGATAGATCTAGGTACGCTCTAGAAAATCATCTCATTTTTTAATTGGGTACACTCAATCCTTTTGGGCTAAATTCTGACCACTCTTATGTCTAGTACTGCATTGGTATGGTCTTTGTCTTTATTATTTTTGTTCCGTCATTTACTCATCTGTTTGTTTATTTCGTTTCCACTATATATTTACTTTTTTTTATGTACTTCCTGACCTTCCGGCATCTCATTTCCATATTTCCATTGGATACGTTTGTTTGTTGTGATAATTTGTCCATGCATCGTCTTTTGATGTTTTGTGTGTATCTTGATAAAGACCTTTTGGTTGAAATGTTGAATATGATTTGTGTATTGTAATTTGTATGTTTTCTTGTGTGCACATCATTTCCCACTAGTTTTAGTTATAGTCTGTCGTGTCTGATTGAAGCGATTATATAAACCTGTGTTTTATGTAAGTATGATTGTTGTTACGTTTCACGCAGTTTCCTTGTTTGCATTGTCATATTAGAATTGAGGAGTGTTCAGAGAATCCATAAGGAAGACCACAATTTGGAAAGAATATGTAACATGATAATGATGACTATATAACTTATTTTTAACAAACGTCTGTAGCACTTACATTAAAAAACCTGATCCTTCTTTACATTTCTGTATTAAGTATTTGGCTTTCACATCAGTAAAAAAGAATACAACACTAGTGACCTGTATAAATTGATGTTTACTGTAATACTGATCTTACTTTTCCAAATGATATACAACCTTGACATAGAATTCTTAATTGTAATACTTAAAATTACAAACTAAAAAAAATTTACCAGTGTTAGACACATCATTCTCAGGACTGTTTTTCCAACCAGAATCTGTAGAATCATCAATTGTGGCAAATGATCTTGCAATATGTCTCCAAAACATTGCTAATTTGTCCACATTCTGTCTCCAGGAAAGATTACTAACCATTGCACAATATGAAGTGCCCTTGCATAGAATTCTTGGAATAGGCCAAACAATTTTCTGTAAAGGAAATATGTGTCTCTGTCAATGTGAGAAGATAATTTTCATTGTCATAAAACAAAAACTATTTTTGTATTATGTACTCATTATGTATTATAGCAGATCTTCCGCATGTCTTGATTGTGAGCATACATATTCTAAATATAGAGTTGAAGCGATACGGATATGTTCACATTAATGTCACTATCTCTAACACTAACCCTGAGTAAACCCTAACCCTGTGTGTTCATGTTAGCTGACATACATTTTAGGTCGCGGTAATCAGAGAATAGAGCACACTATTTCTATTATGACTTCAAATAAATATCCAAATTTTATAATAATGCACATCTATGTGGCATGTCCTTTGTAGAACATTGTCCTCACTGTCACTCAGTAAGCCTCTCAGTTCTGTCCAAACTGCACTGCTTCTGCCAGTGTTATATTCAAATGGTCTTCAATATCCTGTACTCATCAACATCTTTGGTGGCACCTTGTTCTCCAACCTGAAAACTTTCTCTTCATAATTAATCTGTCTAGCCTACTGTCTTTTCATGTGTCCAAAATATGTTAACTTGCATTTTTATGGTTTTGTGGAACCAATCATCAACTTTGTTCAGATCTTTGCAGACATCTGTGTTGAATCTTCTCTTTGCCTATATAATTCTTAGATATTTTTATAACACTTCATTTCAAATGCAGATATTTTCATTTCCATTGCAGATGTCATTACCCACATCTCACAACCATATGCTGACACTGGAAATAATATAGTTTCTTAATAGTTGCAACTTTGGTTTGTGTTTGCCCTTTGCCATAGATTTTTTCCTTATACAGGCTATGTCTATTGTCTATCCCAAGTGGTGATGTTGTCGTAGCTTCCACACTTGCCATGGAGCATATGGGTTTGTGAAAGAGAAGTAGTCTGCGTTCCAGAGCCAGGTGTATTCCTCTGGTTGAGGTGTAGTCATGTTTGTTCAGGATGGTTTTGATGTTACCTATCCATCTTTTCCTAGGTCTTCCCTTGGCTCTGTATCTTGATTCCATCTTGTTATAAGCTCTTACAGAAAGTTGATCATTCATCCTCATAAGATGTTCAAACCATTTTATCTGTTGTTTCTCTATATATTTGATACATTCTCCATTGTTATTATTATGGTGTGATCCTTGTCATGTTTGGGTAGTGGGATTAAATAGACATGCAGCTAGTCTACTATTACTGTGCCCTTTAAAAGGCTATTATTTAACATGTCCGCCAACTCTCCCAACTCCTCATCAATTCTCCAACTAATGTCATCATATCAAATGATATCTGATCCTGGTGTTGTGTTTTTTGCACTTTTCAGTGTCTTCAAATTTTTCTTCTGATTTTTCAACTGTGATTATCATGTTTTTCCATGCTCAAGTTCTTACACATGTCCATACTCTTTTTCCTGATTTCTTGATACGCCTCAACATTTCTCTGACAAAGTTGTGCGGTGTAGTGTGTCAGCAATGCCACACCTTTTGTCTCGTCCATCTTCTGCCATGCTGTATCAGCGCTCTGGAAATCGGCAATAGTCGTGTGTCTTATCAGACCCTTCATGGATTTGTGTAAGTTAAGCGTCATGAAATAGGGTCTTATATGAGAAGAGATGGAAGCACTAACAAAGAAATAAAAGCTGTATCTACGTAGGCATCATATGAGCAAAATATTTAAGTAATTAAACATTTTGATTAATTCCAAGATATAAAACACAGTCACCACGAAGATAGTGACAAAATTACAACTGTATGATTATGATCATTGAGTGTCTCCCTTGCAGAGGCTACTTTTTGTTTCATGCACTTTGCTGGGATCTTTCCTTTTATACAGAAACCCATCGGATCGGGGCACAACAAATGTATTTTAGCCCTAAGTGTAATGATAACATGTGGAGTATTTACTTTTACTCAGCGAGATAACATCAATATAATATGTCACATGTTGGAAGTGTTATCTCAATTGTTTAATGGCCTAATAATAATGGTTAGACTTCATTCATTTAAATTTAATTTACTTTAATTAGTATGACACTATGATGACTGGTGACTGTGCAAGTGTGCTACCGATCAATCATTAAACAAATTATTTGTGCACCAAATATATTTCTCCTTACTGTTATCTCCAGCATTGCATTGCTTCTATGATGTTATGTCATGCAGTTTCAATTATTTTAAATAATAAAATTCATACTCATAATGGTAGCCTGATACGAATGATAATTCTTCCTTGTAATTTTCACTACATTTCTCGCACGACTTAATGTTTACATGACCTTTGACACTGCCTGGCACATATTCAAAATTATCAGACTAAATATGATTTTAACATGTGTTTTGTGACCAAAAGCACAATAGGACCATATCTCAATGTCTAGATATTTTTTTTTAAAGAATACAATTTTCAAGAATATACATGAGGATAGCGAATAGTACTACTTGAAAGTTTCATGGAAGTAAAAGCTGTGATAAAATAACATGCGACTACAATGCCGTTGCAGCCAACCTTCGTTGCGGAGATGATACTTAATGATAATGACCGTGATAATGACCGTGGAGAGAACGGTGGGATACTATGCTATAAATCTCAGGAAGACAACAGCAACAAATTGAGCAGCAATAAACGAGTCGAGATTTTTCGACTGTGAATGGAACATAGCCGTCTCAATGCACATTTACACCATATCGATCGGTATCAACACTCTACGACTTGCAATTGTCCAGGAATAACGTTGGGGGCCTATAGGGGCATACACCAGAACCAGGGTCATAGATACGTCTTCGATAAGGGGGAGAGGAAAATGTACAGACTTAAAATGGTTATGTCTTCGATCTTTGACTCATCCTTCCGTCATTTTCCTTGGGTTTTCTTTTACATTTTTTATTTTTGGACAACCAATTTTATTTTATTGAGGGGGGGGGGGTAGGAGGGTTGCCCTTTTTGGCCTTTTTTTTTCTAGTACTAAGTGTCATGACCTGACTTCTTAAGAGAAAGAATGACCCACCTCCCCCTTATCAACGGACTTTACCCCAAATAAAACCCTCTAGAGTAGAAGACCTCTGTACATAATTAATTAGAACTTCATTCGTTATGTTTTTTATTATTGTCGTGGTTTTCATTGGTCATTATTTTTATACTTGGTGTCGCATGCCAAAAATAGCCAGGCGACTTCCAAGTATATAAATGGTAGCCAGCGAACAGCACGGTAATAACAAAACACATAATGAATGACGTCCTAATTAATTATGTAAAGAGGTCTTCTGTACCCTATAGGGCCCTAAGGTCATTTCCAAGTGCACATACTACAGGACTGTTTCAGCTTGTGACAAACACTCGGCGCAAAATATTCACGAATTTCTGTATAAAATTAACAAAATCACAATTTATTCCCATAACAAGCACCAAAAATATGGAAACGATTGCGCGGAATCAATAATGAAAACGTCGGAATCTATTGTAGTTGCAGCATCTTCATGTTCTACTAAGACGAATGAACAAGTGAAATATAGTTGGACAATGGAGCAAACGAATGATTTCTGGGAAAGAAACGTTTGGTTGCTAGCAAAGGATGGAAATATATGTTGCAATGCTTGTAGCAAAATTTAAACACTCGGAATGCAGGCTAAAATGGGATCTAAGATTTTAAAGGAATAGGCAAACAGTGAAGTAACATATTTTGGCAAAACTGCGCATGCGGTTGTGTCTGTGGGTCTCACCAATGGCTCACTAGACAAACCAACCATGCAACAGAAAACTTTACTAGATGACATGCCTTTATATTGAGGTTATCTTATTATAGAAGCTTCATGACACGTCATCTATATAATCCCGTAGTCGTAACCTTCGATAACAGTTACAATGTTGTTCCGACATGCCGACGTTATGCTTGAACTAGTTACGGGCACGTCGTGGGTGGACGGAACAACAAAGAAAACTGTCGCAAGGGCCAGAGTTGTGCCCTGATGTCGACGTCTGTTTCGGCGGCATTGGACTCGAAACACCATCGAGTCGAATGGCTGCTGGAACAGAGGGCGGAGTACTTATGTGAATGCCCCAGGTGCTGTGAGGCCAGTTTTCTAATCAAGAATTTTGGCAAAACTCGCGAACAACAGTTAACATCTTTACAAATAAAAATATTGAAACATAAAGCAAACGATAGCCACACACTCATAACAATATTAGAAGGCGCGAAGAAAAAGACACTTGAAAACGGTACCTCTAAAATTTCAATCACTCCAAAAAGAAACAAATAAAAAGGTCTATAAAATTGCACACACATATCAGTTATTCAAAATTTTGAAATGAAAATTAATCTGCAAGAACTTAACGGCGTTGATATGAGACGAATACTTCGCTCTACACATGATTGCGTCACCAGTATAAATCATAGCAAGAAGATGAAAACTAAATATAACAATCAGGCGACAACAATCAGTCAGAAAATCTACATTATTTTGTATATTCGCGCAATAATTTCAGGTTGTGAAATGATCTGACTAGTTAATTTATTTATTGACTTAGCTGAACTAGAAGATGTACCAACCGCATGAATCTTCTCCGCTTTGATTAGATGTCTTTATTCTGTCTGATTGACAGAAGAATGCCTGAATGAATGTTTACTTTATGTTGCGTGTGATGGTACAACGGCGATGTTGGGTTCTCGTAGTAAAATAAAGTTACTAAAAGATAAATTTCCATCATTAATTGTTTGATACTGTGCTACGCATAATCTGGAATTATCTGTCCACGATGCTAATAAGAAAGTTTCTGGAATTAATAGATTCAAATCGTGTATTGACACGTTTTTAAAAAATCATGCATCGACCAAAGAATAATCGCGAACTCCATGTATGTGCCACTTCACTGGAAGCGCAGTTGTTGAAAATTGAACGAATATTAAGCATTAGTTGGGTAACATCCAGCTTTCGCTCAGTATCTGCAGTTTAGTAGGATTATAAAGACTTAGTGTGTGATTTTAGAAATGCTAAAGATGATAATTTCAGAGATTTAAAAAAAGATAGGTGCATATATCAGGGATTGATGAAGAAGATTGCTACTGTGGAGTTTATTCTAGACTTAAGATCGATGTGTGATGCACTTCAAGAGCTTTCTGAACTAAGCCTGATATCGCAAGAATGAAACATACATTTAAATAGTGCTAATAAAGCAATTAAGCACACTATATATTTGTTTGTAGAGAGGCTGTTATAACCCGGACAGTACTGCCAGAAAGCTGTACAAGTTGCCAAGTCTCAAATTTTCCAAGGAATTCATATTTACAATAGAGATAGAAAAGATGATCACCTAATGTGTTCTGTTCCCATGACAGCTTGGGGGCTTCACTAAAACAACGACGGCTTTTTGGGCACCAGGCAGCAACAGATTAAAATGGCAAGGAAAGAAATAGAAATATTGAACTTTATAAAGGCACGGATAAATTATTATATTATTTTAATATACCATTATTACACCTTTTTAATACACCTTTATTATAAACATAGTTAAAGTAAGCATTATATTAGTGCATTTATGTCGGTATTTATGTGTGTCTGTATGTATGTCTGTATGGGTGGAGGTTGCGAGGCCCATATATATATGGGAAGGTTTGAGTGGTTCTTTTTGTTGCTAGTTCTCATACTCAACACTAACCTCAAACCTATTAGTAGTCTCTTATGACATGCATGGCAGATCAGAGTGTTAATATTCTTCGCTCCTCCTTATGACACTGTAAACACACGAAATAATTGAACCCTTCCTCTTTAGATAACGTAACCTCATAATTAACGCTACGGAGAATACACAACAAACCACACCGCCGCCCGTTTTATATTATGACAGTAGAACTATAGGAAAATTATGTGATTACTCAAAATGTTTCATACGTAAGCTTGGGTTTTTTTCCCTGCAAAACTCCCTATGTGCAAAGTATGACGGCCATATGGGGGGGGGGGGGGAGGAGAGGTGGTGACCATTCATGTTAAAGTATTGACCATCCACTTCTGTAAACGCCGTATACCCACCTTTTTTCCCTGTGTATACATATTTATATATATATATATATATATATATATATATATATATATATATATATATATATATATATATATATATATATATATATATATATATATATATATATATATATATATATATATATATATGTATATATATATCTCCCACCTGTGTTAAAATTATATTCCTTACAACTCTCCCACCTATGTTAAAATTATATTCCTTACAACTCTCCCACCTGTGTTACAATGAATAAATGGTAGAAGTTTCTCTGGCAAAGAAAGCTGCAATAAAAGAGAGCACATAGATCAAAAGAAACAATAGATTAATGTTTTTGAGATTGTTGAATAGTCCAATGTCAGATGAATAACTTCTAAATCCGTAAATGTGATTCATAAATGAATCCAAGGCGGAGAAAGTGAACAATGTATAACCCAAGTATGTAATTGTTGAGCACTGTGAACATTCTGCAGTTATGTTGAATGGTATACAGGATTTTTGATTTATTTAAGATCAAAACTTGCAAAATGAAATGTCTGAAGAAGGCCATTGGAATCACCAGACTCAACCAAAATACGCAATGAGAACATGAGAAAGATAATAGATAAAACACGATGCATAGAATATATATAGAAACAAAAGATAAAATAATTGGATAATGGAGGGAGGGGGTTTTAAATTTCAGTAATTATTACCAATGCGGACGTTTTTATAAGAATTGTCTATTGTCATAACGTCCAAACTTGCCGCTGAGCGTAGAGGTTTGTACAGAAGATGTAGTCTGTGTTCCAGAGCCAGGTGTGTTTGCTATGGTTGTAGTGAAGTCATGTTTATTCAGGATGGTCTTGATGTTGTCTATCTATCTTTTCCTAGATCTGCCCTTAGCTTTGTATCATTATTTAAATCTTGTTATATGCTCTTATGGGACCGTTCATCCTCATAAGACGTCAAAACAATTTTATCTGTTGTTTTCTCTATATACTTGATGCACTATGTTATACTTAGTATCCGTCTGATGTTCTAATTGCGCAACTTGTCGAATCTGATCACTCAAATAGCCTTACTTAGACATTTCGCATGTTTCGATCTTTCTCTTATGTGTAGGTGTTAGTTGCCAAGTCTGGCATTGGTAGCATAGTGTTGGCACAAAGATGCTCTTACTTATGTGTAGGTGTTAGTTGCTAAGTCTGACATTGGTGGCATAGTGTTGGCACAAAGATGCTCTTACTTATGTGTAGGTGTTAGTTGCTAAGTCTGGCATTGGTAGCATAGTTTGGTACAAAGATGATCTTACTTATGTGTAGGTGTTAGTTGCCAAGTCTGGCATTGGTAGCATAATGTTGACACAAAGATGATCTTACTTATGAGTATCTTTACTTCCATGTTGTTTTTTGGGTGCTTTAGCAAAAGAGACATCTTGTATATCACAATATTTTCATTTTGACATCTTGTTTCTATCTCTCAATTGACTCGTCCGTCTTCTGTGAAGATACTTCGTAGGTGCTTGAACTCTTTGACTTGTATTATTTTTTGTGTTCTCTATTTGAATGTTTAAATGCTCTGTTGATCTCGTTATTTGCATAGTTTCTGCTTTTTGTCTATTGATTCGCTTGTTGTATTTATTGCATATTCTTGATAGTGAGTTGATGTGAGTTTGCAGTTTTTCTTCGTCATCATACATGATGTTTTTATCGTCAGCGAAAAGAAGTTTACTGAGTTTGTTTTTACGTTGTTCATTCTCTGTTGTTTCATAAATCAGAAGTTGTATAAGAATACGCATATAAATTCTACTACATATGACTGTATATAAAAATAAGACGACAGCTATGTTGATGGAAAAGATCTAAAGATAGTAAGAAACATGTATTGGAAACAAACAGCTGTGTCGAGTGTTGACGGCAATGTAGGAGAATTTCAAAAGATAGAGATGGGCATCAGACAAGGATGTGTAATGTAACCAGATCTTTTCTTCCTGTATACAGAGGATATTATATGAAACGATTCATTGTAAAAAACAATACTGCAGGGAACTGTCGAGGGTGGAAAAAGCAAAGGAGGACAAATAAAGACATGGACAGACAACATAAAGGAATGGACAGGGCTAGATATTTCCACACTCATCCGCATCTCTGAGGATATAATTCGCCGGAGGACTCTGTGTGCTGAAGCTTCCAATGTGGTACCCCTACGACCCTGAAGGGTTATGGGTTTTATTGATTAATTGATTGATATGAAACTTAGAAAACATGCTAGGAATAGCAGCTAGAGGTTACAAAATCTGAATAATCTAACATATGCTGACGATACAGTTCTGATTGCAGGGGGAGAAAAAGAAATTTGAAGTTTGTTAGACATGGTAGTACAATAAAGTGAAAACAAAGCTCTCAGTCTAAACAAGAAGAAACTAGAAGTAATGGCTGTTTCAAGAAATACACACCGCCAGAATACAGCATTACTATCTATGTTATGTTATGTTCCTCCAGGGCCATAGACGGCGCATAGGGCAGAAACCATAGCTTTCCATTTCTGTCTGTGTTACCAGGTCTTTCAATTGTTGCGTGTTGTTTAGGTTCATTGACATGCCTTCTCTATTAATGGATCTTCGTAGAGTTTCTCTAGGTCTCCCTCTTCTTACTCTAGGTGGCACCCAATATAGTGACTGCTGGGGAATTTTTAGGCTGTTCATTCTGAGAACATGGCTGATGTAAGTCCAACGCCTTTGTCTAATGAATGAAGATATATACTATCTATGATTCAACATTAAATCATGGGGATAAAGTCAGGTATCTTGGCACCATTTTAACATCAGATGGCAGGTGCTCCAATGAGTTACAGTAAGACTAACTGTAACAATGAAACAGTAACCCTATGATATTTTAAAAAATTGATAGAACAAGGGGATCTCATCCAAATTTATCGTTTTTGTATATAGGAAACACTTAATGTGTCAGCCTAAGTGTGAGAGTTTCATAATAATTTTTAAAAATATTTTAGACAGATGCATACAATTTTAAAAAAAGAACACACTAATTGGTAAATGCAAGTTTAAAGTGAAAGTACATCAGGAATAGATTTCTCAACTTTGTTTTGACACAATAATTAATTAAAACAAATATGTTCACAACTGTACATATTATCTCCCCTTCATTGCAAACGTAAAACCACTTTCTATAAAGTGAAAAACCACTTTGTATAAAGTGGGAAGTTCTCTGTTTACTGTGACTAAATTATATTTTATTAATGAAGCATTATGTTTAGTCAGTGTGACTATCTAAGACACAATAGTCAAGTTTTCTTCCAGTAAACAGAGCCCTATTTCTATCTCGTGAACACAGTTCACGAAAGTTAGAGTGCTCTTAAGATGTCAACATTAGGACTAGTAAGAAAAACCAAAACACAAACAATGCGTGGTGTGTACTGTGATATGTGGTTTAGATCAGTGAATGTGGTTTAGATCAGTGTTGCCAATGTGGTGTGGAAAAAGAAGCAAAGTTAGTGGTACTATTATTGTTGTCTACCATGCACATCGTAAAATGTGACTAAGAAGGTTTTTTTGGGGGGGGGGGGGGTGGGGGTTGATTTGGCTCTCCTATTCAATAGAGGATCATGCTATCTCAGAAATCATGCTGAATAGGGTGTGTCAGATCGAAAGGCGCAGATATCGCAACCACGATGTAAATCATGACATACCCACATTCCATTCTCCGGATTACATCCTGATAACATACAGGAGTTTGAGGGCGTACACATAAAAAGATAAAGCAGATAAAGATCAGTGGTTCTCAAAATGTAATTAGGTCCACGTTTGGGGCTATATATTTGAAGGGAGGGGGATAATTTCACCCAAAAATGAAACTATGGCGCAGATTCTTCCAGATCTGCGACACAAAAATAAGTTTTTGAATGCTTCTATTCTTTTTACAAAACTGCCCACTATATCACAGCACAAGGGAGAAACGATGGCTATCTGAAACAATTCTGGCGGAAAGCTCTACTGCACTAACTACTGCACTGGAGCTTCTAACTACAGAACAGTTATTTGATGGAATCCATATCAGCATCTGACCTGCTGGAAAACGAGGAAGAAGGAGAAAAGAATTATGCGACGCATAAGATATACGATAGTAATAATCCTTGAGGAAAGATGACAAGCTTTTTTCTCTGGTCTATTGGAATTAATCTCTAGTGCCGGGAACAACACATCGGCTGGAAATACGAGGGCTGGGGCAACACAGTGGAATATAAGGAAAAACGGATTTAGATACAAACGTTGTCACTATGTATACACACGACATACTAGCGAATAGACGCAAAGACATACGAAGTTTTGAAAAAGAAACCATCATCAGGACAAACTATAGCTGACTAACAATGAATAGAAACACACATATGACGAAATGGGAGGCAAGGGATGATGAAAGTGGGAGAGAAAGAAGCACAAGCACAAGTGATTATTAAGGGAGTGATATTACGGATGATTTGATCAACCCTGGTAACAGGAGATAAAAAGAAAATTGAGATCTCGTCATGCTTTCCATCTTAGTTCTCACTCTGGATAATTGAGTCTGCGTTTGTTCTCAAACTCCTGCAAATTAGCGTTTTGTCATTGTTCACAACATTGATGCGAGATCTTCGCTTTTGACCTAACACATTCGACTTTATAATGACACTGTATCATTGTGACCTTATATAGGAGGGGGCAGCCAACTCCACCATATAACCTCCTTAGTCGTTTCTTAAAATATACATGGAAAGCAAACAGTATTGCTATTATGTGTTCCCCTCTCGAGATTTAAAAAAAACACTAATGGTGTGTGACTTTTTAAAAACAATTTGTGTTGTCTAGTGCTTTTGACGGAACGAGTTGGTGGCACTTGCCTAAACACAATACGTGTTAAATTGTGGTTATTTTGTGCATCAATCATTCAGGGCAATATACCGCTAATTTTCCCAAACAACTTGCATATCATATATTAATAAAAGAAAAGTGTGAAAACCAGAATACTGCTTTCATTAGTTATTATAAAGATAAAGAATGCAACAGATCGCATGT
Source organism: Meghimatium bilineatum (assembly GCA_034231615.1). Taxonomy (NCBI): domain Eukaryota; kingdom Metazoa; phylum Mollusca; class Gastropoda; order Stylommatophora; family Philomycidae; genus Meghimatium; species Meghimatium bilineatum. The sequence goes on from CM067322.1 coordinate 57,768,858, forward strand.
AACCCATGTCTGCTGAAAGACACAGTACAAATAGTAATGACCGGAATATACCGATGTGGTATCAAAAATTCCCCATTACACATTGTTTACTACACTGTATAATCTTGTCTCTCAATTAGTTGTGTGGACTATTTGAAAATAATCCATCTGAAGTCACATTATTTAACCATTACAGGGATTTTCATTGGTCACTTTTGTATACATTGTGTCGACAGCCAATGACAAATCAACGTCAAGTAAAGTCATTTAGAAGAATGAGTTCACGTGACTGTATTTGACGAGAGACACGGTACAGTAAGTCGATATGACCTAGCAAAAGACACCTTACAAACAAAAATGTAATAGTCATGATTGAATGATTGTCCAAACAAATGTCATGTGTTTTGTTTTTGCGAAAACTAATTGTACTTGAATTAAACTCATAACATAAAAACATGGATCTTTTTGTACTTGAAGTTTTAAGAAGATAAAAATGCGATTGCAATGGAACAATGGGATAAAAACTGAGGCTCTGTATGGAAAAATAATTTTGTGAAATATATATTGAGGCTCTGTCTAGGATAGCAGGGCTATAGAGAGTGGACATTTCCATTATTCATTAAGGGTCATAACCCCGCAGATACTATCAGATAAGGGGATGTAATACATGTGAAATGTATTAATATGTGCAAATGTATTAATAAATCATAAGAACACAAATATTTTGATCTGATCATGTGGTAATATAATTTTTAATAAACAACTCTCATTTATTTTGAGTGATTTTATGTAACTATTCCCCGTTCTACTATTTATAAAAACGTTTTTTTTTGAAAGCAATATGCACGACATTCTTCCCTAACTGTTGACATGGTGAACAAAAGTGTGGCACATAAACTTTTGGATGTTAAGGGATAATGTCCGTATAAGGTTCAAGTTCCCCGCGGAACTTTTCCTACAAAAGTTGGCTCTTGACTTTGTATGGGAACTAGTGTCAGTAGTCCGTTCGCATGTCTTAGACTCCACCGCGGGGTCAAGGTTCAGCCAGTGTCGAGTCAGCTCGCTCGTCACAGTACCGCTTGGGATCTAGGCTGGTTCCTCCCCATATGACATGTTAAGACAGGACGAAGTCACCGGGGTGAAGTTTTCGGTCGTACGGAATGTTAACAGCATAAACGTGCTCAGCTAAGTGGTGAGCTATACTTAGCGTCCGAGTGGCTTTCGAATGTCGGCGCCTGCTATGTCATACCGCCTCGAAAGAGGATTACGGGGGTATAGGAGAGCTGCTTAGAAAGTGCTTCACTCGACTTTTTTGTCATGAAATTATCTAAATTTTAGTATTATTTGTATTTACACGGTTACACTTAAACGTATTTTTGTGTATTTTTGATACTGTTATTTATTGGAAAGAATAAACAATTTTGATACAAAGTAATAATATAGTCTTACAGTTTTTATGGCCATAGTTCTTAATTCGTAATTTAAAAGATCTAATTATAATTTCGTTAACACAAGAAAATAAATTTAGTATTCACGAGAAAAAAAATGGGATTGCAATTTGTGAGTTTTAAAACGCTTCATTTTTTAGAGAAAATTTACTTTCAACAGTAACGCAATTCCACAATATAACGACATCCACCTGTGTCAGCTGAGTTTAAAAAAATGTAAACTCAAAATATTTTGACTTGATACATTGCTTACTAAAATTGCGGAAATATATATTTGTTTATGTTAATGGCACGTATGTATTGTAATTGTATGTATTGAGTGCAAAGATGTGTCCAGGTCTCACCAAGATTGTCTTGGTTTTATAACACTGACTTATATCTCGCCATGTTTTGCCTATGTTCCAGTTTCTATAACAGTTTACAAATACAAGAAATGTGTTACGTGTTCAAATCAACACACTTGGTCTCGCTTTGTTCAAGCGAATAAACACGCTTGGTAATCCTAAATGCGGTAGAGCGTGAAGACTTTGATTTATTTATACATAGATCAGTGGTCATAAGGTATTTTCTGTAGAAGTATTAATTAATTCATAGTATTATGTGATTGCCATGTGTCTTCTGTCACGGAGATTATCCAATAAATAAATTAAATTTCCATCACAGCTGACCTATGTTCTTTGATATAATTAAAAAGAAAGAATCTCTTCAAGAATATGTTTCTAGTAAACAAAAATCTGAACGTAGTGATAGTTAGATAAACTTAATTTCCAATAGAAATCGTCCTTGGTTGGCGGGTCTGAAAGGGGAGCATGGGGAGCTAAACTGTTACCTGTCAAGCATATCGTAAGCAGCAACTAAGAGGAATTTATGGTGGAGTTTGGTGTCCCATAAAGGCCCGTAGATAAGTAGGTTGTAGGGTTGAGATATTCAATTTCCCGTCCTTTAGCAAATCAGAATAGGTCTATGCCTTGCATTAGAAATTTGGCCAAAATGCGGGTAAAAAGTCTCTCTCCCCCCCCCCCCCCCCCGTAGAGATTTTCAAAAAGGAACATCACATGAAGAAGATCTGATACACGAAAACACACGAATGACTTTTTAAAGGGAATTACTCCTCCCCCCTCCCCCTACTTATATGACCTATAACATATTTATAACACTGGTCTCACCCAACAGTGTCAAATTGACCTAGAGGCTATGCTGAAGTTCGATTTGTCAGTTAAGCTGTCAATTATGGCACATCATTTATCTGGACTATATCCTGCTGATCTGCAGGAGCTTGAGAATGGATACAGAAGATGAAACAAGAAGTTGAAAAGATGTTTACACCAGAAGGCATCGATCTTGAACAGATGTGTGCACCAGAAGGCATCTATCTTGAACAGATGTGTGCACCAGAAGGCATCGATCTTGGTGAAGAATGGATTATCTTTTCAAGACTATCTTTGCAATCACTAGAGAGTTCATTGATAAACATATGAATGTGAATGAATGCTGTGTTCACGGAGTTCATCTCCGAACATTTTCATGACACAGATGTTGTGTGACACAGACGATCAAAATAATCCACAATCGGTGGTTCGAATGGACTTTTACCACCAGATCACGTGGAATAACAGTTCACGAAGCCAGTATAGCCTTCACCAAACAGCCTAACGACGTGTGTGTTTGCTGTAACGCAAGTACACTTGCTAGAAATTGAAGCCTATTTACGCTAAGACGATATCAACATCATCATTCAAGTGCCATGCCGGCTGGCGTAGGCGACCATGGCTCTCCATATCTCTCTGTCTCCAGTATTATGTATCAAGCTCGTTGTTGTTTCCCTGCCGTGTCATGTTGTCAAACTGTCTAATATATTTTCACGTTGTAGCCATCTGTCTCTATTGCCTTCAATCTTGCATGTTGTGACTATATTCTCCAAACCTCCTTGTCTCATGAAGTGGCCAAAAATATGAAGATTGTCTTTTTCTTATATTATTTATTAGGGTCCTTTTCGCATTTGACTATTTCAAAACTTCCACATTAGTTTTTCTGACAGGCCATGATATTCTAAGTCCATGATGTCAACATACCTTAACCAAAAGGTTGTAATTCCTTATCGACCAATCATCAACTAAGGAGACATTTATTCATACACTGTAAATGTCACGTGATTGTGTCTCCTGTGTACATCGTTATTAGTTTACAGTGTATACGTTTGTGAGTATTCCTGTATTTCTGGGTTGTTGTGGTTGGGGGGGGGGGGGGGGGGGGTTACCGTGAGGATAAAATGAGACGATTGATTGAACAGGCCTAAGTCTGACCTATTTATTCGAGGTTCTTAATCAGAGTTGGCACGTTCCTTTTAAAAAAAAAAAAAAAGGTGATATTTCCCCGTAAACATGACAGAAGTTCAACATTACAATAGCCTATGTATTACAGATGAGGTACCGTCTTCGCACGAAAGGTCAGCAACAGTTCCCATTTACCTCATGTTCCTTTCCCTGCTATCACACCAAAACTATAAGCCTATAACCTGGTGTTGTGGCACACGCCCCAAAGGTGAAAAGGGGGAGGGGGAATTTCATTGTTTAGGGGGACACTTGAAAAAAAATTGTGTTCTTGAGATTTAGTTGTCCATTATATGTTTTGAAAATTTAGCCTACTTAACTGTTATTTTTTCTTTTAATAATTTTCTAGTGTTTTCTTCCTAAAACGCAAGCCTTGTGTCCTGAACAAGTTATAATTAGGTTTCATTTATGGAATAAGTCATTTTTTTAATAGACCTATAAAAAAATGTAGGACTGGGGGGTGGCATCAGAATTTTTGAAAGATTGAGGGTGAGGAAAGGTTTAAAGAAAAGGTTGGGTAAAATGGTATACCCTGCCAGGTTCACAGTAGTACCACATTGGATGAAAACGCCCAGAGTTCTCCAGCGAATTCTTTCAGCGACGCAGATGAGTGAAAATACCTTGATGCTGCCTGTCCATGATTTTCTTAGTCTTCGTCTGCTTCTTCCAACCTCAACTGTTCCTGTAGTATAGTTTATAACCAATAATCATATCACACATCCAAAAAAACCATCAGAGCCGCAGACAAGTTTTCATTGAGGAAGGGGATTTACCTATAAAATAATGGATGAGAAAGCTGATAACTTATTTGATGAGAAAGCTGATGACTTTTTTGATGAGAAAGCTGATAACTTATTTGATGAGAAAGCTGATGACTTTTTTGATGAGAAAGCTGATGGCTTTTTTAATGAGAAAACTGATGGAATTTTTGATGAGAAAGCTGATGACTTTTTGATGAGAAAGCTGATGACGTTTTTGATGAGAAAGCTGATTACTTTTCTGATGAGAAAGCTGATGACTTTTTTGATGAGAAAACATGACTATTTTGATGAGAAAGGTGATAACATTTTTGATGCAAAAGTTGATGAGAAAACTTATCTTTTTTGATGAGAAAGGTGATTATTTTTTTGCTGTGAAAACAGATGACTTTTTAAATGTGAAAACTGATGACTTTTTTATGCTAAAACTGATGACTTTTTTTGATGAGAAAGGGTATGACTATTTCGCTGAAAAAGGTGATACCATTTTTGATGAGAAAACTGATGACTTTTTTGATGAGAAGGTATGACTATTTCGATGAGAAAGGTGATACCATTTTTGATGCGAAAGGTGATGACTTTTTGTATGCGAAAACTGATGGCTTTTTTGATGAGAAAGCTGATGACTTTTTTTATGAGAAAACTGATGGCTTTTTTGATGAGAAAGCTGATGACTTTTTTGATGTGAATGATGGTTTTTTTATGAGAAATCTGATGACTTTTTTTATGAGAAAGCTGATGACTTTTTTGATGAGAAAACATGACTATTTTGATGAGAAAGGTGATAACATATTTGATGCAAAAGTTGATGAGAAAACTTATCTTTTTTGATGAGAAAGGTGATTATTTTTTTGCTGTGAAAACAGATGACTTTTTAAATGTGAAAACTGATGACAATTTTTATGCTAAAACTGATGACTTTTTTGATGAGAAGCTATGACTATTTCGATGAGAAAGGTGATACCATTTTTGATGCGAAAGGTGATGACTTTTTGTATGCGAAAACTGATGGCTTTTTTGATGAGAAAACTGATGGCTTTTTTGATGAGAAGCTGATGACTTTTTTGATGTGAAAACTGATGGTTTTTTGATGAGAAAGTGATGACTTTTTTGATGAGAAAGATGACCATTTTGTGAAAAATTGTTAATGTAGGGTTTCACCCACCATTTGACTAAATTCCTAGCAATAAAAAACAAGTTATGATTATCTAAGGGTGGGAGGGGGGAGTTGAACACCCACCTCCCTTAACAACAGACCTATAAACAAGTAGATATACTTGTCGCTTTACTATTGGCAGTAATGATTCTTATAGACCTGTATGAATCTAGTTTATTTCTAACATACACATTTGTCTCTAGATGGACTAGTATTGTGGCTTGGTAAAAGCTCACCAACCGAGCTTATTGACAACATGAGAGGCAGAGTCGTGGAGAAACATGATCGCCTATGCCAATCGGCATGGCACTTGATTGATTGACACATTTGTCTTATGCTCTCTATAGGAGATGTGCAGAATTCATCTGTAACATTTGTATTCGAAGGTCTGTATCTTCTCTCCATTACTGCAGTAAGTGTTCAGTTTTCACACCAACACAACACAATAGACAACATAAATGAGTTACAAAGTTAGTTTTTCACACTAACACTGACTTTGCTTTTCCACATTAAAGTTAACCTTGACATATCCGCTACACCTATCTCCAGCCTTAGGGACCTAACTCTGTCTGTTTTGCGTTTTCCATCGCTGAATAGGCCTATGCAGGATCCCAGGTATTTGAAAATATTCACGTCCTCAAATTTATATGCCCATTTATCATGTTGTTGGTTTGTGTCTGTACCTTCGCTGTTAACCAAGATTGTATTTTATTCAGCGTTTACTTTGGTTTCCTTGCTAGCACAATGTGAAAACTATAAATGTTTCATGTTTCACAATATGGTACATTATTAATAGATGCTACCTGACCATTTTGTTTAAATGTAACTGTAGGGATCCAGTCCAAGATGACTGGTTAAATGTAACTATAGGGAGCAAGTCCAAGATGACTGGTTAAATGTAAATGTAGGAATCAAGTCCAAGATGACTGGTTAAATGTAACTGTAGGAAGAAAGTCCAAGATGACTGACTGGTTAAATGTAACTGTAGGAAGCAAGTCCAAGATGACTGGTTTAATGCAACTGTAGGGAGCAATTCTAGGATCTGGGAAGTCTTTTACTTTAGAGAGGTCTTTGCTGTGACCATCCTGCATTTTTGAGACAAACTGTTAGGTAAAAAGGGTTGATTCCCTACCAGAAGTCATTGCAGAAAAAAATCATGAGGATTGGTAAAGTGGAATTCCTCTATAAAGAATCCTTTTATAACAATTTCCCTATATAGCAACACATTTAAAAATCCCCAATTATATTTATTCTTTATTGTCTGTACTGTACATGGTAAATTTCTGTTATTACATACATATTTTGTTGTTCTGGACCAAGTTGTTATAAGGGGATTCCACTATAATAAACCCTACACTTTCTTAATTGCCTCTGATAGCATACATGGCAGATTGTAGTATTATTAGTTTTTGCTCTACCATTGAATCACTGTAACACGAGCAGCTAATTTTCCATATAAAAATATAGCATAACTTTCTGTAATATTTTGAATGGACTGAATGACTTTTTGCATCTTGCAGACAATCATTAAGAAAACAAACAAAAACAAGTCAATGAGCCTTTTTCTCAGGAATGGAAGACTTTATAAGCGATCATGTTGTCAAAGCAATAGAAGATGTTTGTTTTCATCTTTCCCTTTTATCTTTCATATCTTTTATTACATTGTTCCTAAACAATCGTCCCAGCATGCAGATAGTGCCCCCAGACAGCTCAAGTTTTGGCCATGTTTACCAGATTTTGGAGAAATTTTTCATTGAGGACTTACAAATGTCTTTGTACCTCAGCATTGGACTACCACAGGCCATCAGAAGCTTCTCTGAATAGTACTTATTGTGGAATGCGACAGTTTGGCATTCTGTAGACATGGTCCAGCCCTTGCAATCTATTTTTATTAAGTGTTTCCATGGTAGATGGTAGCTGAGTGTGGCGTACAAGTTCTATATAGGTAGTTTTATCGTGCCATTTAATGTAAGATTTTGCTGAGACATCTTAGCTGAAAGGTGTTTAGTCTCCTCTCATGTCTTGTGTAGGTTGTCCATGTTTCAGATCCATAATATAGTATGATTACTCTGTTGTGAAAGACATCAGTCATTTCAGAAATTCTCTCTTGTATGGCTGGTCGATTATACTATCGATATAATCACAGACGTACACTGTTCAGCAGATGTGGTAAAAACATTGAATGTATTAGTTACCAAAGCCAAAGATGTCAGGCCATTGGTGCAAATAAACGTCAACACAACACATTTCCGCTGTGTGAACTACATTCTGTTGGAAATCTTCTAGGATCACTGTGCTACTATAAGCGAGATCCATGGGAGTTTGAGAACAAACAGAATAAAAAAAGACCTACATAGTGTATAAACAGATAAACAGAAAACAAACATTGCATTTTTTGGTTCAAAATGTATTTAGATTTGACACTAACTTTTCTATCCTCACATATTAACATTTCTTTCCTCACACACTAACATTTCTTTCCTCACACACTAACTTTCCTTTCCTCATGCACTATAGCATTGTGAATGTTTATGTAGTTGATGCATCTGTTATTCTTATGGTGAAACCAATTCCATTCTTGATTATTCTTTACATAAAACATTCAAGTAATAACTGTTTCTCATTGACGGTACTAAGACTTGTCTAGTTTCTCATTGATGGTACTAAGACTTGTCTAGTTCCTCATTGATGGTACCAAGACTTGTATATTTTCACTTTGATGGTACCAAGACTCTTGTCTAGTTTATCTTTGATGGTACCAAGACTCTTGTCTAGTTTCTCCTTGATGGTACCAAGACTCTTGTCTAGTTTCTCCTTGATGGTACCAAGAACTCAAAATCTAGTTTCTCAGAGTGCTTCTTCATCAATATTTTTGTTTAGGTAGTGTATTCTATTCAGGACATAGCATCAACCCAGCATTTTTTGGTTTTATTTATTTTCTATGCAATATAAATACATTCAGTAGTTTGCCCTCTCTCTGAACAATATGAATATACGGTTGTCTGCGGTGAGATTTGAACCCAGTACTTTGGCCATCACAGACCTAAGAGTTTGTGAGCTGGAGGAAGTGGGAAAAGGCTGTGAATGGGTGGCATTTAGCAAAGATAGAAAGTTATTGACAACAGCTGTGATTCAGCTGGCAAAAGAGTACAGTGTCTGGGCTGTCAACAGAACAGAGGGATGATATCCAAGCTCATACTTCAGCACTTGAAGCCACATATAATTTACACAGATGGCTCAGTAACACAAGAAACACACATGGGGTTTCATGGCCTACAAAAATGGCAGGAAATTAGCCAAGAAGTGAGCTGCATACCACACTATAACATCAAGTATGAGAATGGAGATAGAGGTAGTGACAGCAGATCTCACTTGGCTGGCGACACAATCACCAACAGACTCAGTGATTTTATTGAACTCTCAAAGTATGCTGTGCAAGATAGAAAAATGTTATGACCAATTATACTGTACGCCTAAAGAAATACTACAAAGGAGGTGCATCTAATGTAGTACCACAATGACCCTGCCAGATTATGGGTTTATGAATAGATAGTTCATTTGTCATGTCAGAGGTGTTAAGTCTAAAGCATATGGTTCTTGCATTCCATGTACCCAGTCTGAGTATTACTGATTGCTTGTTTTGTCTAGGTACTATACATTATTAAAATCAGTTTCTCCATGTTTCATCTATTTACATGTGTCCAATGAGGCAGGCAGAAATAATGGGCAACACCTAATAGCAGTGCAGATTATGCCAGGTGTTAGCTGACCAGTACAACCAAATTGCTGCTCTCACTGAAATGAGTGACTCATAGTGAACTCCCACAAATTTAAGAGAAATTGAAACTTGTAAACTGTCCCTTTCCGTGTTGTGTCCATTGACAAGAGGCGTTCTTCATGGTATGGTGGAGGTTGAAAGAAGACTATGAGGCCAGAAGAAGACATGGCTGGATAATATCAATGACTGCACAGGGTGTGAAATTTCAACTTCAACTCTCATCAGGATGGTAGAGGATAGAGATGTATGGAGATCTTTCTGTACCAAATTTATCAATGTGACACTCCTACGACCCTGACTGACTATGGGTGTTATTATTATATCAGTATCTTTTGCCCACCTTATCTTCTCCTACCATTGCCATTTAACTATGATCAAATTTTATGATGCAACTAATGCATGCAATGACATCACTAGTACAATATGAATGATTGGCTTTCATCCAATCATATCGCTAGTACAATGTGAACGATTCGCTTTCAAATCACAAGCTAATTCAACCAAGTTGTGTCTGTGAAGTGAACCAAATAACCCCTCTACCACTGAGTCAACATATGGAGAAAATGTGTGTTTTCAAACAGTGTTCAGAACAGAATAGACTTCTGGTGATAGTGCCCACTGCAAACGTTTGATGTTCAACAATGAAACAACAAATTTGACTTCCAAGGCAGGAAGTCTCCTGATTTTTTTGGCAGTTGGTGAAAACTGTGACTTTATTGGCACTTCATAGAACTAAAAGTTTTAGCTTGATGTGCAATTTTAAATTTAGCTAGCTGACAAAATTAGGTGTGCCTCTTCTGTTCTAGAAGTAAAATTGGTTACCAAATAATGTAGCAAATGTTTGTAGTGCTTAGGTGGCAAGAGTAAGTTCAGACTACAACTTACAGCTGTATATTTCCATGTGACAAGACTAAAAAACCTTGGCGGAGACATCCACAGAACTGTAAGTCAATAAATCTTACATTCTTACAGTGAGTTCTAAATATGACAGGCCTGAAAAAATCTTGACGGAGACACTCACAGAACTGTAAGTCAATAAATCTTCCATTCTTACAGTGAGTTCTAGATATAACAATACTTTTTCTTAAAAAAAACTTGGCGGAGACACTCATAAAACTGTACATCAATAAATCTTCCATTCTTACAGTCAGTTATAAATATAACAATACTTTTTCTTTTAAAAAACCTGGCGGAGATACACAATTAAAACTATCTGCTACAATGAAGATTCATCTCCTCTTTTACTGGATCCCTTGTTAAAAATCTGTCAAAATGAAACTTCTCCAAATCAATTGTTACATAATTTCCATCAAAAATAAACTCTGTGATTACACGACTGATGCCAATAGCATTTTGCAACCCATGTCCACCCAATCCATTGACAAAAATGAAGTTTTTCAGGTAAGGATGAGGTCCAACAACTGGGTTCTGGTCAAAGAAATTGTAGTCATTGTAGCCAGCCCAAGAAGTTTTTATCTGAAAAGAGGGATACAAGGTAAGAGAAATTATGAAACAAAAACCAAAATATTGGTTTGTAAATTCAGTATGCAGACAGATCAGGTCATAGCAAGACAACTATATACACTAAAATGCAAAATACTATATCATTCATTTAACAAAGATAGGCTGGGAAGTGTCACCTTTACAAACAAAATAAATATCTAATAATAATTCAAATATATTCTGTAAATAATTCAAATATTACGTGTGCTGTCAATCATTTCTTCTTATGGTCCATGCTATGTGGCATTGTTTAGTATGTCTCTCTATGGCTTTCTGTTTCATGTGCAGTCAATAATTTTCAATACGGATGTTCTCCCATGCCACAATGCTAGGTTGTCCAGCATCTTCTCTCTTTGTCTTCCCCTACCCTTCTAATTTATGAATGTATTAAAATCAACAGGCATAAATGTGCAAGATCTCCAATTCCTAGCAACTGACCGGCAGGCATGGAGAACTATGACATCCATCCTATGTGCCAAACTTGGCAAAAGAGGAACTGACTGACTGACTGACCCTTCTTCCTTCTCAACTTGTCTATTGTCATGGTGTTTTCCCTCTTTCCTGTTCTCATGACATGTCCAAAAAATGTGGACTGTCTCTTTCTGATGCGGGTGAGCAGCTTTTAAAAAAAAATAATTTCTTTCAAGTCATCTTCATTACGCTCTTTATATGTCCATGGTGTTCTTAATATTCTTCTATAAAACCACATCTCTGTTGCCTCAATATAATTTTTCATTATTCTGAAATATTTAGGTACCACAAATACATCCAATTATACCACCACTACATCCAATTGTACCACCAATGCATTCAATTATACCACCAATACATCAAAATGTACCACCAATTCATTCAATTATACCAACAATGCATCCAATTGTACCACAATTGCATTCAATTATACCAACATTACATCCAATTGTACTACCAATGCATACAATTATATCATCAATACATCCAATTGTACCACTAATGTGTCCAATTATACCACCAATATATTCAGTTTTACCACCAATGCATTCAATTGTACCACCAATACATCCAATTGTACACCAATGCATCCAATTATACCTACCACCAATACATCCAATTGTACCACCAATACATTCAATTGTACCACCAATACATTCAATTGTACCACCAATACATTCAATTGTACCACAAATACATCCAATTGTATCACCAATACATTCTATTGTACCACAACACATTCAATTGTACCACCAATACATCCAACTGTACCACCAATGTATCCAATTGTACCACAATACATCCAATTGTATCAACAGCACAATGTTCATGATCAGGTTTTGAACTCCAAGGGAGTTTGACAGATTTGTATTTATAAGATGGGTTCAATAATGATTCAGCTAACAAGTTGATGAATTAAATTTGTGTATAGATAAGAATTAATTCTCTGTTTTGAATTTTAACCGCTATAGTGCAGAATTAAAAAAATATTTAAAAAATTTACTTTTTTATTTTTATGCGACATATAAACACATTCTATTTCAAAATTTTGCACTATAGGAACTAAGTAGAAAAAGAATGTGTTTATATGTCATATATTTATATACAAGGTAAATTTTATTAAAATATTTGCTTCTGATTTTTGCACTATAGGAACTAAGTAGAAAATGAATGTGTTTATATGTCATATATTTGTATACAAGGTAAATTTTATAAAAATATTTACTTCTGATTTTAGCACTATAGAAACTAAGTAGAAATAGAATGTGTTTATATGTTGCATAAAAAAGGAAATTTTATAAAAATGTTTATTTTTTAATTTTGCACTATAAGAACTAAGTAGAAAAAGAATGTGTTTTTGTCACATAAAAATAAAAAAGTAAATTTTGTAAATGTTTTTTTGAATTTTGCACTATAAGAACTAAGTAGAAAAAGAATGTGTTAATATGTTGAATATTTACATACAAAGTATATTTTATAAAAATGTTTACTTCTGAATTTTGCACTATAGGAACTAAGTCGAAATAGAATGTGTTTATATGTCGCATAAAAATAAAAAAGTAAATTTTAAAAATGTTTTATTTAAATTTTGCACTATAGGAACTAAGTAGAAAAAGAATGTGTTTATATGTTGTATAAAAAGAAAATAGTACATTTTTTAAAAATGTTTATTTTTGAATTTTGCACTATAGGAACTAAGTAGAAAAGAATGTGTTAATATGTTGCATATTTACATACAAAGTATATTTTAAAAAATGTTTACTTATGAATTTTGCACTATAGGAACTAAGTAGAAAAATAATGTGTTAATATGTCGCATAAAAAGAAAAGAATAAATTTTTTTTTAATTTTTATTTTTGAATTTTGCACTATAGGAACTAAGTAGGAAAAAATATTGTGTTAATATGTCGCATATTTACATACAAAGTATATTTTATAAAAATTGTTTACTTCTGAATTTTGCACTATAGGAACTAAGTAGAAAAAGAATGTGTTAATATGTCATATATTTATATACAAGGTAAATTTTATAAAAATATTTACTTTTGATTTTTGGACAATAGGAACTAAGTAGAAATAGAATGTGTTTATATGTCATATATTTATATACAAGGTAAATTTTATAAAAATATTTACTTCTGATTTTTGCACTATAGGAACTAAGTAGAAATAGAATGTGTTTATGTTGCATAAAAATAAAAAAGTAAATTTTTAAAATGTTTTTTTAAATTTTGCACTATAGGAACTAAGTCGAAATAGTATGTGTTTATATGTCGCATAAAAATAAAAAAGTAAATTTTGTAAATGTTTTTTTAAATTTTGCACTATAAGAACTAAGTAGAAAAAAGAATGTTTTAATATGTCGTATAAAAAGAAAATAGTACATTTTTTAAAAATGTTTATTTTTGAATTTTGCACTATAGGACCTAAGTAGAAAAAAGAATGTGTTAATATGTCGTATAAAAAGAAAATAGTACATTTTAAAAAAATGTTTTATATTAATTTTGCACTATAGGAACTAAGTAGAAAAAAGAATGTGTTAATATGTTGCATATTTACATACAAAGTATATTTTATAAAAATATTTACTTATGAATTTTGCACTATAGGAACTACGTAGAAAAAGAATGTGTTTATATGTCATATATTTATATACCACGTAAACTTTATAAAAATATTTACTTCTGATTTTTGCACTATAGGAACTAAGTAGAAATAGAATGTGTTTATATGTCGCATAAAAAAAGGAAATTTTAAAAAAATATTTATTTTTCAATTTTGCACTATAGGATCAAAGTAGAAAAAGAATGTGTTTATGTCGCATAAAAATAAAAAAATTTATAAATTTTTGTTGTTGTAAATTTTGCACTATAGGAACTAAGTAGAAAAAGAATGTGTTAATATGTTGCATATTTACATACAAAGTATATTTTATAAAAATGTTTACTTCTGAATTTTGCACTATAGGAACTAAGTCGAAATAGAATATGTTTATATGTCGCATAAAAATGAAAATTTTTTTAAATGTTTTTTTTTAAATTTTGCACTATAGGAACTAAGTAGAAAAAGAATGTGCTTATATGTCGCATATTTACATACAAAGTATATTTTATAAAAATGTTTACTAAGAAATTTTGCACTATAGGAACTAAGTAGAAAAAGAATGTGTTTATATGTCATATATTTATATACAAGGTAAATTTTATTAAAATATTTACTTCTGATCTGTGCACTATAGGAACTAAGTAGAAAAAGAATGTGTTTATATGTCATATATTTGTATACAAGGTAAATTTTATAAAAATATTTACTTCTGATTTTTGCACTATGGGAACTAAGTAGAAAAAGAATGTGGTAATACGTTGCATATTTACATACAAAGTTTATTTTATAAAAATGTTTACTTCTGAATTTTGCACTATAGGAACTAAGTAGAAGTAGAATGTGTTTATATGTCACATAAAAAAGGGACATTTAAAAGAAAAATTTATTTTTGAATTTTTCACTATAGGATCAAAGTAAAAAAAGAATGTGTTTATGTCGCATAAAAAAAAAAGTAAATTATGTAATTTTTTTTAAAATTTTGCACTTTAGGAACTACGTAGAAAAAGAATGTGTTAATATGTTGCATATTTACATACAAAGTATATTTTATAAAAATGTTTACTTCTGAATTTTGCACTATAGGAACTAAGTTGAAATAGAATGTGTTTATATGTCGCAGAAAAATAAAAATTTTTTAATGTTTTTTTAAATTTTGCACTATAGGAACTAAGTCGAAATAGAATGTGTTTATATGTCGCATAAAAAAAGGAAATTTTTAAAAAATATTTATTTTTGAATTTTGTACTATAGGATCAAAGTAGAAAAAGAATGTGTTTATATGTCGTATAAAAATAAAATAGTACATTTTTTAAAAATGTTTATTTTTGAATTTTGCACTATAGGAACTAAGTAGAAAAAGAATGTGTTAATATGTTGCATATTTACATACAAAGTATATTATATAAAAATGTTTACTTCTGAATTTTGCACTATATGACCTAAGTTGAAATAGTATGTGTTTATATGTCGCATAAAAATAAAAAAGTAAATTTTTTAAATGTTTTTTTAAATTTTGCACTATAGGAACTAAGTAGAAAAAAGAATGTTTTAATATGTCGTATAAAAAGAAAATAGTACATTTTATTAAAATATTTACTTCTGATTTTTGCACTATAGGAACTAAGTAGAAAAAGAATGTGTTTATATGTCGCATATTTACATACAAAGTATATTTTATAAAAATGTTTACTTCTGAATTTTGCACTATAGGAACTAAGTAGAAAAAGAATGTGTTTATGTTGCATGAATATAAAAATGTAAATTTTTTTAATATTTATTTTTTCAATTTTGCACTATAGGAACTAAGTAGAAAAAGAATGTGTTATTATGTCGCATATTTACATACAAAGTATATTTTATAAAAATGTTTACTTCAGAATTTTGCACTACAGGCACTAAGTAGAAAAATAATGTGTTTATGTCATATATTTATATACAAGGTAAATTGTATTAAAATACGAGGGGGAGTCAATAAGTAAGTCACAAATTGATGGTGGATGGCAGGAAAATGCAGTAGGTGGTTTCTAAAGCTGTTTATAGTTGATATCATCATAGAACTTTATGTTTATGTTCGCTAGATGGCGCTAGCTGTACCTTGCGCATGCGCAGCACAAAAAACAAAATGGCTACTGTACTTACAGAGTGTACAATCAATGAACAACGTGCTGTTGTGCGTTTTTTATGGGCAAAAGGACTGCCTGCAAAAGACATTCATAAAGAAATGCTTCCTGTTTATGCTGACAATTGTTTGTCCCGTAAAGCGGTGCACAGCTGGGTAAAATTTTTTTCTCAAGGACGCTCTAAAATTGTTGACGAAATCCGATCTGGTCGTGCTGTTGAAATTGCAACAGACGCATCTGTGCAGCGGGTTGAGGAGATGATTCGAGGTGACAGACGAGTAACGATAGACGCTGTAGCAGCTGCAATAGGGTGCTCACATGGTTCAGCATACAGCATCATGCATGACCGATTGAAATTTAAGAAAGTGTGTTCAAGGTGGGTGCCCAGACAATTGACGGACGAACACAAAATGAACCGATTAGGCTTGTCATTGGAGCATCTCTGTCAATACGCAAATGAAGGAGAAGACATGATGAACAGGATTATTACTGGGGACGAATCATGGGTGCATCACTACCAGCCTGAATCAAAGCGTGCTTCAATGCAATGGAAACATCCTTCTTCGCCTTGTGTCCAAAAATTCAAGGTTACACCATCAGCAGGGAAGGTTATGCTGACAGTGTTCTGGGATTGTCAAGGAGTGCTTTTAACCAATTTCAAAAAGAAAGGTGACAATGTGAATTCTGAATCATACTGTGAAGTTCTATCAGTGCTTCGGGATGCAATTCGAAGAAAACGTCCAGGGCTGCTGACTAGAGGAGTGCTACTCCTTCATGACAATGCTAGACCACATACGGCTCGATTAACTCAGGAGAAAATAAAAAAATCTTGGTTGGAAAATTCTGGAACATCCTCCTTACAGCCCCGATTTAGCCCCTAGTGATTTAAACCTTTTTGGTCCACTAAAAACCCACCTTGGCGGGAAGCATTTCGTGACTGACGCAGAAGTTGAATGTGAAGTGAAAATGTGGCTTAAAAAGCAGAGCACGCAGTTCTACGCAGCAGGTTTGGGAGGACTCATAAAACGATGGGATAAATGCATCAATGTTGGTGGAAATTATGTTGAGAAGTAAAGGGATAATGTATGTGTAAAAATAAACAGTTTTCAGGTTTTTATCGTCTTCAGTTTTTTTCTAAAGAGCCATTTGTGACTTACTTATTGACTCCCCCTCGTATTTACTTCTGATTGTTGCACTATAGGAATTAAGTAGAAAAAGAATGTGTTTATATGTCATATATTTATATACAAGGTAAATTTTATAAAAATATTTACTTCTGATTTTTGCACTATAGGAACTAAGTAGAAATAGAATGTGTTTATATGTCGCATAAAAAAGGAAATAAAAAAAAAATATTTTTGAATTTTGCACTATAGGATCTAAGTAGAAAAACAATGTGTTTATGTCGCATAAAATAAAAAGAGTAAATTTTTTTAAATGTTTATTTTTGAATCTTATACTATTGGAACTAAGTAGAAAAAGAATGTGTTTATATGTCATATATTTATATACAAGGTAAATTTTATAAAAATATTTACTTCTGATTTTTGCACTATAGAAACTAAGTAGAAATAGAATGTGTTTATATGTCGCATAAAAAAGGAAATTTTATAAAAATGTTAATTTTTTAATTTTGCACTATAGGATCTAAGTAGAAAAAGAATGTGTTTTTGTCGCATAAAAAGAAAAAAGTATATTTTAAAAAATGTTATTTTTGAATTTTGCACTATAGGAACTAAGTAGAAAAAGAATGTGTTAATATGTCGCATATTTACATACAAAGTATATTTTATAAAAATGTTTACTTCTGAATTTTGCACTATAGGAACTAAGTAGAAAAATAATGTGTTTATGTCATATATTTATATACAAGGTAAATTTTATAAAAATATTTACTTCTGATTGTTGCACTATAGGAATTAAGTAGAAAAATAATGTGTTTATGTCATATATTTATATACAAGGTAAATTTTATAAAAATATTTACTTCTGATTGTTGCACTATAGGAATTCAGTAGAAAAAGAATGTGTTTATGTCGCATGAATATAAAAATGTAAATTTTTGTAATGTTTATTTTTGAATTTTGCACTATAGGAACTAAGTAGAAAAATAATGTGTTTATATGTCACATATTTACATATAAAGTATATATTATAAAAATGTTTACTTCTGAATATTGCACTATAGGAACTAAGTAGAAATAGAATGTGTTTATATGTCGCATAAAAAGAAAAGAGTAAATTTTTTTTAAATGATTATATTTGAATTTTGCACTATAGGAACTAAGTAGAAAAAAAATAATGTGTTAATATGTCGCATATTTACATACATAGTATGTTTTATAAAAATGTTTGACCAGCCCAAATCCTAAAGACAATATCAACCTCCTGGAAAGAAAAGACCAGAGTATCATATTCCGACTGCGCACACAACATGTACAGCTTAACAATCACCTGAACAGAATACAACCACAACACACTCCAGGGTGCCGGCTATGCACTCATCCATATGAAACTGTTGACCACCACCTTTTTGAATGTCCAGCGCTGGATGACATCAGGAAAATGCTTCTCCCTCCAGGGCCAGATAAATGGAACACATTATATGGAACAAAACAACAACTCACAAACACATGCATATATCACACAATGGCATTGGGTCAAAGGGCATGAGCCCATGGACCGCTGGATCAGCAACCAACCAACCAACCATAAAAATGTTTACTTCTGAATTTTGCACTACAAGCACTAAGTAGAAATTAGAATGTGTTTATATGTCGCATAAAAAAGGAAATTTTATAAAAATTTTTATTTTTGAATTTTGCACTATAGGATCTAAGTAGAAAAAGAATGTGTTTTTGTCGCATAAAAAGAAAAAAAATTATTTTTTAAAATGTTATTTTTGAATTTTGCACTATAGGAACTAAGTAGAAAAAGAATGTGTTAATATGTCGCATATTTACATACAAAGTATATTTTATACAAATTTTTACTTCTGAATTTTGGACTATAGGAACTAAGTAGAAAAATAATGTGTTTATGTCATATATTTATATACAAGGTAAATTTTATTAAAATATTTACTTCTGATTGTTGCACTATAGGAATTAAGTAGAAAAGAATGTGTTTATATGTCTTATATTTATATACAAGGTAAATTTTATAAAAATATTTACTTCTGATTTTTGCACTATAGGAACTAAGTAGAAATAGAATGTGTTTATATGTCGCATAAAAAAGGAAATTTAAAAAAAAAATATTTTTGAATTTTGCACTATAGGATCTAAGTAGAAAAAGAATGCTTTTATATGTCGCATAAAAAGAAAAAAGTACATTTTTTAAAAATGTTTATTTTTTGTATTTTGAAATATAGGAACTAAGTAGAAAAAGAATGTGTTAATATGTCGCATATTTACATACAAAGTATATTTTGTAAAAATGTTTACTTCTGAATTTTGCACTATAGGAACTAAGAAGAAAAAGAATGTGTTTATATGTCGCAATATTTACATACAAGGTAAATTTTATAAAAATATTTACTTCTGATTTTTGCACTATAGGAACTAAGTAGAAAAAGAATGTGTAATGAATATATTATATGGAACATGTTGCATATTTACATATGTAAAATGTAAACAAAATGTAAAATTCATGTTGCATGAATATAAAAATGTAAATTTTTTAAATATTTATTTTTGAATTTTCCACTATAGGAACTAAGTAGAAAAAGAATGTGTTATTATGTCATATATTTATATACAAGGTAAATTTTATTAAAATATTTACTTCTGATTTTTGCACTATAGGAACTAAGTAGAAAAAGAATGTGTTTATGTAGCATAAAAGAAAAAAGTAAATTTTTTTTTAAATTTAATTTTTGAATTTTGCACTATAGGATCTAAGTAGAAAAAGAATGTGTTTATGTAGCATAAAAGAAAAAAGTAAATTTTTTTTAAAATTTAATTTTTGAATTTTGCACTATAGGATCTAAGTAGAAAAAGAATGTGTTTATGTCGCATAAAATGAAAAGAGTAAATTTTTTTTAATGTTTATTTTTGAATTTTATACTATAGGAACTAAGTAGAAAAAGAATGTGTTTATATGTCATATATTTATATACAAGGTAAATTTTATAAAAATATTTACTTCTGATTTTTGCACTATAGAAACTAAGTAGAAATAGAATGTGTTTATATGTCGCATAAAAAAGGAAATTTTATAAAAATGTTTATTTTTTAATTTTGCACTATAGAATCTAAGTAGAAAAAGAATGTGTTTTTGTCGCATAAAAAGAAAAAAGTATATTTTTTTAATGTTATTTTTGAATTTTGCACTATAGGAACTAAGTAGAAAAAGAATGTGTTAATATGTCGCATATTTACATACAAAGTATATTTTATAAAATGTTTACTTCTGAATTTTGCACTATAGGAACTAAGTAGAAAAATAATGTGTTTATGTCATATATTTATATACAAGGTAAATT
The DNA here is from genome assembly GCA_034231615.1 of Meghimatium bilineatum. Classification (NCBI taxonomy): domain Eukaryota; kingdom Metazoa; phylum Mollusca; class Gastropoda; order Stylommatophora; family Philomycidae; genus Meghimatium; species Meghimatium bilineatum. The sequence goes on from CM067322.1 coordinate 57,789,491, forward strand.
TTATAAAAATATTTACTTCTGATTGTTGCACTATAGGAATTAAGTAGAAAAAGAATGTGTTTATGTCGCATGAATATAAAAATGTAAATTTTTGTAATGTTTATTTTTGAATTTTGCACTATAGGAACTAAGTATAAAATGAATGTGTTAATATGTCGCATATTTACATACAAAGTATATTTTATAAAAATGTTTACTTCAGAATTTTGCACTACAGGCACTAAGTAGAAAAATAATGTGTTTATGTCATATATTTATATACAAGGTAAATTTTATTAAAATATTTACTTCTGATTGTTGCACTATAGGAATTACCCGGTAAGTAGAAAAAGAATGTGTTTTTGTCGCATAAAAAGAAAAAAGTATATTTTTTAATGTTATTTTTGAATTTTGCACTATAGGAACTAAGTAGAAAAAGAATGTGTTAATATGTCGCATATTTACATACAAAGTATATTTTATAAAATGTTTACTTCTGAATTTTGCACTATAGGAACTAAGTAGAAAAATAATGTGTTTATGTCATATATTTATATACAAGGTAAATTTTATAAAAATATTTACTTCTGATTGTTGCACTATAGGAATTAAGTAGAAAAAGAATGTGTTTATGTCGCATGAATATAAAAATGTAAATTTTTGTAATGTTTATTTTTGAATTTTGCACTATAGGAACTAAGTATAAAATGAATGTGTTAATATGTCGCATATTTACATACAAAGTATATTTTATAAAAATGTTTACTTCAGAATTTTGCACTACAGGCACTAAGTAGAAAAATAATGTGTTTATGTCATATATTTATATACAAGGTAAATTTTATTAAAATATTTACTTCTGATTGTTGCACTATAGGAATTACCCGGTAAGTAGAAAAAGAATGTGTTTATATGTCATATATTTATATACAAGGTAAATTTTATAAAAATATTTACTTCTGATTTTTGCACTATAGGAACTAAGTAGAAATAGAATGTGTTTATATGTCGCATAAAAAAGGAAATTAAAAAAAAAAATATTTTTGAATTTTGCACTATAGGATCGAAGTAGAAAAAGAATGTGTTTATGTCGCATAAAATGAAAAGAGTAAATTTTTTTAAATGTTTATTTTTGAATTTTATACTATAGGAACTAAGTAGAAAAAGAATGTGTTTATATGTCATATATTTATATACAAGGTAAATTTTATAAAAATATTTACTTCTGATTTTTGCACTATATAAACTAAGTAGAAATAGAATGTGTTTATGTCGCATAAAAAAGGAAATTTTATAAAAATGTTTATTTTTTAATTTTGCACTATAGGATCTAAGTAGAAAAAGAATGTGTTTTTGTCGCATAAAAAGAAAAAAGTATATTTTTAAAAATGTTATTTTTGAATTTTGCACTATAGGAACTAAGTAGAAAAAGAATGTGTTAATATGTCGCATATTTACATACAAAGTATATTTTATAAAAATGTTACTTCTGAATTTTGCACTATAGGAACTAAGTAGAAAAATAATGTGTTTATGTCATATATTTATATACAAGGTAAATTTTATAAAAATATTTACTTCTGATTGTTGCACTATAGGAATTAAGTAGAAAAAGAATGTGTTAATATGTCATATATTTATATACAAGGTAAATTTTATTAAAATATTTACTTCTGATTTTTGCACTATAGGAACTAAGTAGAAAAAGAATGTGTTTATATGACGCATATTTACATACAAAGTATATTTTATAAAAATGTTTACTTCTGAATTTTGCACTATAGGAACTAAGTAGAAAAAGAATGTGTTTATGTCTCATGAATATAAAAATGTAAATTTTTGTAATGTTTATTTTTGAATTTTGCACTATAGGAACTAAGTAGAAATAGAATGTGTTTATATGTCGCATAAAAAAGGAAATTTTATAAAAATGTTTATTTTTTAATTTTGCACTATAGGATCTAAGTAGAAAAAGAATGTGTTTTTGTCGCATAAAAAGAAAAAAGTATATTTTTTTAATGTTATTTTTGAATTTTGCACTATAGGAACTAAGTAGAAAAAGAATGTGTTAATATGTCGCATATTTACATACAAAGTATATTTTATAAAAATGTTTACTTCTGAATTTTGCACTATAGGAACTAAGTAGAAAAATAATGTGTTTATGTCATATATTTATATACAAGGTAAATTTTATAAAAATATTTACTTCTGATTGTTGCACTATAGGAATTAAGTAGAAAAAGAATGTGTTTATGTCGCATGAATATAAAAATGTAAATTTTTGTAATGTTTATTTTTGAATTTTGCACTATAGGAACTAAGTATAAAAAGAATGTGTTAATATGTCGCATATTTATATACAAAGTATATTTTATAAAAATGTTTACTTCAGAATTTTGCACTACAGGCACTAAGTAGAAAAATAATGTGTTTATGTCATATATTTATATACAAGGTTAATTTTATTAAAATATTTACTTCTGATTGTTGCACTATAGGAATTAAGTAGAAAAAGAATGTGTTTATATGTCATATATTTATATACAAGGCAAATTTTATAAAAATATTTACTTCTGATTTTTGCACTATAGGAACTAAGTAGAAATAGAATGTGTTTATATGTCGCATAAAAAAGGAAATTAAAAAAAAAATATTTTTGAATTTTGCACTATAGGATCTAAGTAGAAAAAGAATGTGTTTATGTCGCATAAAATGAAAAGAGTAAATTTTTTTTAATGTTTATTTTTGAATTTTATACTATAGGAACTAAGTAGAAAAAGAATGTGTTTATATGTCATATATTTATATACAAGGTAAATTTTATAAAAATATTTACTTCTGATTTTTGCACTATAGAAACTAAGTAGAAATAGAATGTGTTTATATGTCGCATAAAAAAGGAAATTTTATAAAAATATTTACTTCTGATTTTTGCACTATAGGAACTAAGTAGAAAAAGAATGTGTTTATGTTGCATGAATATAAAAATGTAAATTTTTTTAATATTTATTTTTGAATTTTCCACTATAGGAACTAAGTAGAAAAAGAATGTGTTATTATGTCATATATTTATATACAAGGTAAATTTTATTAAAATATTTACTTCTGATTTTTGCACTATAGGAACTAAGTAGAAAAAGAATGTGTTTATGTAGCATAAAAGAAAAAAGTAAATTTTTTTTTAAATTTAATTTTTGAATTTTGCACTATAGGATCTAAGTAGAAAAAGAATGTGTTTATGTAGCATAAAAGAAAAAAGTAAATTTTTTTTAAAATTTAATTTTTGAATTTTGCACTATAGGATCTAAGTAGAAAAAGAATGTGTTTATGTCGCATAAAATGAAAAGAGTAAATTTTTTTTAATGTTTATTTTTGAATTTTATACTATAGGAACTAAGTAGAAAAAGAATGTGTTTATATGTCATATATTTATATACAAGGTAAATTTTATAAAAATATTTACTTCTGATTTTTGCACTATAGAAACTAAGTAGAAATAGAATGTGTTTATATGTCGCATAAAAAAGGAAATTTTATAAAAATGTTTATTTTTTAATTTTGCACTATAGAATCTAAGTAGAAAAAGAATGTGTTTTTGTCGCATAAAAAGAAAAAAGTATATTTTTTTAATGTTATTTTTGAATTTTGCACTATAGGAACTAAGTAGAAAAAGAATGTGTTAATATGTCGCATATTTACATACAAAGTATATTTTATAAAATGTTTACTTCTGAATTTTGCACTATAGGAACTAAGTAGAAAAATAATGTGTTTATGTCATATATTTATATACAAGGTAAATTTTATAAAAATATTTACTTCTGATTGTTGCACTATAGGAATTAAGTAGAAAAAGAATGTGTTTATGTCGCATGAATATAAAAATGTAAATTTTTGTAATGTTTATTTTTGAATTTTGCACTATAGGAACTAAGTATAAAATGAATGTGTTAATATGTCGCATATTTACATACAAAGTATATTTTATAAAAATGTTTACTTCAGAATTTTGCACTACAGGCACGAAGTAGAAAAATAATGTGTTTATGTCATATATTTATATACAAGGTAAATTTTATTAAAATATTTACTTCTGATTGTTGCACTATAGGAATTACCCGGTAAGTAGAAAAAGAATGTGTTTATATGTCATATATTTATATACAAGGTAAATTTTATAAAAATATTTACTTCTGATTTTTGCACTATAGGAACTAAGTAGAAATAGAATGTGTTTATATGTCGCATAAAAAAGGAAATTAAAAAAAAAATATTTTTGAATTTTGCACTATAGGATCTAAGTAGAAAAAGAATGTGTTTATGTCGCATAAAATGAAAAGAGTAAATTTTTTTAAATGTTTATTTTTGAATTTTATACTATAGGAACTAAGTAGAAAAAGAATGTGTTTATATGTCATATATTTATATACAAGGTAAATTTTATAAAAATATTTACTTCTGATTTTTGCACTATATAAACTAAGTAGAAATAGAATGTGTTTATGTCGCATAAAAAAGGAAATTTTATAAAAATGTTTATTTTTTAATTTTGCACTATAGGATCTAAGTAGAAAAAGAATGTGTTTTTGTCGCATAAAAAGAAAAAAGTATATTTTTAAAAATGTTATTTTTGAATTTTGCACTATAGGAACTAAGTAGAAAAAGAATGTGTTAATATGTCGCATATTTACATACAAAGTATATTTTATAAAAATGTTACTTCTGAATTTTGCACTATAGGAACTAAGTAGAAAAATAATGTGTTTATGTCATATATTTATATACAAGGTAAATTTTATAAAAATATTTACTTCTGATTGTTGCACTATAGGAATTAAGTAGAAAAAGAATGTGTTAATATGTCATATATTTATATACAAGGTAAATTTTATTAAAATATTTACTTCTGATTTTTGCACTATAGGAACTAAGTAGAAAAAGAATGTGTTTATATGACGCATATTTACATACAAAGTATATTTTATAAAAATGTTTACTTCTGAATTTTGCACTATAGGAACTAAGTAGAAAAAGAATGTGTTTATGTCTCATGAATATAAAAATGTAAATTTTTGTAATGTTTATTTTTGAATTTTGCACTATAGGAACTAAGTAGAAATAGAATGTGTTTATATGTCGCATAAAAAAGGAAATTTTATAAAAATGTTTATTTTTTAATTTTGCACTATAGGATCTAAGTAGAAAAAGAATGTGTTTTTGTCGCATAAAAAGAAAAAAGTATATTTTTTTAATGTTATTTTTGAATTTTGCACTATAGGAACTAAGTAGAAAAAGAATGTGTTTATATGACGCATATTTACATACAAAGTATATTTTATAAAAATGTTTACTTCTGAATTTTGCACTATAGGAACTAAGTAGAAAAATAATGTGTTTATGTCATATATTTATATACAAGGTAAATTTTATAAAAATATTTACTTCTGATTGTTGCACTATAGGAATTAAGTAGAAAAAGAATGTGTTTATGTCGCATGAATATAAAAATGTAAATTTTTGTAATGTTTATTTTTGAATTTTGCACTATAGGAACTAAGTATAAAAAGAATGTGTTAATATGTCGCATATTTATATACAAAGTATATTTTATAAAAATGTTTACTTCAGAATTTTGCACTACAGGCACTAAGTAGAAAAATAATGTGTTTATGTCATATATTTATATACAAGGTTAATTTTATTAAAATATTTACTTCTGATTGTTGCACTATAGGAATTAAGTAGAAAAAGAATGTGTTTATATGTCATATATTTATATACAAGGTAAATTTTATAAAAATATTTACTTCTGATTTTTGCACTATAGGAACTAAGTAGAAATAGAATGTGTTTATATGTCGCATAAAAAAGGAAATTAAAAAAAAAATATTTTTGAATTTTGCACTATAGGATCTAAGTAGAAAAAGAATGTGTTTATGTCGCATAAAATGAAAAGAGTAAATTTTTTTTAATGTTTATTTTTGAATTTTATACTATAGGAACTAAGTAGAAAAAGAATGTGTTTATATGTCATATATTTATATACAAGGTAAATTTTATAAAAATATTTACTTCTGATTTTTGCACTATAGAAACTAAGTAGAAATAGAATGTGTTTATATGTCGCATAAAAAAGGAAATTTTATAAAAATATTTACTTCTGATTTTTGCACTATAGGAACTAAGTAGAAAAAGAATGTGTTTATGTTGCATGAATATAAAAATGTAAATTTTTTTAATATTTATTTTTGAATTTTCCACTATAGGAACTAAGTAGAAAAAGAATGTGTTATTATGTCATATATTTATATACAAGGTAAATTTTATTAAAATATTTACTTCTGATTTTTGCACTATAGGAACTAAGTAGAAAAAGAATGTGTTTATGTAGCATAAAAGAAAAAAGTAAATTTTTTTTAAAATTTAATTTTTGAATTTTGCACTATAGGATCTAAGTAGAAAAAGAATGTGTTTATGTAGCATAAAAGAAAAAAGTAAATTTTTTTAAAAATTTAATTTTTGAATTTTGCACTATAGGATCTAAGTAGAAAAAGAATGTGTTTATGTCGCATAAAATGAAAAGAGTAAATTTTTTTTAATGTTTATTTTTGAATTTTATACTATAGGAACTAAGTAGAAAAAGAATGTGTTTATATGTCATATATTTATATACAAGGTAAATTTTATAAAAATATTTACTTCTGATTTTTGCACTATAGAAACTAAGTAGAAATAGAATGTGTTTATATGTCGCATAAAAAAGGAAATTTTATAAAAATGTTTATTTTTTAATTTTGCACTATAGAATCTAAGTAGAAAAAGAATGTGTTTTTGTCGCATAAAAAGAAAAAAGTATATTTTTTTAATGTTATTTTTGAATTTTGCACTATAGGAACTAAGTAGAAAAAGAATGTGTTAATATGTCGCATATTTACATACAAAGTATATTTTATAAAATGTTTACTTCTGAATTTTGCACTATAGGAACTAAGTAGAAAAATAATGTGTTTATGTCATATATTTATATACAAGGTAAATTTTATAAAAATATTTACTTCTGATTGTTGCACTATAGGAATTAAGTAGAAAAAGAATGTGTTTATGTCGCATGAATATAAAAATGTAAATTTTTGTAATGTTTATTTTTGAATTTTGCACTATAGGAACTAAGTATAAAATGAATGTGTTAATATGTCGCATATTTACATACAAAGTATATTTTATAAAAATGTTTACTTCAGAATTTTGCACTACAGGCACTAAGTAGAAAAATAATGTGTTTATGTCATATATTTATATACAAGGTAAATTTTATTAAAATATTTACTTCTGATTGTTGCACTATAGGAATTACCCGGTAAGTAGAAAAAGAATGTGTTTATATGTCATATATTTATATACAAGGTAAATTTTATAAAAATATTTACTTCTGATTTTTGCACTATAGGAACTAAGTAGAAATAGAATGTGTTTATATGTCGCATAAAAAAGGAAATTAAAAAAAAAAATATTTTTGAATTTTGCACTATAGGATCTAAGTAGAAAAAGAATGTGTTTATGTCGCATAAAATGAAAAGAGTACATTTTTTTAAATGTTTATTTTTGAATTTTATACTATAGGAACTAAGTAGAAAAAGAATGTGTTTATATGTCATATATTTATATACAAGGTAAATTTTATAAAAATATTTACTTCTGATTTTTGCACTATATAAACTAAGTAGAAATAGAATGTGTTTATGTCGCATAAAAAAGGAAATTTTATAAAAATGTTTATTTTTTAATTTTGCACTATAGGATCTAAGTAGAAAAAGAATGTGTTTTTGTCGCATAAAAAGAAAAAAGTATATTTTTAAAAATGTTATTTTTGAATTTTGCACTATAGGAACTAAGTAGAAAAAGAATGTGTTAATATGTCGCATATTTACATACAAAGTATATTTTATAAAAATGTTACTTCTGAATTTTGCACTATAGGAACTAAGTAGAAAAATAATGTGTTTATGTCATATATTTATATACAAGGTAAATTTTATAAAAATATTTACTTCTGATTGTTGCACTATAGGAATTAAGTAGAAAAAGAATGTGTTAATATGTCATATATTTATATACAAGGTAAATTTTATTAAAATATTTACTTCTGATTTTTGCACTATAGGAACTAAGTAGAAAAAGAATGTGTTTATATGACGCATATTTACATACAAAGTATATTTTATAAAAATGTTTACTTCTGAATTTTGCACTATAGGAACTAAGTAGAAAAAGAATGTGTTTATGTCTCATGAATATAAAAATGTAAATTTTTGTAATGTTTATTTTTGAATTTTGCACTATAGGAACTAAGTAGAAATAGAATGTGTTTATATGTCGCATAAAAAAGGAAATTTTATAAAAATGTTTATTTTTTAATTTTGCACTATAGGATCTAAGTAGAAAAAGAATGTGTTTTTGTCGCATAAAAAGAAAAAAGTATATTTTTTTAATGTTATTTTTGAATTTTGCACTATAGGAACTAAGTAGAAAAAGAATGTGTTTATATGACGCATATTTACATACAAAGTATATTTTATAAAAATGTTTACTTCTGAATTTTGCACTATAGGAACTAAGTAGAAAAATAATGTGTTTATGTCATATATTTATATACAAGGTAAATTTTATAAAAATATTTACTTCTGATTGTTGCACTATAGGAATTAAGTAGAAAAAGAATGTGTTTATGTCGCATGAATATAAAAATGTAAATTTTTGTAATGTTTATTTTTGAATTTTGCACTATAGGAACTAAGTATAAAAAGAATGTGTTAATATGTCGCATATTTATATACAAAGTATATTTTATAAAAATGTTTACTTCAGAATTTTGCACTACAGGCACTAAGTAGAAAAATAATGTGTTTATGTCATATATTTATATACAAGGTTAATTTTATTAAAATATTTACTTCTGATTGTTGCACTATAGGAATTAAGTAGAAAAAGAATGTGTTTATATGTCATATATTTATATACAAGGTAAATTTTATAAAAATATTTACTTCTGATTTTTGCACTATAGGAACTAAGTAGAAATAGAATGTGTTTATATGTCGCATAAAAAAGGAAATTAAAAAAAAAATATTTTTGAATTTTGCACTATAGGATCTAAGTAGAAAAAGAATGTGTTTATGTCGCATAAAATGAAAAGAGTAAATTTTTTTTAATGTTTATTTTTGAATTTTATACTATAGGAACTAAGTAGAAAAAGAATGTGTTTATATGTCATATATTTATATACAAGGTAAATTTTATAAAAATATTTACTTCTGATTTTTGCACTATAGAAACTAAGTAGAAATAGAATGTGTTTATATGTCGCATAAAAAAGGAAATTTTATAAAAATATTTACTTCTGATTTTTGCACTATAGGAACTAAGTAGAAAAAGAATGTGTTTATGTTGCATGAATATAAAAATGTAAATTTTTTTAATATTTATTTTTGAATTTTCCACTATAGGAACTAAGTAGAAAAAGAATGTGTTATTATGTCATATATTTATATACAAGGTAAATTTTATTAAAATATTTACTTCTGATTTTTGCACTATAGGAACTAAGTAGAAAAAGAATGTGTTTATGTAGCATAAAAGAAAAAAGTAAATTTTTTTTAAAATTTAATTTTTGAATTTTGCACTATAGGATCTAAGTAGAAAAAGAATGTGTTTATGTAGCATAAAAGAAAAAAGTAAATTTTTTTAAAAATTTAATTTTTGAATTTTGCACTATAGGATCTAAGTAGAAAAAGAATGTGTTTATGTCGCATAAAATGAAAAGAGTAAATTTTTTTTAATGTTTATTTTTGAATTTTATACTATAGGAACTAAGTAGAAAAAGAATGTGTTTATATGTCATATATTTATATACAAGGTAAATTTTATAAAAATATTTACTTCTGATTTTTGCACTATAGAAACTAAGTAGAAATAGAATGTGTTTATATGTCGCATAAAAAAGGAAATTTTATAAAAATGTTTATTTTTTAATTTTGCACTATAGAATCTAAGTAGAAAAAGAATGTGTTTTTGTCGCATAAAAAGAAAAAAGTATATTTTTTTAATGTTATTTTTGAATTTTGCACTATAGGAACTAAGTAGAAAAAGAATGTGTTAATATGTCGCATATTTACATACAAAGTATATTTTATAAAATGTTTACTTCTGAATTTTGCACTATAGGAACTAAGTAGAAAAATAATGTGTTTATGTCATATATTTATATACAAGGTAAATTTTATAAAAATATTTACTTCTGATTGTTGCACTATAGGAATTAAGTAGAAAAAGAATGTGTTTATGTCGCATGAATATAAAAATGTAAATTTTTGTAATGTTTATTTTTGAATTTTGCACTATAGGAACTAAGTATAAAATGAATGTGTTAATATGTCGCATATTTACATACAAAGTATATTTTATAAAAATGTTTACTTCAGAATTTTGCACTACAGGCACTAAGTAGAAAAATAATGTGTTTATGTCATATATTTATATACAAGGTAAATTTTATTAAAATATTTACTTCTGATTGTTGCACTATAGGAATTACCCGGTAAGTAGAAAAAGAATGTGTTTATATGTCATATATTTATATACAAGGTAAATTTTATAAAAATATTTACTTCTGATTTTTGCACTATAGGAACTAAGTAGAAATAGAATGTGTTTATATGTCGCATAAAAAAGGAAATTAAAAAAAAAAATATTTTTGAATTTTGCACTATAGGATCTAAGTAGAAAAAGAATGTGTTTATGTCGCATAAAATGAAAAGAGTACATTTTTTTAAATGTTTATTTTTGAATTTTATACTATAGGAACTAAGTAGAAAAAGAATGTGTTTATATGTCATATATTTATATACAAGGTAAATTTTATAAAAATATTTACTTCTGATTTTTGCACTATATAAACTAAGTAGAAATAGAATGTGTTTATGTCGCATAAAAAAGGAAATTTTATAAAAATGTTTATTTTTTAATTTTGCACTATAGGATCTAAGTAGAAAAAGAATGTGTTTTTGTCGCATAAAAAGAAAAAAGTATATTTTTAAAAATGTTATTTTTGAATTTTGCACTATAGGAACTAAGTAGAAAAAGAATGTGTTAATATGTCGCATATTTACATACAAAGTATATTTTATAAAAATGTTACTTCTGAATTTTGCACTATAGGAACTAAGTAGAAAAATAATGTGTTTATGTCATATATTTATATACAAGGTAAATTTTATAAAAATATTTACTTCTGATTGTTGCACTATAGGAATTAAGTAGAAAAAGAATGTGTTAATATGTCATATATTTATATACAAGGTAAATTTTATTAAAATATTTACTTCTGATTTTTGCACTATAGGAACTAAGTAGAAAAAGAATGTGTTTATATGACGCATATTTACATACAAAGTATATTTTATAAAAATGTTTACTTCTGAATTTTGCACTATAGGAACTAAGTAGAAAAAGAATGTGTTTATGTCTCATGAATATAAAAATGTAAATTTTTGTAATGTTTATTTTTGAATTTTGCACTATAGGAACTAAGTAGAAATAGAATGTGTTTATATGTCGCATAAAAAAGGAAATTTTATAAAAATGTTTATTTTTTAATTTTGCACTATAGGATCTAAGTAGAAAAAGAATGTGTTTTTGTCGCATAAAAAGAAAAAAGTATATTTTTTTAATGTTATTTTTGAATTTTGCACTATAGGAACTAAGTAGAAAAAGAATGTGTTAATATGTCGCATATTTACATACAAAGTATATTTTATAAAAATGTTTACTTCTGAATTTTGCACTATAGGAACTAAGTAGAAAAATAATGTGTTTATGTCATATATTTATATACAAGGTAAATTTTATAAAAATATTTACTTCTGATTGTTGCACTATAGGAATTAAGTAGAAAAAGAATGTGTTTATGTCGCATGAATATAAAAATGTAAATTTTTGTAATGTTTATTTTTGAATTTTGCACTATAGGAACTAAGTATAAAAAGAATGTGTTAATATGTCGCATATTTATATACAAAGTATATTTTATAAAAATGTTTACTTCAGAATTTTGCACTACAGGCACTAAGTAGAAAAATAATGTGTTTATGTCATATATTTATATACAAGGTTAATTTTATTAAAATATTTACTTCTGATTGTTGCACTATAGGAATTAAGTAGAAAAAGAATGTGTTTATATGTCATATATTTATATACAAGGTAAATTTTATAAAAATATTTACTTCTGATTTTTGCACTATAGGAACTAAGTAGAAATAGAATGTGTTTATATGTCGCATAAAAAAGGAAATTAAAAAAAAATATTTTTGAATTTTGCACTATAGGATCTAAGTAGAAAAAGAATGTGTTTATGTCGCATAAAATGAAAAGAGTAAATTTTTTTAATGTTTATTTTTGAATTTTATACTATAGGAACTAAGTAGAAAAAGAATGTGTTTATGTCATATATTTATATACAAGGTAAATTTTATAAAAATATTTACTTCTGATTTTTGCACTATAGAAACTAAGTAGAAATAGAATGTGTTTATATGTCGCATAAAAAAGGAAATTTTATAAAAATGTTAATTTTTTAATTTTGCACTATAGGATCTAAGTAGAAAAAGAATGTGTTTTTGTCGCATAAAAAGAAAAAAGTATATTTTAAAAAATGTTATTTTTGAATTTTGCACTATAGGAACTAAGTAGAAAAAGAATGTGTTAATATGTCGCATATTTACATACAAAGTATATTTTATAAAAATGTTTACTTCTGAATTTTGCACTATAGGAACTAAGTAGAAAAATAATGTGTTTATGTCATATATTTATATACAAGGTAAATTTTATAAAAATATTTACTTCTGATTGTTGCACTATAGGAATTAAGTAGAAAAATAATGTGTTTATGTCATATATTTATATACAAGGTAAATTTTATAAAAATATTTACTTCTGATTGTTGCACTATAGGAATTCAGTAGAAAAAGAATGTGTTTATGTCGCATGAATATAAAAATGTAAATTTTTGTAATGTTTATTTTTGAATTTTGCACTATAGGAACTAAGTAGAAAAAGAATGTGTTTATATGTCACATATTTACATATAAAGTATATATTATAAAAATGTTTACTTCTGAATATTGCACTATAGGAACTAAGTAGAAATAGAATGTGTTTATATGTCGCATAAAAAGAAAAGAGTAAATTTTTTTTAAATGATTATATTTGAATTTTGCACTATAGGAACTAAGTAGAAAAAAAATAATGTGTTAATATGTCGCATATTTACATACATAGTATGTTTTATAAAAATGTTTGACCAGCCCAAATCCTAAAGACAATATCAACCTCCTGGAAAGAAAAGACCAGAGTATCATATTCCGACTGCGCACACAACATGTACAGCTTAACAATCACCTGAACAGAATACAACCACAACACACTCCAGGGTGCCGGCTATGCACTCATCCATATGAAACTGTTGACCACCACCTTTTTGAATGTCCAGCGCTGGATGACATCAGGAAAATGCTTCTCCCTCCAGGGCCAGATAAATGGAACACATTATATGGAACAAAACAACAACTCACAAACACATGCATATATCACACAATGGCATTGGGTCAAAGGGCATGAGCCCATGGACCGCTGGATCAGCAACCAACCAACCAACCATAAAAATGTTTACTTCTGAATTTTGCACTACAAGCACTAAGTAGAAATTAGAATGTGTTTATATGTCGCATAAAAAAGGAAATTTTATAAAAATTTTTATTTTTGAATTTTGCACTATAGGATCTAAGTAGAAAAAGAATGTGTTTTTGTCGCATAAAAAGAAAAAAAATTATTTTTTAAAATGTTATTTTTGAATTTTGCACTATAGGAACTAAGTAGAAAAAGAATGTGTTAATATGTCGCATATTTACATACAAAGTATATTTTATAAAAATTTTTACTTCTGAATTTTGGACTATAGGAACTAAGTAGAAAAATAATGTGTTTATGTCATATATTTATATACAAGGTAAATTTTATTAAAATATTTACTTCTGATTGTTGCACTATAGGAATTAAGTAGAAAAGAATGTGTTTATATGTCTTATATTTATATACAAGGTAAATTTTATAAAAATATTTACTTCTGATTTTTGCACTATAGGAACTAAGTAGAAATAGATTGTGTTTATATGTCGCATAAAAAAGGAAATTTAAAAAAAAAATATTTTTGAATTTTGCACTATAGGATCTAAGTAGAAAAAGAATGTTTTTATATGTCGCATAAAAAGAAAAAAGTACATTTTTTAAAAAAGTTTATTTTTTGTATTTTGAAATATAGGAACTAAGTAGAAAAAGAATGTGTTAATATGTCGCATATTTACATACAAAGTATATTTTGTAAAAATGTTTACTTCTGAATTTTGCACTATAGGAACTAAGAAGAAAAAGAATGTGTTTATATGTCGCATATTTACATACAAGGTAAATTTTATAAAAATATTTACTTCTGATTTTTGCACTATAGGAACTAAGTAGAAAAAGAATGTGTTTATGTTGCATGAATATAAAAATGTAAATTTTTTTAATATTTATTTTTGAATTTTCCACTATAGGAACTAAGTAGAAAAAGAATGTGTTATTATGTCATATATTTATATACAAGGTAAATTTTATTAAAATATTTACTTCTGATTTTTGCACTATAGGAACTAAGTAGAAAAAAGAATGTGTTTATGTAGCATAAAAGAAAAAAGTAAATTTTTTTAAAAATTTAATTTTTGAATTTTGCACTATAGGATCTAAGTAGAAAAAGAATGTGTTTATGTAGCATAAAAGAAAAAAGTAAATTTTTTTAAAAATTTAATTTTTGAATTTTGCACTATAGGATCTAAGTAGAAAAAGAATGTGTTTATGTCGCATAAAATGAAAAGAGTAAATTTTTTTTAATGTTTATTTTTGAATTTTATACTATAGGAACTAAGTAGAAAAAGAATGTGTTTATATGTCATATATTTATATACAAGGTAAATTTTATAAAAATATTTACTTCTGATTTTTGCACTATAGAAACTAAGTAGAAATAGAATGTGTTTATATGTCGCATAAAAAAGGAAATTTTATAAAAATGTTTATTTTTTAATTTTGCACTATAGAATCTAAGTAGAAAAAGAATGTGTTTTTGTCGCATAAAAAGAAAAAAGTATATTTTTGAATTTTGCACTATAGGAACTAAGTAGAAAAAGAATGTGTTAATATGTCGCATATTTACATACAAAGTATATTTTATAAAATGTTTACTTCTGAATTTTGCACTATAGGAACTAAGTAGAAAAATAATGTGTTTATGTCATATATTTATATACAAGGTAAATTTTATAAAAATATTTACTTCTGATTGTTGCACTATAGGAATTAAGTAGAAAAAGAATGTGTTTATGTCGCATGAATATAAATATGTAAATTTTTGTAATGTTTATTTTTGAATTTTGCACTATAGGAACTAAGTATAAAATGAATGTGTTAATATGTCGCATATTTACATACAAAGTATATTTTATAAAAATGTTTACTTCAGAATTTTGCACTACAGGCACTAAGTAGAAAAATAATGTGTTTATGTCATATATTTATATACAAGGTAAATTTTATTAAAATATTTACTTCTGATTGTTGCACTATAGGAATTACCCGGTAAGTAGAAAAAGAATGTGTTTATATGTCATATATTTATATACAAGGTAAATTTTATAAAAATATTTACTTCTGATTTTTGCACTATAGGAACTAAGTAGAAATAGAATGTGTTTATATGTCGCATAAAAAAGGAAATTAAAAAAAAAAATATTTTTGAATTTTGCACTATAGGATCTAAGTAGAAAAAGAATGTGTTTATGTCGCATAAAATGAAAAGAGTAAATTTTTTTAAATGTTTATTTTTGAATTTTATACTATAGGAACTAAGTAGAAAAAGAATGTGTTTATATGTCATATATTTATATACAAGGTAAATTTTATAAAAATATTTACTTCTGATTTTTGCACTATATAAACTAAGTAGAAATAGAATGTGTTTATGTCGCATAAAAAAGGAAATTTTATAAAAATGTTTATTTTTTAATTTTGCACTATAGGATCTAAGTAGAAAAAGAATGTGTTTTTGTCGCATAAAAAGAAAAAAGTATATTTTTAAAAATGTTATTTTTGAATTTTGCACTATAGGAACTAAGTAGAAAAAGAATGTGTTAATATGTCGCATATTTACATACAAAGTATATTTTATAAAAATGTTACTTCTGAATTTTGCACTATAGGAACTAAGTAGAAAAATAATGTGTTTATGTCATATATTTATATACAAGGTAAATTTTATAAAAATATTTACTTCTGATTGTTGCACTATAGGAATTAAGTAGAAAAAGAATGTGTTAATATGTCATATATTTATATACAAGGTAAATTTTATTAAAATATTTACTTCTGATTTTTGCACTATAGGAACTAAGTAGAAAAAGAATGTGTTTATATGACGCATATTTACATACAAAGTATATTTTATAAAAATGTTTACTTCTGAATTTTGCACTATAGGAACTAAGTAGAAAAAGAATGTGTTTATGTCTCATGAATATAAAAATGTAAATTTTTGTAATGTTTATTTTTGAATTTTGCACTATAGGAACTAAGTAGAAATAGAATGTGTTTATATGTCGCATAAAAAAGGAAATTTTATAAAAATGTTTATTTTTTAATTTTGCACTATAGGATCTAAGTAGAAAAAGAATGTGTTTTTGTCGCATAAAAAGAAAAAAGTATATTTTTTTAATGTTATTTTTGAATTTTGCACTATAGGAACTAAGTAGAAAAAGAATGTGTTAATATGTCGCATATTTACATACAAAGTATATTTTATAAAAATGTTTACTTCTGAATTTTGCACTATAGGAACTAAGTAGAAAAATAATGTGTTTATGTCATATATTTATATACAAGGTAAATTTTATAAAAATATTTACTTCTGATTGTTGCACTATTGGAATTAAGTAGAAAAAGAATGTGTTTATGTCGCATGAATATAAAAATGTAAATTTTTGTAATGTTTATTTTTGAATTTTGCACTATAGGAACTAAGTATAAAAAGAATGTGTTAATATGTCGCATATTTATATACAAAGTATATTTTATAAAAATGTTTACTTCAGAATTTTGCACTACAGGCACTAAGTAGAAAAATAATGTGTTTATGTCATATATTTATATACAAGGTTAATTTTATAAAAATATTTACTTCTGATTGTTGCACTATAGGAATTAAGTAGAAAAAGAATGTGTTTATATGTCATATATTTATATACAAGGTAAATTTTATAAAAATATTTACTTCTGATTTTTGCACTATAGGAACTAAGTAGAAATAGAATGTGTTTATATGTCGCATAAAAAAGGAAATTAAAAAAAAAATATTTTTGAATTTTGCACTATAGGATCTAAGTAGAAAAAGAATGTGTTTATGTCGCATAAAATGAAAAGAGTAAATTTTTTTTAATGTTTATTTTTGAATTTTATACTATAGGAACTAAGTAGAAAAAGAATGTGTTTATATGTCATATATTTATATACAAGGTAAATTTTATAAAAATATTTACTTCTGATTTTTGCACTATAGAAACTAAGTAGAAATAGAATGTGTTTATATGTCGCATAAAAAAGGAAATTTTATAAAAATGTTTATTTTTTAATTTTGCACTATAGGATCTAAGTAGAAAAAGAATGTGTTTTTGTCGCATAAAAAGAAAAAAGTATATTTTTAAAAATGTTATTTTTGAATTTTGCACTATAGGAACTAAGTAGAAAAAGAATGTGTTAATATGTCGCATATTTACATACAAAGTATATTTTATAAAAATGTTACTTCTGAATTTTGCACTATAGGAACTAAGTAGAAAAATAATGTGTTTATGTCATATATTTATATACAAGGTAAATTTTATAAAAATATTTACTTCTGATTGTTGCACTATAGGAATTAAGTAGAAAAAGAATGTGTTAATATGTCATATATTTATATACAAGGTAAATTTTATTAAAATATTTACTTCTGATTTTTGCACTATAGGAACTAAGTAGAAAAAGAATGTGTTTATATGTCGCATATTTACATACAAAGTATATTTTATAAAAATGTTACTTCTGAATTTTACACTATAGGAACTAAGTAGAAAAATAATGTGTTTATGTCATATATTTATATACAAGGTAAATTTTATAAACATATTTACTTCTGATTGTTGCACTATAGGAATTAAGTAGAAAAAGAATGTGTTAATATGTCATATATTTATATACAAGGTAAATTTTATTAAAATATTTACTTCTGATTTTTGCACTATAGGAACTAAGTAGAAAAAGAATGTGTTTATATGTCGCATATTTACATACAAAGTATATTTTATAAAAATGTTTACTTCTGAATTTTGCACTATAGGAACTAAGTAGAAAAAGAATGTGTTTATGTCGCATGAATATAAAAATGTAAATTTTTGTAATGTTTATTTTTGAATTTTGCACTATAGGAACTAAGTATAAAAAGAATGTGTTAATATGTCGCATATTTACATACAAAGTATATTTTATAAAAATGTTTACTTCAGAATTTTGCACTACAGGCACTAAGTAGAAAAATAATGTGTTTATGTCATATATTTATATACAAGGTAAATTTTATTAAAATATTTATTTCTGATTGTTGCACTATAGGAATTAAGTAGAAAAAGAATGTGTTTATATGTCATATATTTATATACAAGGTAAATTTTATAAAAATATTTACCTCTGATTTTTGCACTATAGAAACTAAGTAGAAATAGAATGTGTTTATATGTCGCATAAAAAAGGAAATTTTATAAAAATGTTTATTTTTTAATTTTGCACTATAGGATCTAAGTAGAAAAAGAATGTGTTTTTGTCGCATAAAAAGAAAAAAGTATATTTTTAAAAATGTTATTTTTGAATTTTGCACTATAGGAACTAAGTAGAAAAAGAATGTGTTAATATGTCGCATATTTACATACAAAGTATATTTTATAAAAATGTTACTTCTGAATTTTGCACTATAGGAACTAAGTAGAAAAAGAATGTGTTTATATGTCGCATATTTACATACAAAGTATATTTTATAAAAATGTTTACTTCTGAATTTTGCACTATAGGAACTAAGTAGAAAAAGAATGTGTTTATGTCGCATGAATATAAAAATGTAAATTTTTGTAATGTTTATTTTTGAATTTTGCACTATAGGAACTAAGTAGAAAAAGAATGTGTTAATATGTCGCATATTTACATACAAAGTATATTTTATAAAAATGTTACTTCTGAATTTTGCACTATAGGAACTAAGTAGAAAAATAATGTGTTTATGTCATATATTTATATACAAGGTAAATTTTATAAAAATATTTACTTCTGATTGTTGCACTATAGGAATTAAGTAGAAAAAGAATGTGTTAATATGTCATATATTTATATACAAAGTAAATTTTATTAAAATATTTACTTCTGATTTTTGCACTATAGGAACTAAGTAGAAAAAGAATGTGTTTATATGTCGCATATATACATACAAAGTATATTTTATAAAAATGTTTACTTCTGAATTTTGCACTATAGGATCTAAGTAGAAAAAGAATGTGTTTATGTCGCATAAAATGAAAAGAGTAAATTTTTTTAAATGTTTATTTTTGAATTTTATACTATAGGAACTAAGTAGAAAAAGAATGTGTTTATATGTCATATATTTATATACAAGGTAAATTTTATAAAAATATTTACTTCTGATTTTTGCACTATATAAACTAAGTAGAAATAGAATGTGTTTATGTCGCATAAAAAAGGAAATTTTATAAAAGTGTTTATTTTTTAATTTTGCACTATAGGATCTAAGTAGAAAAAGAATGTGTTTTTGTCGCATAAAAAGAAAAAAGTATATTTTTAAAAATGTTATTTTTGAATTTTGCACTATAGGAACTAAGTAGAAAAAGAATGTGTTAATATGTCGCATATTTACATACAAAGTATATTTTATAAAAATGTTACTTCTGAATTTTGCACTATAGGAACTAAGTAGAAAAATAATGTGTTTATGTCATATATTTATATACAAGGTAAATATTATAAAAATATTTACTTCTGATTGTTGCACTATAGGAATTAAGTAGAAAAAGAATGTGTTAATATGTCATATATTTATATACAAGGTAAATTTTATTAAAATATTTACTTCTGATTTTTGCACTATAGGAACTAAGTAGAAAAAGAATGTGTTTATATGACGCATATTTACATACAAAGTATATTTTATAAAAATGTTTACTTCTGAATTTTGCACTATAGGAACTAAGTAGAAAAAGAATGTGTTTATGTCTCATGAATATAAAAATGTAAATTTTTGTAATGTTTATTTTTGAATTTTGCACTATAGGAACTAAGTAGAAATAGAATGTGTTTATATGTCGCATAAAAAAGGAAATTTTATAAAAATGTTTATTTTTTAATTTTGCACTATAGGATCTAAGTAGAAAAAGAATGTGTTTTTGTCGCATAAAAAGAAAAAAGTATATTTTTTTAATGTTATTTTTGAATTTTGCACTATAGGAACTAAGTAGAAAAAGAATGTGTTAATATGTCGCATATTTACATACAAAGTATATTTTATAAAAATGTTTACTTCTGAATTTTGCACTATAGGAACTAAGTAGAAAAATAATGTGTTTATGTCATATATTTATATACAAGGTAAATTTTATAAAAATATTTACTTCTGATTGTTGCACTATAGGAATTAAGTAGAAAAAGAATGTGTTTATGTCGCATGAATATAAAAATGTAAATTTTTGTAATGTTTATTTTTGAATTTTGCACTATAGGAACTAAGTATAAAAAGAATGTGTTAATATGTCGCATATTTATATACAAAGTATATTTTATAAAAATGTTTACTTCAGAATTTTGCACTACAGGCACTAAGTAGAAAAATAATGTGTTTATGTCATATATTTATATACAAGGTTAATTTTATTAAAATATTTACTTCTGATTGTTGCACTATAGGAATTAAGTAGAAAAAGAATGTGTTTATATGTCATATATTTATATACAAGGTAAATTTTATAAAAATATTTACTTCTGATTTTTGCACTATAGGAACTAAGTAGAAATAGAATGTGTTTATATGTCGCATAAAAAAGGAAATTAAAAAAAAAATATTTTTGAATTTTGCACTATAGGATCTAAGTAGAAAAAGAATGTGTTTATGTCGCATAAAATGAAAAGAGTAAATTTTTTTTAATGTTTATTTTTGAATTTTATACTATAGGAACTAAGTAGAAAAAGAATGTGTTTATATGTCATATATTTATATACAAGGTAAATTTTATAAAAATATTTACTTCTGATTTTTGCACTATAGAAACTAAGTAGAAATAGAATGTGTTTATATGTCGCATAAAAAAGGAAATTTTATAAAAATGTTTATTTTTTAATTTTGCACTATAGGATCTAAGTAGAAAAAGAATGTGTTTTTGTCGCATAAAAAGAAAAAAGTATATTTTTAAAAATGTTATTTTTGAATTTTGCACTATAGGAACTAAGTAGAAAAAGAATGTGTTAATATGTCGCATATTTACATACAAAGTATATTTTATAAAAATGTTACTTCTGAATTTTGCACTATAGGAACTAAGTAGAAAAATAATGTGTTTATGTCATATATTTATATACAAGGTAAATTTTATAAAAATATTTACTTCTGATTGTTGCACTATAGGAATTAAGTAGAAAAAGAATGTGTTAATATGTCATATATTTATATACAAGGTAAATTTTATTAAAATATTTACTTCTGATTTTTGCACTATAGGAACTAAGTAGAAAAAGAATGTGTTTATATGTCGCATATTTACATACAAAGTATATTTTATAAAAATGTTACTTCTGAATTTTACACTATAGGAACTAAGTAGAAAAATAATGTGTTTATGTCATATATTTATATACAAGGTAAATTTTATAAACATATTTACTTCTGATTGTTGCACTATAGGAATTAAGTAGAAAAAGAATGTGTTAATATGTCATATATTTATATACAAGGTAAATTTTATTAAAATATTTACTTCTGATTTTTGCACTATAAGAACTAAGTAGAAAAAGAATGTGTTTATATGTCGCATATTTACATACAAAGTATATTTTATAAAAATGTTTACTTCTGAATTTTGCACTATAGGAACTAAGTAGAAAAAGAATGTGTTTATGTCGCATGAATATAAAAATGTAAATTTTTGTAATGTTTATTTTTGAATTTTGCACTATAGGAACTAAGTATAAAAAGAATGTGTTAATATGTCGCATATTTACATACAAAGTATATTTTATAAAAATGTTTACTTCAGAATTTTGCACTACAGGCACTAAGTAGAAAAATAATGTGTTTATGTCATATATTTATATACAAGGTAAATTTTATTAAAATATTTATTTCTGATTGTTGCACTATAGGAATTAAGTAGAAAAAGAATGTGTTTATATGTCATATATTTATATACAAGGTAAATTTTATAAAAATATTTACCTCTGATTTTTGCACTATAGAAACTAAGTAGAAATAGAATGTGTTTATATGTCGCATAAAAAAGGAAATTTTATAAAAATGTTTATTTTTTAATTTTGCACTATAGGATCTAAGTAGAAAAAGAATGTGTTTTTGTCGCATAAAAAGAAAAAAGTATATTTTTAAAAATGTTATTTTTGAATTTTGCACTATAGGAACTAAGTAGAAAAAGAATGTGTTAATATGTCGCATATTTACATACAAAGTATATTTTATAAAAATGTTACTTCTGAATTTTGCACTATAGGAACTAAGTAGAAAAAGAATGTGTTTATATGTCGCATATTTACATACAAAGTATATTTTATAAAAATGTTTACTTCTGAATTTTGCACTATAGGAACTAAGTAGAAAAAGAATGTGTTTATGTCGCATGAATATAAAAATGTAAATTTTTGTAATGTTTATTTTTGAATTTTGCACTATAGGAACTAAGTAGAAAAAGAATGTGTTAATATGTCGCATATTTACATACAAAGTATATTTTATAAAAATGTTACTTCTGAATTTTGCACTATAGGAACTAAGTAGAAAAATAATGTGTTTATGTCATATATTTATATACAAGGTAAATTTTATAAAAATATTTACTTCTGATTGTTGCACTATAGGAATTAAGTAGAAAAAGAATGTGTTAATATGTCATATATTTATATACAAAGTAAATTTTATTAAAATATTTACTTCTGATTTTTGCACTATAGGAACTAAGTAGAAAAAGAATGTGTTTATATGTCGCATATTTACATACAAAGTATATTTTATAAAAATGTTTACTTCAGAATTTTGCACTACAGGCACTAAGTAGAAAAATAATGTGTTTATGTCATATATTTATATACAAGGTAAATTTTATTAAAATATTTATTTCTGATTGTTGCACTATAGGAATTAAGTAGAAAAAGAATGTGTTTATATGTCATATATTTATATACAAGGTAAATTTTATAAAAATATTTACTTCTGATTTTTGCACTATAGAAACTAAGTAGAAATAGAATGTGATTATATGTCGCATAAAAAAGGAAATTTTATTAAAATGTTTATTTTTTAATTTTGCACTATAGGATCTAAGTAGAAAAAGAATGTGTTTTTGTCGCATAAAAAGAAAAAAGTATATTTTTAAAAATGTTATTTTTGAATTTTGCACTATAGGAACTAAGTAGAAAAAGAATGTGTTAATATGTCGCATATTTACATACAAAGTATATTTTATAAAAATGTTACTTCTGAATTTTGCACTATAGGAACTAAGTAGAAAAAGAATGTGTTTATATGTCGCATATTTACATACAAAGTATATTTTATAAAAATGTTTACTTCTGAATTTTGCACTATAGGAACTAAGTAGAAAAAGAATGTGTTTATGTCGCATGAATATAAAAATGTAAATTTTTGTAATGTTTATTTTTGAATTTTGCACTATAGGAACTAAGTAGAAAAAGAATGTGTTAATATGTCGCATATTTACATACAAAGTATATTTTATAAAAATGTTACTTCTGAATTTTGCACTATAGGAACTAAGTAGAAAAATAATGTGTTTATGTCATATATTTATATACAAGGTAAATTTTATAAAAATATTTACTTCTGATTGTTGCACTATAGGAATTAAGTAGAAAAAGAATGTGTTAATATGTCATATATTTATATACAAAGTAAATTTTATTAAAATATTTACTTCTGATTTTTGCACTATAGGAACTAAGTAGAAAAAGAATGTGTTTATATGTCGCATATATACATACAAAGTATATTTTATAAAAATGTTTACTTCTGAATTTTGCACTATAGGAACTAAGTAGAAAAAGAATGTGTTTATGTCTCATGAATATAAAAATGTAAATTTTTGCAATGTTTATTTTTGAATTTTGCACTATAGGAACTAAGTATAAAAAGAATGTGTTAATATGTCGCATATTTACATACAAAGTATATTTTATAAAAATGTTTACTTCAGAATTTTGCACTACAGGCACTAAGTAGAAAAATAATGTGTTTATGTCATATATTTATATACAAGGTAAATTTTATTAAAATATTTATTTCTGATTGTTGCACTATAGGAATTAAGTAGAAAAAGAATGTGTTTATATGTCATATATTTATATACAAGGTAAATTTTATAAAAATATTTACTTCTGATTTTTGCACTATAGAAACTAAGTAGAAATAGAATGTGATTATATGTCGCATAAAAAAGGAAATTTTATTAAAATGTTTATTTTTTAATTTTGCACTATAGGATCTAAGTAGAAAAAGAATGTGTTTTTGTCGCATAAAAAGAAAAAAGTATATTTTTAAAAATGTTATTTTTGAATTTTGCACTATAGGAACTAAGTAGAAAAAGAATGTGTTAATATGTCGCATATTTACATACAAAGTATATTTTATAAAAATGTTACTTCTGAATTTTGCACTATAGGAACTAAGTAGAAAAAGAATGTGTTTATATGTCGCATATTTACATACAAAGTATATTTTATAAAAATGTTTACTTCTGAATTTTGCACTATAGGAACTAAGTAGAAAAAGAATGTGTTTATGTCGCATGAATATAAAAATGTAAATTTTTGTAATGTTTATTTTTGAATTTTGCACTATAGGAACTAAGTATAAAAAGAATGTGTTAATATGTCGCATATTTACATACAAAGTATATTTTATAAAAATGTTTACTTCAGAATTTTGCACTACAGGCACTAAGTAGAAAAATAATGTGTTTATGTCATATATTTATATACAAGGTAAATTTTATTAAAATATTTACTTCTGATTGTTGCACTATAGGAATTAAGTAGAAAAAGAATGTGTTTATATGTCATATATTTATATACAAGGTAAATTTTATAAAAATATTTACTTCTGATTTTTGCACTATAGGAACTAAGTAGAAATAGAATGTGTTTATATGTCGCATAAAAAAGGAAATTAAAAAAAAAATATTTTTGAATTTTGCACTATAGGAACTAAGTAGAAAAAGAATGTGTTAATATGTCGCATATTTACATACAAAGTATATTTTATAAAAATGTTACTTCTGAATTTTGCACTATAGGAACTAAGTAGAAAAATAATGTGTTTATGTCATATATTTATATACAAGGTAAATTTTATAAAAATATTTACTTCTGATTGTTGCACTATAGGAATTAAGTAGAAAAAGAATGTGTTAATATGTCATATATTTATATACAAGGTAAATTTTATAAAAATGTTACTTCTGAATTTTGCACTATAGGAACTAAGTAGAAAAATAATGTGTTTATGTCATATATTTATATACAAGGTAAATTTTATAAAAATATTTACTTCTGATTGTTGCACTATAGGAATTAAGTAGAAAAAGAATGTGTTAATATGTCATATATTTATATACAAGGTAAATTTTATTAAAATATTTACTTCTGATTTTTGCACTATAGGAACTAAGTAGAAAAAGAATGTGTTTATATGTCGCATATTTACATACAAAGTATATTTTATAAAAATGTTACTTCTGAATTTTGCACTATAGGAACTAAGTAGAAAAATAATGTGTTAATATGTCATATATTTATATACAAGGTAAATTTTATTAAAATATTTACTTCTGATTTTTGCACTATAGGAACTAAGTAGAAAAAGAATGTGTTTATATGTCGCATATTTACATACAAAGTATATTTTATAAAAATGTTTACTTCTGAATTTTGCACTATAGGAACTAAGTAGAAAAAGAATGTGTTTATGTCGCATGAATATAAAAATGTAAATTTTTGTAATGTTTATTTTTGAATTTTGCACTATAGGAACTAAGTATAAAAAGAATGTGTTAATATGTCACATATTTACATACAAAGTATATTTTATAAAAATGTTTACTTCAGAATTTTGCACTACAGGCACTAAGTAGAAAAATAATGTGTTTATGTCATATATTTATATACAAGGTAAATTTTATAAAAATATTTACTTCTGATTGTTGCACTATAGGAATTAAGTAGAAAAAGAATGTGTTAATATGTCATATATTTATATACAAGGTAAATTTTATAAAAATGTTACTTCTGAATTTTGCACTATAGGAACTAAGTAGAAAAATAATGTGTTTATGTCATATATTTATATACAAGGTAAATTTTATAAAAATATTTAGTTCTGATTTTTGCACTATAGGAATTAAGTAGAAAAAGAATGTGTTAATATGTCATATATTTATATACAAGGTAAATTTTATTAAAATATTTACTTCTGATTTTTGCACTATAGGAACTAAGTAGAAAAAGAATGTGTTTATATGTCGCATATTTACATACAAAGTATATTTTATAAAAATGTTACTTCTGAATTTTGCACTATAGGAACTAAGTAGAAAAATAATGTGTTTATGTCATATATTTATATACAAGGTAAATTTTATAAACATATTTACTTCTGATTGTTGCACTATAGGAATTAAGTAGAAAAAGAATGTGTTAATATGTCATATATTTATATACAAGGTAAATTTTATTAAAATATTTACTTCTGATTTTTGCACTATAGGAACTAAGTAGAAAAAGAATGTGTTTATATGTCGCATATTTACATACAAAGTATATTTTATAAAAATGTTTACTTCTGAATTTTGCACTATAGGAACTAAGTAGAAAAAGAATGTGTTTATGTCGCATGAATATAAAAATGTAAATTTTTGTAATGTTTATTTTTGAATTTTGCACTATAGGAACTAAGTATAAAAAGAATGTGTTAATATGTCGCATATTTACATACAAAGTATATTTTATAAAAATGTTACTTCTGAATTTTGCACTATAGGAACTAAGTAGAAAAATAATGTGTTTATGTCATATATTTATATACAAGGTAAATTTTATAAAAATATTTACTTCTGATTGTTGCACTATATGAATTAAGTAGAAAAAGAATGTGTTAATATGTCATATATTTATATACAAGGTAAATTTTATAAAAATGTTACTTCTGAATTTTGCACTATAGGAACTAAGTAGAAAAATAATGTGTTTATGTCATATATTTATATACAAGGTAAATTTTATAAAAATATTTACTTCTGATTGTTGCACTATAGGAATTAAGTAGAAAAAGAATGTGTTAATATGTCATATATTTATATACAAGGTAAATTTTATTAAAATATTTACTTCTGATTTTTGCACTATAGGAACTAAGTAGAAAAAGAATGTGTTTATATGTCGCATATTTACATACAAAGTATATTTTATAAAAATGTTACTTCTGAATTTTGCACTATAGGAACTAAGTAGAAAAATAATGTGTTTATGTCATATATTTATATACAAGGTAAATTTTATAAACATATTTACTTCTGATTGTTGCACTATAGGAATTAAGTAGAAAAAGAATGTGTTAATATGTCATATATTTATATACAAGGTAAATTTTATTAAAATATTTACTTCTGATTTTTGCACTATAGGAACTAAGTAGAAAAAGAATGTGTTTATATGTCGCATATTTACATACAAAGTATATTTTATAAAAATGTTTACTTCTGAATTTTGCACTATAGGAACTAAGTAGAAAAAGAATGTGTTTATGTCGCATGAATATAAAAATGTAAATTTTTGTAATGTTTATTTTTGAATTTTGCACTATAGGAACTAAGTATAAAAAGAATGTGTTAATATGTCGCATATTTACATACAAAGTATATTTTATAAAAATGTTTACTTCAGAATTTTGCACTACAGGCACTAAGTAGAAAAATAATGTGTTTATGTCATATATTTATATACAAGGTAAATTTTATTAAAATATTTATTTCTGATTGTTGCACTATAGGAATTAAGTAGAAAAAGAATGTGTTTATATGTCATATATTTATATACAAGGTAAATTTTATAAAAATATTTAGTACTGATTTTTGCACTATAGGAACTAAGTAGAAATAGAATGTGTTTATATGTCGCATAAAAAAGGAAATTTTATAAAAATGTTAATTTTTGAATTTTGCACTATAGGATCTAAGTAGAAAAAGAATGTGTTTTTGTCGCATAAAAAGAAAAAAGTATATTTTTTAAATGTTATTTTTGAATTTTGCACTATAGGAACTAAGTAGAAAAAGAATGTGTTAATATGTCGCATATTTACATACAAAGTATATTTTATAAAAATGTTTACTTCTGAATTTTGCACTATAGGAACTAAGTAGAAAAATAATGTGTTTATGTCATATATTTATATACAAGGTAAATTTTATAAAAATATTTACTTCTGATTGTTGCACTATAGGAATTAAGTAGAAAAAGAATGTGTTTATGTCGCATGAATATAAAAATGTAAATTTTTGTAATGTTTATTTTTGAATTTTGCACTATAGGAACTAAGTATAAAAAGAATGTGTTAATATGTCGCATATTTACATACAAAGTATATTTTATAAAAATGTTTACTTCAGAATTTTGCACTACAGGCACTAAGTAGAAAAATAATGTGTTTATGTCATATATTTATATACAAGGTAAATTTTATTAAAATATTTACTTCTGATTGTTGCACTATAGGAATTAAGTAGAAAAAGAATGTGTTTATATGTCATATATTTATATACAAGGTAAATTTTATAAAAATATTTACTTCTGATTTTTGCACTATAGGAACTAAGTAGAAATAGAATGTGTTTATATGTCGCATAAAAAAGGAAATTAAAAAAAAAATATTTTTGAATTTTGCACTATAGGATCTAAGTAGAAAAAGAATGTGTTTATGTCGCATAAAATGAAAAGAGTAAATTTTTTTTAATGTTTATTTTTGAATTTTATACTATAGGAACTAAGTAGAAAAAGAATGTGTTTATATGTCATATATTTATATACAAGGTAAATTTTATAAAAATGTTTACTTCTGAATTTTGCACTACAGGCACTAAGTAGAAAAATAATGTGTTTATGTCATATATTTATATACAAGGTAAATTTTATTAAAATATTTATTTCTGATTGTTGCACTATAGGAATTAAGTAGAAAAAGAATGTGTTTATATGTCATATATTTATATACAAGGTAAATTTTATAAAAATATTTAGTTCTGATTTTTGCACTATAGGAACTAAGTAGAAATAGAATGTGTTTATATGTCGCATAAAAAAGGAAATTTTATAAAAATGTTAATTTTTGAATTTTACACTATAGGATCTAAGTAGAAAAAGAATGTGTTTTTGTCGCATAAAAAGAAAAAAGTATATTTTTTAAATGTTATTTTTGAATTTTGCACTATAGGAACTAAGTAGAAAAAGAATGTGTTAATATGTCGCATATTTACATACAAAGTATATTTTATAAAAATGTTTACTTCTGAATTTTGCACTATAGGAACTAAGTAGAAAAATAATGTGTTTATGTCATATATTTATATACAAGGTAAATTTTATAAAAATATTTACTTCTGATTGTTGCACTATAGGAATTAAGTAGAAAAAGAATGTGTTTATGTCGCATGAATATAAAAATGTAAATTTTTGTAATGTTTATTTTTGAATTTTGCACTATAGGAACTAAGTATAAAAAGAATGTGTTAATATGTCGCATATTTACATACAAAGTATATTTTATAAAAATGTTTACTTCAGAATTTTGCACTACAGGCACTAAGTAGAAAAATAATGTGTTTATGTCATATATTTATATACAAGGTAAATTTTATTAAAATATTTACTTCTGATTGTTGCACTATAGGAATTAAGTAGAAAAAGAATGTGTTTATATGTCATATATTTATATACAAGGTAAATTTTATAAAAATATTTACTTCTGATTTTTGCACTATAGGAACTAAGTAGAAATAGAATGTGTTTATATGTCGCATAAAAAAGGAAATTAAAAAAAAAATATTTTTGAATTTTGCACTATAGGATCTAAGTAGAAAAAGAATGTGTTTATGTCGCATAAAATGAAAAGAGTAAATTTTTTTTAATGTTTATTTTTGAATTTTATACTATAGGAACTAAGTAGAAAAAGAATGTGTTTATATGTCATATATTTATATACAAGGTAAATTTTATAAAAATATTTACTTCTGATTTTTGCACTATAGAAACTAAGTAGAAATAGAATGTGTTTATATGTCGCATAAAAAAGGAAATTTTATAAAAATGTTTATTTTTTAAATTTGCACTATAGGATCTAAGTAGAAAAAGAATGTGTTTTTGTCGCATAAAAAGAAAAAAGTATATTTTTAAAAATGTTATTTTTGAATTTTGCACTATAGGAACTAAGTAGAAAAAGAATGTGTTAATATGTCGCATATTTACATACAAAGTATATTTTATAAAAATGTTACTTCTGAATTTTGCACTATAGGAACTAAGTAGAAAAAGAATGTGTTTATATGTCGCATATTTACATACAAAGTATATTTTATAAAAATGTTTACTTCTGAATTTTGCACTATAGGAACTAAGTAGAAAAAGAATGTGTTTATGTCGCATGAATATAAAAATGTAAATTTTTGTAATGTTTATTTTTGAATTTTGCACTATAGGAACTAAGTATAAAAAGAATGTGTTAATATGTCGCATATTTACATACAAAGTATATTTTATAAAAATGTTTACTTCAGAATTTTGCACTACAGGCACTAAGTAGAAAAATAATGTGTTTATGTCATATATTTATATACAAGGTAAATTTTATTAAAATATTTACTTCTGATTGTTGCACTATAGGAATTAAGTAGAAAAAGAATGTGTTTATATGTCATATATTTATATACAAGGTAAATTTTATAAAAATATTTACTTCTGATTTTTGCACTATAGGAACTAAGTAGAAATAGAATGTGTTTATATGTCGCATAAAAAAGGAAATTAAAAAAAAAATATTTTTGAATTTTGCACTATAGGATCTAAGTAGAAAAAGAATGTGTTTATGTCGCATAAAATGAAAAGAGTAAATTTTTTTTAATGTTTATTTTTGAATTTTATACTATAGGAACTAAGTAGAAAAAGAATGTGTTTATATGTCATATATTTATATACAAGGTAAATTTTATAAAAATATTTACTTCTGATTTTTGCACTATATAAACTAAGTAGAAATAGAATGTGTTTATATGTCGCATAAAAAAGGAAATTTTATAAAAATGTTTATTTTTTAATTTTGCACTATAGGAACTAAGTAGAAAAAGAATGTGTTAATATGTCGCATATTTACATACACAGTATATTTTATAAAAATGTTACTTCTGAATTTTGGACTATAGGAACTAAGTAGAAAAATAATGTGTTTATGTCATATATTTATATACAAGGTAAATTTTATAAAAATATTTACTTCTGATTGTTGCACTATAGGAATTAAGTAGAAAAAGAATGTGTTAATATGTCATATATTTATATACAAGGTAAATTTTATTAAAATATTTACTTCTGATTTTTGCACTATAGGAACTAAGTAGAAAAAGAATGTGTTTATATGTCGCATATTTACATACAAAGTATATTTTATAAAAATGTTTACTTCTGAATTTTGCACTATAGGAACTAAGTAGAAAAAGAATGTGTTTATGTCGCATGAATATAAAAATGTAAATTTTTGTAATGTTTATTTTTGAATTTTGCACTATAGGAACTAAGTATAAAAAGAATGTGTTAATATGTCGCATATTTACATACAAAGTATATTTTATAAAAATGTTTACTTCAGAATTTTGCACTACAGGCACTAAGTAGAAAAATAATGTGTTTATGTCATATATTTATATACAAGGTAAATTTTATTAAAATATTTATTTCTGATTGTTGCACTATAGGAATTAAGTAGAAAAAGAATGTGTTTATATGTCATATATTTATATACAAGGTAAATTTTATAAAAATATTTAGTTCTGATTTTTGCACTATAGGAACTAAGTAGAAATAGAATGTGTTTATATGTCGCATAAAAAAGGAAATTTTATAAAAATGTTTATTTTTGAATTTTGCACTATAGGATCTAAGTAGAAAAAGAATGTGTTTTTGTCGCATAAAAAGAAAAAAGTATATTTTTTAAATGTTATTTTTGAATTTTGCACTATAGGAACTAAGTAGAAAAAGAATGTGTTAATATGTCGCATATTTACATACAAAGTATATTTTATAAAAATGTTTACTTCTGAATTTTGCACTATAGGAACTAAGTAGAAAAATAATGTATTTATGTCATATATTTATATACAAGGTAAATTTTATAAAAATATTTACTTCTGATTGTTGCACTATAGGAATTAAGTATAAAAAGAATGTGTTTATGTCGCATGAATATAAAAATGTAAATTTTTGTAATGTTTATTTTTGAATTTTGCACTATAGGAACTAAGTATAAAAAGAATGTGTTAATATGTCGCATATTTACATACAAAGTATATTTTATAAAAATGTTTACTTCAGAATTTTGCACTACAGGCACTAAGTAGAAAAATAATGTGTTTATGTCATATATTTATATACAAGGTAAATTTTATTAAAATATTTACTTCTGATTGTTGCACTATAGGAATTAAGTAGAAAAAGAATGTGTTTATATGTCATATATTTATATACAAGGTAAATTTTATAAAAATATTTACTTCTGATTTTTGCACTATAGGAACTAAGTAGAAATAGAATGTGTTTATATGTCGCATAAAAAAGGAAATTAAAAAAAAAATATTTTTGAATTTTGCACTATAGGATCTAAGTAGAAAAAGAATGTGTTTATGTCGCATAAAATGAAAAGAGTAAATTTTTTTTAATGTTTATTTTTGAATTTTATACTATAGGAACTAAGTAGAAAAAGAATGTGTTTATATGTCATATATTTATATACAAGGTAAATTTTATAAAAATATTTACTTCTGATTTTTGCACTATAGAAACTAAGTAGAAATAGAATGTGTTTATATGTCGCATAAAAAAGGAAATTTTATAAAAATGTTTATTTTTTAATTTTGCACTATAGGATCTAAGTAGAAAAAGAATGTGTTTTTGTCGCATAAAAAGAAAAAAGTATATTTTTAAAAATGTTATTTTTGAATTTTGCACTATAGGAACTAAGTAGAAAAAGAATGTGTTAATATGTCGCATATTTACATACACAGTATATTTTATAAAAATGTTACTTCTGAATTTTGCACTATAGGAACTAAGTAGAAAAATAATGTGTTTATGTCATATATTTATATACAAGGTAAATTTTATAAAAATATTTACTTCTGATTGTTGCACTATAGGAATTAAGTAGAAAAAGAATGTGTTTATATGTCATATATTTATATACAAGGTAAATTTTATTAAAATATTTACTTCTGATTTTTGCACTATAGGAACTAAGTAGAAAAAGAATGTGTTTATATGTCATATATTTATATACAAGGTAAATTTTATAAAAATATTTACTTCTGATTTTTGCACTATAGGAACTAAGTAGAAATAGAATGTGTTTATATGTCGCATAAAAAAGGAAATTAAAAAAAAAATATTTTTGAATTTTGCACTATAGGATCTAAGTAGAAAAAGAATGTGTTTATGTCGCATAAAATGAAAAGAGTAAATTTTTTTAAATGTTTATTGTTGAATTTTATACTATAGGAACTAAGTAGAAAAAGAATGTGTTTATATGTCATATATTTATATACAAGGTAAATTTTATAAAAATATTTACTTCTGATTTTTGCACTATATAAACTAAGTAGAAATAGAATGTGTTTATATGTCGCATAAAAAAGGAAATTTTATAAAAATGTTTATTTTTTAATTTTGCACTATAGGATCTAAGTAGAAAAAGAATGTGTTTTTGTCGCATAAAAAGAAAAAAGTATATTTTTAAAAATGTTATTTTTGAATTTTGCACTATAGGAACTAAGTAGAAAAAGAATGTGTTAATATGTCGCATATTTACATACAAAGTATATTTTATAAAAATGTTACTTCTGAATTTTGGACTATAGGAACTAAGTAGAAAAATAATGTGTTTATGTCATATATTTATATACAAGGTAAATTTTATAAAAATATTTACTTCTGATTGTTGCACTATAGGAATTAAGTAGAAAAAGAATGTGTTAATATGTCATATATTTATATACAAGGTAAATTTTATTAAAATATTTACTTCTGATTTTTGCACTATAGGAACTAAGTAGAAAAAGAATGTGTTTATATGTCGCATATTTACATACAAAGTATATTTTATAAAAATGTTTACTTCTGAATTTTGCACTATAGGAACTAAGTAGAAAAAGAATGTGTTTATGTCGCATGAATATAAAAATGTAAATTTTTGTAATGTTTATTTTTGAAATTTGCACTATAGGAACTAAGTAGAAATAGAATGTGTTTATATGTCGCATAAAAAAGGAAATTTTATAAAAATGTTTATTTTTGAATTTTGCACTATAGGATCTAAGTAGAAAAAGAATGTGTTTTTGTCGCATAAAAAGAAAAAAGTATATTTTTTAAATGTTATTTTTGAATTTTGCACTATAGGAACTAAGTAGAAAAAGAATGTGTTAATATGTCGCATATTTACATACAAAGTATATTTTATAAAAATGTTTACTTCTGAATTTTGCACTATAGGAACTAAGTAGAAAAATAATGTGTTTATGTCATATATTTATATACAAGGTAAATTTTATAAAAATATTTACTTCTGATTGTTGCACTATAGGAATTAAGTAGAAAAAGAATGTGTTTATGTCGCATGAATATAAAAATGTAAATTTTTGTAATGTTTATTTTTGAATTTTGCACTATAGGAACTAAGTATAAAAAGAATGTGTTAATATGTCGCATATTTACATACAAAGTATATTTTATAAAAATGTTTACTTCAGAATTTTGCACTACAGGCACTAAGTAGAAAAATAATGTGTTTATGTCATATATTTATATACAAGGTAAATTTTATTAAAATATTTACTTCTGATTGTTGCACTATAGGAATTAAGTAGAAAAAGAATGTGTTTATGTCATATATTTATATACAAGGTAAATTTTATAAAAATATTTACTTCTGAATTTTGCACTATAGGAACTAAGTAGAAAAATAATGTGTTTATGCCATATATTTATATACAAGGTAAATTTTATAAAAATATTTACTTCTGATTGTTGCACTATAGGAATTAAGTAGAAAAAGAATGTGTTTATGTCGCATGAATATAAAAATGTAAATTTTTGTAATGTTTATTTTTGAATTTTGCACTATAGGAACTAAGTATAAAAAGAATGTGTTAATATGTCGCATATTTACATACAAAGTATATTTTATAAAAATGTTTACTTCAGAATTTTGCACTACAGGCACTAAGTAGAAAAATAATGTGTTTATGTCATATATTTATATACAAGGTAAATTTTATAAAAATATTTACTTCTGATTGTTGCACTATAGGAATCTAAGTAGAAATAGAATGTGTTTATATGTCGAATTAAAAAAAGATATTTTATAAAAATGTTTATTTTTGAATTTTGCACTATAGGATCTAAGTAGAAAAAGAATGTGTTTTTGTCGCATAAAAAGAAAAAAGTATATTTTTAAAAATATTTTATAATTTTGCACTATAGGAACTAAGTAGAAAAAGAATGTGTTAATATGTCGCATATTTACATACAAAATATATTTTATAAAAATGTTTACTTCTGAATTTTGCACTATAGGAACTAAGTAGAAAAAGAATGTGTTTATGTCATATATTTATATACAAGGTAAATTTTATAAAAATATTTACTTCTGATTGTTGCATTATAGGAATTAAGTAGAAAAAGAATGTGTTAATATGTCATATATTTATATACAATTAAATTTTATAAAAATATTTACTTCTGATTTGTGCACTATAGAAACTAAGTAGAAATAGAATGTGTTTATATGTTGCATAAAAAAGAAAATTTTATAAAAATGTTTATTTTTTAATTTTGCACTATAGGATCTAAGTAGAAAAAGAATGTGTTTTTGTCACATAAAAAGAAAAAAGTAAACTTTTTTAAATGTAATTTTTGAATTTTGCACTATAGGAATTAAGTAGAAAAAGAATGTGTTAATATGTCATATATTTATATACAAGGTAAATTTTATTAAAATATTTACTTCTGATTTTTGCACTATAGGAACTAAGTAGAAAAAGAATGTGTTTATATGTCGCATATTTACATACAAAGTATATTTTATAAAAATGTTTACTTCTGAATTTTGCACTATAGGAACTAAGTAGAAAAAGAATGTGTTTATGTCGCATGAATATAAAAATGTAAATTTTTGTAATGTTTATTTTTGAATTTTGCACTATAGGAACTAAGTATAAAAAGAATGTGTTAATATGTCGCATATTTACATACAAAGTATATTTTATAAAAATGTTTACTTCAGAATTTTGCACTACAGGCACTAAGTAGAAAAATAATGTGTTTATGTCATATATTTATATACAAGGTAAATTTTATTAAAATATTTATTTCTGATTGTTGCACTATAGGAATTAAGTAGAAAAAGAATGTGTTTATATGTCATATATTTATATACAAGGTAAATTTTATAAAAATATTTACTTCTGATTTTTGCACTATAGGAACTAAGTAGAAATAGAATGTGTTTATATGTCGCATAAAAAAGGAAATTAAAAAAAAAATATTTTTGAATTTTGCACTATAGGATCTAAGTAGAAAAAGAATGTGTTTATGTCGCATAAAATGAAAAGAGTAAATTTTTTTTAATGTTTATTTTTGAATTTTATACTATAGGAACTAAGTAGAAAAAGAATGTGTTTATATGTCATATATTTATATACAAGGTAAATTTTATAAAAATATTTACTTCTGATTTTTGCACTATAGAAACTAAGTAGAAATAGAATGTGTTTATATGTCGCATAAAAAAGGAAATTTTATAAAAATGTTTATTTTTTAATTTTGCACTATAGGATCTAAGTAGAAAAAGAATGTGTTTTTGTCGCATAAAAAGAAAAAAGTATATTTTTAAAAATGTTATTTTTGAATTTTGCACTATAGGAACTAAGTAGAAAAAGAATGTGTTAATATGTCGCATATTTACATACACAGTATATTTTATAAAAATGTTACTTCTGAATTTTGCACTATAGGAACTAAGTAGAAAAATAATGTGTTTATGTCATATATTTATATACAAGGTAAATTTTATAAAAATATTTACTTCTGATTGTTGCACTATAGGAATTAAGTAGAAAAAGAATGTGTTTATATGTCATATATTTATATACAAGGTAAATTTTATTAAAATATTTACTTCTGATTTTTGCACTATAGGAACTAAGTAGAAAAAGAATGTGTTTATATGTCATATATTTATATACAAGGTAAATTTTATAAAAATATTTACTTCTGATTGTTGCACTATAGGAATTAAGTAGAAAAAGAATGTGTTAATATGTCATATATTTATATACAATTAAATTTTATAAAAATATTTACTTCTGATTTTTGCACTATAGAAACTAAGTAGAAATAGAATGTGTTTATATGTTGCATAAAAAAGGAAATTTTATAAAAATGTTTATTTTTTAATTTTGCACTATAGGATCTAAGTAGAAAAAGAATGTGTTTTTGTCACATAAAAAGAAAAATTAAACTTTTTTAAATGTAATTTTTGAATTTTGCACTATAGGAACTAAGTAGAAAAAGAATTTGTTTATATGTCATATATTTATATACAAGGTAAATTTTATTAAAATATTTACCTCTGATTTTTGCACTATAGGAACTAAGTAGAAAAAGAATGTGTTTATATGTCGCATATTTACATACAAAGTATATTTTATAAAAATGTTTACTTCTGAATTTTGCACTATAGGAACTATGTAGAAATAGAATGTGTTTATATGTCGCATAAAAAAGGAAATTTTATAAAAATGTTTATTTTTTAATTTTGCACTATAGGATCTAAGTAGAAAAAGAATGTGTTTTTGTCACATAAAAAGAAAAAAGTATATTTTTAAAAATGTTATTTTTGAATTTTGCACTATAGGAACTAAGTAGAAAAAGAATGTGTTAATATGTCGCATATTTACATACAAAGTATATTTTATAAAAATGTTTACTTCTGAATTTTGCACTATAGGAACTAAGTAGAAAAATAATGTGTTTATGTCATATATTTATATACAAGGTAAATTTTATAAAAATATTTACTTCTGATTGTTGCACTATAGGAATTAAGTAGAAAAATAATGTGTTAATATGTCATATATTTATATACAAGGTAAATTTTATAAAAATATTTACTTCTGATTTTTGCACTATGGAATCTAAGTAGAAATAGAATGTGTTTATATGTCGAATAAAAAAAGATATTTTATAAAAATGTTTATTTTTGAATTTTGCACTATAGGATCTAAGTAGAAAAAGAATGTGTTTTTGTCGCATAAAAAGAAAAAAGTATATTTTTAAAAATATTTTATAATTTTGCACTATAGGAACTAAGTAGAAAAAGAATGTGTTAATATGTCGCATATTTACATACAAAATATATTTTATAAAAATGTTTACTTCTGAATTTTGCACTATAGGAACTAAGTAGAAAAAGAATGTGTTTATGTCATATATTTATATACAAGGTAAATTTTATAAAAATATTTACTTCTGATTGTTGCATTATAGGAATTAAGTAGAAAAAGAATGTGTTAATATGTCATATATTTATATACAATTAAATTTTATAAAAATATTTACTTCTGATTTTTGCACTATAGAAACTAAGTAGAAATAGAATGTGTTTATATGTTGCATAAAAAAGGAAATTTTATAAAAATGTTTATTTTTTAATTTTGCACTATAGGATCTAAGTAGAAAAAGAATGTGTTTTTGTCACATAAAAAGAAAAAAGTAAACTTTTTTAAATGTAATTTTTGAATTTTGCACTATAGGAACTAAGTAGAAAAAGAATTTGTTTATATGTCATATATTTATATACAAGGTAAATTTTATTAAAATATTTACTTCTGATTTTTGCACTATAGGAACTAAGTAGAAAAAGAATGTGTTTATATTTCGCATATTTACATACAAAGTATATTTTATAAAAATGTTTACTTCTGAATTTTGCACTATAGGAACTAAGTAGAAAAAGAATGTGTTTACGTCGCATGAATATAAAAATGTAAATTTTTGTAATGTTTATTTTTGAATTTTGCACTATAGGAACTAAGCATAAAAACAATGTGTTAATATGTCGCATATTTACATACAAAGTATATTTTATAAAAATGTTTACTTCAGAATTTTGCACTACAGGCACTAAGTAGAAAAATAATGCGTTTATGTCATATATTTATATACAAGGTAAATTTTATTAAAATATTTACTTCTGATTGTTGCACTATAGGAATTAAGTAGAAAAAGAATGTGTTTATATGTCATATATTTATATACAAGGTAAATTTTATAAAAATATTTACTTCTGATTTTTGCACTATAGGAACTAAGTAGAAATAGAATGTGTTTATATGTCGCATAAAAAAGGAAATTTAAAAAAAAAATATTTTTGAATTTTGCACTATAGGAACTAAGTAGAAAAAGAATGTGTTTATGTCGCATAAAATGAAAAGAATAAATTTTTTTTAATGTTTATTTTTGAATTTTATACTATAGGATCTAAGTAGAAAAAGAATGTGTTTATATGTCATATATTTATATACAAGGTAAATTTTATAAAAATATTTACTTCTGATTTTTGCACTATAGGAACTAAGTAGAAAAACAATTTGTTTATATGTCATATATTTATATGCAAGGTAAATTTTATTAAAATATTTACTTCTGATTTTTGCACTATAGGAATTAAGTAGAAATAGAATGTGTTAATATGTCGCATAAAAAGAAAAGAGTAAATTTTTTTAAAATGATTATATTTGAATTTTGCACTATAGGAACTAAGTAGAAAAAAAATAATGTGTTAATATGTGGCATATTTACATACATAGTATGTTTTATAAAAATGTTTGACCAGCCCAAATCCTAAAGACAATATCAACCTCCTGGAAAGAAAATACCAGAGTATCATATTCCGACTGCGCACACAACATGTACAGCTTAACAATCACCTGAACAGAATACAACCACAACACACTCCAGGGTGCCGGCTATGCACTCATCCATATGAAACTGTTGACCACCACCTTTTTGAATGTCCAGCGCTGGATGACATCAGGAAAATGCTTCTCCCTCCAGGGCCAGATAAATGGAACACATTATATGGAACAAAACAACAACTCACAAACACATGCATATATCACACAATGGCATTGGGTCAAAGGGCATGAGCCCATGGACCGCTGGATCAGCAACCAACCAACCAACCATAAAAATGTTTACTTCTGAATTTTGCACTATAGGATCTAAGTAGAAAAAGAATGTGTTTATGTCGCATAAAATGAAAAGAGTAAATTTTTTTTAATGTTTATTTTTGAATTTTATACTATAGGAACTAAGTAGAAAAAGAATGTGTTAATATGTCATATATTTATATCCAAGGTAAATTTTATAAAAATATTTACTTCTGATTTTTGCACTATAGGAACTAAGTAGAAATAGAATGTGTTTTTGTCGCATAAAAAGAAAAAAGTATATTTTTTAAAATGTTATTTTTGAATTTTGCACTATAGGAACTAAGTAGAATTTTGCACTATAGGATCTAAGTAGAAAAAGAATGTGTTTTTGTCGCATAAAAAGAAAAAAGTATATTTTTAAAAATGTTATTTTTGAATTTTGCACTATAGGAACTAAGTAGAAAAAGAATGTGTTAATATGTCGCATATTTACATACAAAGTATATTTTATAAAAATGTTTACTTCTGAATTTTGCACTATAGGAACTAAGTAGAAAAATAATGTGTTTATGTCATATATTTATATACAAGGTAAATTTTATAAAAATATTTACTTCTGATTTTTGCACTATAGGAACTAAGTAGAAAAAGAATGTGTTTATATGTCATATATTTACATACAAGGTAAATTTTATAAAAATATTTACTTCTGATTTTTGCACTATAGAAACTAAGTAGAAATAGAATGTGTTTATATGTTGCATAAAAAAGGAAATTTTATAAAAATGTTTATTTTTTAATTTTGCACTATAGGATCTAAGTAGAAAAAGAATGTGTTTTTGTCACATAAAAAGAAAAATTAAACTTTTTTAAATGTAATTTTTGAATTTTGCACTATAGGAACTAAGTAGAAAAAGAATTTGTTTATATGTCATATATTTATATGCAAGGTAAATTTTATTAAAATATTTACTTCTGATTTTTGCACTATAGGAATTAAGTAGAAATAGAATGTGTTAATATGTCGCATAAAAAGAAAAGAGTAAATTTTTTAAAAATGATTATATTTGAATTTTGCACTATAGGAACTAAGTAGAAAAAAATAATGTGTTAATATGTCGCATATTTACATACATAGTATGTTTTATAAAAATGTTTGACCAGCCCAAATCCTAAAGACAATATCAACCTCCAGGAAAGAAAAGACCAGAGTATCATATTCCGACTGTGCACACAACATGTACAGCTTAACAATCACCTGAACAGAATACAACCACAACACACTCCAGGGTGCCGGCTATGCACTCATCCATATGAAACTGTTGACCACCACCTTTTTGAATGTCCAGCGCTGGATGACATCAGGAAAATGCTTCTCCCTCCAGGGCCAGATAAATGGAACACATTATATGGAACAAAACAACAACTCACAAACACATGCATATATCACACAATGGCATTGGGTCAAAGGGCATGAGCCCATGGACCACTGGATCAGCAACCAACCAACCAACCATAAAAATGTTTACTTCTGAATTTTGCACTATAGGAACTAAGTAGAAATAGAATGTGTTTATATGTCGCATAAAAAAGGAAATTGAAAAAAAAATTATTTTTGAATTTTGCACTATAGGATCTAAGTAGAAAAAGAATGTGTTTATGTCGCATAAAATTAAAAGAGTAAATTTTTTTTAATGTTTATTTTTGAATTTTATACTATAGGAACTAAGTAGAAAAAGAATGTGTTAATATGTCATATATTTATATCCAAGGTAAATTTTATAAAAATATTTACTTCTGATTTTTGCACTATAGGAACTAAGTAGAAATAGAATGTGTTTTTGTCGCATAAAAAGAAAAAAGTAT
Source organism: Meghimatium bilineatum (assembly GCA_034231615.1). NCBI lineage: Eukaryota > Metazoa > Mollusca > Gastropoda > Stylommatophora > Philomycidae > Meghimatium > Meghimatium bilineatum. The sequence continues at coordinate 57,832,327 of CM067322.1, forward strand.
ATTTTTTAAAATGTTATTTTTGAATTTTGCACTATAGGAACTAAGTAGAATTTTGCACTATAGGATCTAAGTAGAAAAAGAATGTGTTTTTGTCGCATAAAAAGAAAAAAGTATATTTTTAAAAATGTTATTTTTGAATTTTGCACTATAGGAACTAAGTAGAAAAAGAATGTGTTAATATGTCGCATATTTACATACAAAGTATATTTTATAAAAATGTTTACTTCTGAATTTTGCACTATAGGAACTAAGTAGAAAAATAATGTGTTTATGTCATATATTTATATACAAGGTAAATTTTATAAAAATATTTACTTCTGATTTTTGCACTATAGGAACTAAGTAGAAAAAGAATGTGTTTATATGTCATATATTTACATACAAGGTAAATTTTATAAAAATATTTACTTCTGATTTTTGCACTATAGAAACTAAGTAGAAATAGAATGTGTTTATATGTTGCATAAAAAAGGAAATTTTATAAAAATGTTTATTTTTTAATTTTGCACTATAGGATCTAAGTAGAAAAAGAATGTGTTTTTGTCACATAAAAAGAAAAATTAAACTTTTTTAAATGTAATTTTTGAATTTTGCACTATAGGAACTAAGTAGAAAAAGAATTTGTTTATATGTCATATATTTATATGCAAGGTAAATTTTATTAAAATATTTACTTCTGATTTTTGCACTATAGGAATTAAGTAGAAATAGAATGTGTTAATATGTCGCATAAAAAGAAAAGAGTAAATTTTTTTAAAATGATTATATTTGAATTTTGCACTATAGGAACTAAGTAGAAAAAAATAATGTGTTAATATGTCGCATATTTACATACATAGTATGTTTTATAAAAATGTTTGACCAGCCCAAATCCTAAAGACAATATCAACCTCCAGGAAAGAAAAGACCAGAGTATCATATTCCGACTGTGCACACAACATGTACAGCTTAACAATCACCTGAACAGAATACAACCACAACACACTCCAGGGTGCCGGCTATGCACTCATCCATATGAAACTGTTGACCACCACCTTTTTGAATGTCCAGCGCTGGATGACATCAGGAAAATGCTTCTCCCTCCAGGGCCAGATAAATGGAACACATTATATGGAACAAAACAACAACTCACAAACACATGCATATATCACACAATGGCATTGGGTCAAAGGGCATGAGCCCATGGACCACTGGATCAGCAACCAACCAACCAACCATAAAAATGTTTACTTCTGAATTTTGCACTATAGGAACTAAGTAGAAATAGAATGTGTTTATATGTCGCATAAAAAAGGAAATTGAAAAAAAAATTATTTTTGAATTTTGCACTATAGGATCTAAGTAGAAAAAGAATGTGTTTATGTCGCATAAAATGAAAAGAGTAAATTTTTTTTAATGTTTATTTTTGAATTTTATACTATAGGAACTAAGTAGAAAAAGAATGTGTTAATATGTCATATATTTATATCCAAGGTAAATTTTATAAAAATATTTACTTCTGATTTTTGCACTATAGGAACTAAGTAGAAATAGAATGTGTTTTTGTCGCATAAAAAGAAAAAAGTATATTTTTTAAAATGTTATTTTTGAATTTTGCACTATAGGAACTAAGTAGAATTTTGCACTATAGGATCTAAGTAGAAAAAGAATGTGTTTTTGTCGCATAAAAAGAAAAAAGTATATTTTTAAAAATGTTATTTTTGAATTTTGCACTATAGGAACTAAGTAGAAAAAGAATGTGTTAATATGTCGCATATTTACATACAAAGTATATTTTATAAAAATGTTTACTTCTGAATTTTGCACTATAGGAACTAAGGAGAAAAATAATGTGTTTATGTCATATATTTATATACAAGGTAAATTTTATAAAAATATTTACTTCTGATTTTTGCACTATAGGAACTAAGTAGAAAAAGAATGTGTTTATATGTCATATATTTACATACAAGGTAAATTTTATAAAAATATTTACTTCTGATTTTTGCACTATAGAAACTAAGTAGAAATAGAATGTGTTTATATGTTGCATAAAAAAGGAAATTTTATAAAAATGTTTATTTTTTAATTTTGCACTATAGGATCTAAGTAGAAAAAGAATGTGTTTTTGTCACATAAAAAGAAAAATTAAACTTTTTTAAATGTAATTTTTGAATTTTGCACTATAGGAACTAAGTAGAAAAAGAATTTGTTTATATGTCATATATTTATATACAAGGTAAATTTTATTAAAATATTTACCTCTGATTTTTGCACTATAGGAACTAAGTAGAAAAAGAATGTGTTTATATGTCGCATATTTACATACAAAGTATATTTTATAAAAATGTTTACTTCTAAATTTTGCACTATAGGAACTAAGTAGAAATAGAATGTGTTTATATGTCGCATAAAAAGGAAATTTTATAAAAATGTTTATTTTTTAATTTTGCACTATAGGATCTAAGTAGAAAAAGAATGTGTTTTTGTCACATAAAAAGAAAAATTAAACTTTTTTAAATGTAATTTTTGAATTTTGCACTATAGGAACTAAGTAGAAAAAGAATTTGTTTATATGTCATATATTTATATGCAAGGTAAATTTTATTAAAATATTTACTTCTGATTTTTGCACTATAGGAATTAAGTAGAAATAGAATGTGTTAATATGTCGCATAAAAAGAAAAGAGTAAATTTTTTAAAAATGATTATATTTGAATTTTGCACTATAGGAACTAAGTAGAAAAAAATAATGTGTTAATATGTCGCATATTTACATACATAGTATGTTTTATAAAAATGTTTGACCAGCCCAAATCCTAAAGACAATATCAACCTCCAGGAAAGAAAAGACCAGAGTATCATATTCCGACTGTGCACACAACATGTACAGCTTAACAATCACCTGAACAGAATACAACCACAACACACTCCAGGGTGCCGGCTATGCACTCATCCATATGAAACTGTTGACCACCACCTTTTTGAATGTCCAGCGCTGGATGACATCAGGAAAATGCTTCTCCCTCCAGGGCCAGATAAATGGAACACATTATATGGAACAAAACAACAACTCACAAACACATGCATATATCACACAATGGCATTGGGTCAAAGGGCATGAGCCCATGGACCACTGGATCAGCAACCAACCAACCAACCATAAAAATGTTTACTTCTGAATTTTGCACTATAGGAACTAAGTAGAAATAGAATGTGTTTATATGTCGCATAAAAAAGGAAATTGAAAAAAAAATTATTTTTGAATTTTGCACTATAGGATCTAAGTAGAAAAAGAATGTGTTTATGTCGCATAAAATTAAAAGAGTAAATTTTTTTTAATGTTTATTTTTGAATTTTATACTATAGGAACTAAGTAGAAAAAGAATGTGTTAATATGTCATATATTTATATCCAAGGTAAATTTTATAAAAATATTTACTTCTGATTTTTGCACTATAGGAACTAAGTAGAAATAGAATGTGTTTTTGTCGCATAAAAAGAAAAAAGTATATTTTTTAAAATGTTATTTTTGAATTTTGCACTATAGGAACTAAGTAGAATTTTGCACTATAGGATCTAAGTAGAAAAAGAATGTGTTTTTGTCGCATAAAAAGAAAAAAGTATATTTTTAAAAATGTTATTTTTGAATTTTGCACTATAGGAACTAAGTAGAAAAAGAATGTGTTAATATGTCGCATATTTACATACAAAGTATATTTTATAAAAATGTTTACTTCTGAATTTTGCACTATAGGAACTAAGTAGAAAAATAATGTGTTTATGTCATATATTTATATACAAGGTAAATTTTATAAAAATATTTACTTCTGATTTTTGCACTATAGGAACTAAGTAGAAAAAGAATGTGTTTATATGTCATATATTTACATACAAGGTAAATTTTATAAAAATATTTACTTCTGATTTTTGCACTATAGAAACTAAGTAGAAATAGAATGTGTTTATATGTTGCATAAAAAAGGAAATTTTATAAAAATGTTTATTTTTTAATTTTGCACTATAGGATCTAAGTAGAAAAAGAATGTGTTTTTGTCACATAAAAAGAAAAATTAAACTTTTTTAAATGTAATTTTTGAATTTTGCACTATAGGAACTAAGTAGAAAAAGAATTTGTTTATATGTCATATATTTATATGCAAGGTAAATTTTATTAAAATATTTACTTCTGATTTTTGCACTATAGGAATTAAGTAGAAATAGAATGTGTTAATATGTCGCATAAAAAGAAAAGAGTAAATTTTTTTAAAATGATTATATTTGAATTTTGCACTATAGGAACTAAGTAGAAAAAAATAATGTGTTAATATGTCGCATATTTACATACATAGTATGTTTTATAAAAATGTTTGACCAGCCCAAATCCTAAAGACAATATCAACCTCCAGGAAAGAAAAGACCAGAGTATCATATTCCGACTGTGCACACAACATGTACAGCTTAACAATCACCTGAACAGAATACAACCACAACACACTCCAGGGTGCCGGCTATGCACTCATCCATATGAAACTGTTGACCACCAACTTTTTGAATGTCCAGCGCTGGATGACATCAGGAAAATGCTTCTCCCTCCAGGGCCAGATAAATGGAACACATTATATGGAACAAAACAACAACTCACAAACACATGCATATATCACACAATGGCATTGGGTCAAAGGGCATGAGCCCATGGACCACTGGATCAGCAACCAACCAACCAACCATAAAAATGTTTACTTCTGAATTTTGCACTATAGGAACTAAGTAGAAATAGAATGTGTTTATATGTCGCATAAAAAAGGAAATTGAAAAAAAAATTATTTTTGAATTTTGCACTATAGGATCTAAGTAGAAAAAGAATGTGTTTATGTCGCATAAAATGAAAAGAGTAAATTTTTTTTAATGTTTATTTTTGAATTTTATACTATAGGAACTAAGTAGAAAAAGAATGTGTTAATATGTCATATATTTATATCCAAGGTAAATTTTATAAAAATATTTACTTCTGATTTTTGCACTATAGGAACTAAGTAGAAATAGAATGTGTTTTTGTCGCATAAAAAGAAAAAAGTATATTTTTTAAAATGTTATTTTTGAATTTTGCACTATAGGAACTAAGTAGAATTTTGCACTATAGGATCTAAGTAGAAAAAGAATGTGTTTTTGTCGCATAAAAAGAAAAAAGTATATTTTTAAAAATGTTATTTTTGAATTTTGCACTATAGGAACTAAGTAGAAAAAGAATGTGTTAATATGTCGCATATTTACATACAAAGTATATTTTATAAAAATGTTTACTTCTGAATTTTGCACTATAGGAACTAAGGAGAAAAATAATGTGTTTATGTCATATATTTATATACAAGGTAAATTTTATAAAAATATTTACTTCTGATTTTTGCACTATAGGAACTAAGTAGAAAAAGAATGTGTTTATATGTCATATATTTACATACAAGGTAAATTTTATAAAAATATTTACTTCTGATTTTTGCACTATAGAAACTAAGTAGAAATAGAATGTGTTTATATGTTGCATAAAAAAGGAAATTTTATAAAAATGTTTATTTTTTAATTTTGCACTATAGGATCTAAGTAGAAAAAGAATGTGTTTTTGTCACATAAAAAGAAAAATTAAACTTTTTTAAATGTAATTTTTGAATTTTGCACTATAGGAACTAAGTAGAAAAAGAATTTGTTTATATGTCATATATTTATATACAAGGTAAATTTTATTAAAATATTTACCTCTGATTTTTGCACTATAGGAACTAAGTAGAAAAAGAATGTGTTTATATGTCGCATATTTACATACAAAGTATATTTTATAAAAATGTTTACTTCTAAATTTTGCACTATAGGAACTAAGTAGAAATAGAATGTGTTTATATGTCGCATAAAAAGGAAATTTTATAAAAATGTTTATTTTTTAATTTTGCACTATAGGATCTAAGTAGAAAAAGAATGTGTTTTTGTCACATAAAAAGAAAAAAGTATATTTTTAAAAATGTTATTTTTGAATTTTGCACTATAGGAACTAAGTAGAAAAAGAATGTGTTAATATGTCGCATATTTACATACAAAGTATATTTTATAAAAATGTTTACTTCTGAATTTTGCACTATAGGAACTAAGTAGAAAAATAATGTGTTTATGTCATATATTTATATACAAGGTAAATTTTATAAAAATATTTACTTCTGATTGTTGCACTATAGGAATTAAGTAGAAAAATAATGTGTTAATATGTCATATATTTATATACAAGGTAAATTTTATAAAAATATTTACTTCTGATTTTTGCACTATGGAATCTAAGTAGAAATAGAATGTGTTTATATGTCGAATAAAAAAAGATATTTTATAAAAATGTTTATTTTTGAATTTTGCACTATAGGATCTAAGTAGAAAAAGAATGTGTTTTTGTCGCATAAAAAGAAAAAAGTATATTTTTAAAAATATTTTATAATTTTGCACTATAGGAACTAAGTAGAAAAAGAATGTGTTAATATGTCGCATATTTACATACAAAGTATATTTTATAAAAATGTTTACTTCTGAATTTTGCACTATAGGAACTAAGTAGAAAAATAATGTGTTTATGTCATATATTTATATACAAGGTAAATTTTATAAAAATATTTACTTCTGATTGTTGCACTATAGGAACTAAGTAGAAAAAGAATGTGTTTATATGTCATATATTTACATACAAGGTAAATTTTATAAAAATATTTACTTCTGATTTTTGCACTATAGAAACTAAGTAGAAATAGAATGTGTTTATATGTTGCATAAAAAAGGAAATTTTATAAAAATGTTTATTTTTTAATTTTGCACTATAGGATCTAAGTAGAAAAAGAATGTGTTTTTGTCACATAAAAAGAAAAATTAAACTTTTTTAAATGTAATTTTTGAATTTTGCACTATAGGAACTAAGTAGAAAAAGAATTTGTTTATATGTCATATATTTATATGCAAGGTAAATTTTATTAAAATATTTACTTCTGATTTTTGCACTATAGGAATTAAGTAGAAATAGAATGTGTTAATATGTCGCATAAAAAGAAAAGAGTAAATTTTTTTAAAATGATTATATTTGAATTTTGCACTATAGGAACTAAGTAGAAAAAAATAATGTGTTAATATGTCGCATATTTACATACATAGTATGTTTTATAAAAATGTTTGACCAGCCCAAATCCTAAAGACAATATCAACCTCCAGGAAAGAAAAGACCAGAGTATCATATTCCGACTGTGCACACAACATGTACAGCTTAACAATCACCTGAACAGAATACAACCACAACACACTCCAGGGTGCCGGCTATGCACTCATCCATATGAAACTGTTGACCACCACCTTTTTGAATGTCCAGCGCTGGATGACATCAGGAAAATGCTTCTCCCTCCAGGGCCAGATAAATGGAACACATTATATGGAACAAAACAACAACTCACAAACACATGCATATATCACACAATGGCATTGGGTCAAAGGGCATGAGCCCATGGACCACTGGATCAGCAACCAACCAACCAACCATAAAAATGTTTACTTCTGAATTTTGCACTATAGGAACTAAGTAGAAATAGAATGTGTTTATATGTCGCATAAAAAAGGAAATTGAAAAAAAAATTATTTTTGAATTTTGCACTATAGGATCTAAGTAGAAAAAGAATGTGTTTATGTCGCATAAAATGAAAAGAGTAAATTTTTTTTAATGTTTATTTTTGAATTTTATACTATAGGAACTAAGTAGAAAAAGAATGTGTTAATATGTCATATATTTATATCCAAGGTAAATTTTATAAAAATATTTACTTCTGATTTTTGCACTATAGGAACTAAGTAGAAATAGAATGTGTTTTTGTCGCATAAAAAGAAAAAAGTATATTTTTTAAAATGTTATTTTTGAATTTTGCACTATAGGAACTAAGTAGAATTTTGCACTATAGGATCTAAGTAGAAAAAGAATGTGTTTTTGTCGCATAAAAAGAAAAAAGTATATTTTTAAAAATGTTATTTTTGAATTTTGCACTATAGGAACTAAGTAGAAAAAGAATGTGTTAATATGTCGCATATTTACATACAAAGTATATTTTATAAAAATGTTTACTTCTGAATTTTGCACTATAGGAACTAAGTAGAAAAATAATGTGTTTATGTCATATATTTATATACAAGGTAAATTTTATAAAAATATTTACTTCTGATTTTTGCACTATAGGAACTAAGTAGAAAAAGAATGTGTTTATATGTCATATATTTACATACAAGGTAAATTTTATAAAAATATTTACTTCTGATTTTTGCACTATAGAAACTAAGTAGAAATAGAATGTGTTTATATGTTGCATAAAAAAGGAAATTTTATAAAAATGTTTATTTTTTAATTTTGCACTATAGGATCTAAGTAGAAAAAGAATGTGTTTTTGTCACATAAAAAGAAAAATTAAACTTTTTTAAATGTAATTTTTGAATTTTGCACTATAGGAACTAAGTAGAAAAAGAATTTGTTTATATGTCATATATTTATATGCAAGGTAAATTTTATTAAAATATTTACTTCTGATTTTTGCACTATAGGAATTAAGTAGAAATAGAATGTGTTAATATGTCGCATAAAAAGAAAAGAGTAAATTTTTTTAAAATGATTATATTTGAATTTTGCACTATAGGAACTAAGTAGAAAAAAATAATGTGTTAATATGTCGCATATTTACATACATAGTATGTTTTATAAAAATGTTTGACCAGCCCAAATCCTAAAGACAATATCAACCTCCAGGAAAGAAAAGACCAGAGTATCATATTCCGACTGTGCACACAACATGTACAGCTTAACAATCACCTGAACAGAATACAACCACAACACACTCCAGGGTGCCGGCTATGCACTCATCCATATGAAACTGTTGACCACCACCTTTTTGAATGTCCAGCGCTGGATGACATCAGGAAAATGCTTCTCCCTCCAGGGCCAGATAAATGGAACACATTATATGGAACAAAACAACAACTCACAAACACATGCATATATCACACAATGGCATTGGGTCAAAGGGCATGAGTCCATGGACCACTGGATCAGCAACCAACCAACCAACCATAAAAATGTTTACTTCTGAATTTTGCACTATAGGAACTAAGTAGAAATAGAATGTGTTTATATGTCGCATAAAAAAGGAAATTGAAAAAAAAATTATTTTTGAATTTTGCACTATAGGATCTAAGTAGAAAAAGAATGTGTTTATGTCGCATAAAATGAAAAGAGTAAATTTTTTTTAATGTTTATTTTTGAATTTTATACTATAGGAACTAAGTAGAAAAAGAATGTGTTAATATGTCATATATTTATATCCAAGGTAAATTTTATAAAAATATTTACTTCTGATTTTTGCACTATAGGAACTAAGTAGAAATAGAATGTGTTTTTGTCGCATAAAAAGAAAAAAGTATATTTTTTAAAATGTTATTTTTGAATTTTGCACTATAGGAACTAAGTAGAATTTTGCACTATAGGATCTAAGTAGAAAAAGAATGTGTTTTTGTCGCATAAAAAGAAAAAAGTATATTTTTAAAAATGTTATTTTTGAATTTTGCACTATAGGAACTAAGTAGAAAAAGAATGTGTTAATATGTCGCATATTTACATACAAAGTATATTTTATAAAAATGTTTACTTCTGAATTTTGCACTATAGGAACTAAGGAGAAAAATAATGTGTTTATGTCATATATTTATATACAAGGTAAATTTTATAAAAATATTTACTTCTGATTTTTGCACTATAGGAACTAAGTAGAAAAAGAATGTGTTTATATGTCATATATTTACATACAAGGTAAATTTTATAAAAATATTTACTTCTGATTTTTGCACTATAGAAACTAAGTAGAAATAGAATGTGTTTATATGTTGCATAAAAAAGGAAATTTTATAAAAATGTTTATTTTTTAATTTTGCACTATAGGATCTAAGTAGAAAAAGAATGTGTTTTTGTCACATAAAAAGAAAAATTAAACTTTTTTAAATGTAATTTTTGAATTTTGCACTATAGGAACTAAGTAGAAAAAGAATTTGTTTATATGTCATATATTTATATACAAGGTAAATTTTATTAAAATATTTACCTCTGATTTTTGCACTATAGGAACTAAGTAGAAAAAGAATGTGTTTATATGTCGCATATTTACATACAAAGTATATTTTATAAAAATGTTTACTTCTAAATTTTGCACTATAGGAACTAAGTAGAAATAGAATGTGTTTATATGTCGCATAAAAAAGGAAATTTTATAAAAATGTTTATTTTTTAATTTTGCACTATAGGATCTAAGTAGAAAAAGAATGTGTTTTTGTCACATAAAAAGAAAAAAGTATATTTTTAAAAATGTTATTTTTGAATTTTGCACTATAGGAACTAAGTAGAAAAAGAATGTGTTAATATGTCGCATATTTACATACAAAGTATATTTTATAAAAATGTTTACTTCTGAATTTTGCACTATAGGAACTAAGTAGAAAAATAATGTGTTTATGTCATATATTTATATACAAGGTAAATTTTATAAAAATATTTACTTCTGATTGTTGCACTATAGGAATTAAGTAGAAAAATAATGTGTTAATATGTCATATATTTATATACAAGGTAAATTTTATAAAAATATTTACTTCTGATTTTTGCACTATGGAATCTAAGTAGAAATAGAATGTGTTTATATGTCGAATAAAAAAAGATATTTTATAAAAATGTTTATTTTTGAATTTTGCACTATAGGATCTAAGTAGAAAAAGAATGTGTTTTTGTCGCATAAAAAGAAAAAAGTATATTTTTAAAAATATTTTATAATTTTGCACTATAGGAACTAAGTAGAAAAAGAATGTGTTAATATGTCGCATATTTACATACAAAGTATATTTTATAAAAATGTTTACTTCTGAATTTTGCACTATAGGAACTAAGTAGAAAAATAATGTGTTTATGTCATATATTTATATACAAGGTAAATTTTATAAAAATATTTACTTCTGATTGTTGCACTATAGGAATTAAGTAGAAAAATAATGTGTTAATATGTCATATATTTATATACAAGGTAAATTTTATAAAAATATTTACTTCTGATTTTTGCACTATGGAATCTAAGTAGAAATAGAATGTGTTTATATGTCGAATAAAAAAAGATATTTTATAAAAATGTTTATTTTTGAATTTTGCACTATAGGATCTAAGTAGAAAAAGAATGTGTTTTTGTCGCATAAAAAGAAAAAAGTATATTTTTAAAAATATTTTATAATTTTGCACTATAGGAACTAAGTAGAAAAATAATGTGTTAATATGTCGCATATTTACATACAAAATATATTTTATAAAAATGTTTACTTCTGAATTTTGCACTATAGGAACTAAGTAGAAAAAGAATGTGTTTATGTCATATATTTATATACAAGGTAAATTTTATAAAAATATTTACTTCTGATTGTTGCATTATAGGAATTAAGTAGAAAAAGAATGTGTTAATATGTCATATATTTATATACAATTAAATTTTATAAAAATATTTACTTCTGATTTTTGCACTATAGAAACTAAGTAGAAATAGAATGTGTTTATATGTTGCATAAAAAAGGAAATTTTATAAAAATGTTTATTTTTTAATTTTGCACTATAGGATCTAAGTAGAAAAAGAATGTGTTTTTGTCACATAAAAAGAAAAAAGTAAACTTTATAAAATGTAATTTTTGAATTTTGCACTATAGGAACTAAGTAGAAAAAGAATTTGTTTATATGTCATATATTTATATACAAGGTAAATTTTATTAAAATATTTACTTCTGATTTTTGCACTATAGGAACTAAGTAGAAAAAGAATGTGTTTATATTTCGCATATTTACATACAAAGTATATTTTATAAAAATGTTTACTTCTGAATTTTGCACTATAGGAACTAAGTAGAAAAAGAATGTGTTTATGTCGCATGAATATAAAAATGTAAATTTTTGTAATGTTTATTTTTGAATTTTGCACTATAGGAACTAAGCATAAAAACAATGTGTTAATATGTCGCATATTTACATACAAAGTATATTTTATAAAAATGTTTACTTCAGAATTTTGCACTACAGGCACTAAGTAGAAAAATAATGCGTTTATGTCATATATTTATATACAAGGTAAATTTTATTAAAATATTTACTTCTGATTGTTGCACTATAGGAATTAAGTAGAAAAAGAATGTGTTTATATGTCATATATTTATATACAAGGTAAATTTTATAAAAATATTTACTTCTGATTTTTGCACTATAGGAACTAAGTAGAAATAGAATGTGTTTATATGTCGCATAAAAAAGGAAATTTAAAAAAAAAATATTTTTGAATTTTGCACTATAGGATCTAAGTAGAAAAAGAATGTGTTTATGTCGCATAAAATGAAAAGAATAAATTTTTTTTAATGTTTATTTTTGAATTTTATACTATAGGAACTAAGTAGAAAAAGAATGTGTTTATATGTCATATATTTATATACAAGGTAAATTTTATAAAAATATTTACTTCTGATTTTTGCACTATAGGAACTAAGTAGAAAATCAATTTGTTTATATGTCATATATTTATATGCAAGGTAAATTTTATTAAAATATTTACTTCTGATTTTTGCACTATAGGAATTAAGTAGAAATAGAATGTGTTAATATGTCGCATAAAAAGAAAAGAGTAAATTTTTTTTAAATGATTATATTGGAATTTTGCACTATAGGAACTAAGTAGAAAAAAAATAATGTGTTAATATGTCGCATATTTACATACATAGTATGTTTTATAAAAATGTTTGACCAGCCCAAATCCTAAAGACAATATCAACCTCCTGGAAAGAAAAGACCAGAGTATCATATTCCGACTGCGCACACAACATGTACAGCTTAACAATCACCTGAACAGAATACAACCACAACACACTCCAGGGTGCCGGCTATGCACTCATCCATATGAAACTGTTGACCACCACCTTTTTGAATGTCCAGCGCTGGATGACATCAGGAAAATGCTTCTCCCTCCAGGGCCAGATAAATGGAACACATTATATGGAACAAAACAACAACTCACAAACACATGCATATATCACACAATGGCATTGGGTCAAAGGGCATGAGCCCATGGACCGCTGGATCAGCAACCAACCAACCAACCATAAAAATGTTTACTTCTGAATTTTGCACTATAGGAACTAAGTAGAAATAGAATGTGTTTATATGTCGCATAAAAAAGGAAATTTAAAAAAAAATTATTTTTGAATTTTGCACTATAGGATCTAAGTAGAAAAAGAATGTGTTTATGTCGCATAAAATGAAAAGAGTAAATTTTTTTTAATGTTTATTTTTGAATTTTATACTATAGGAACTAAGTAGAAAAAGAATGTGTTAATATGTCATATATTTATATCCAAGGTAAATTTTATAAAAATATTTACTTCTGATTTTTGCACTATAGGAACTAAGTAGAAATAGAATGTGTTTTTGTCGCATAAAAAGAAAAAAGTATATTTTTTTAAATGTTATTTTTGAATTTTGCACTATAGGAACTAAGTAGAATTTTGCACTATAGGATCTAAGTAGAAAAAGAATGTGTTTTTGTCGCATAAAAAGAAAAAAGTATATTTTTAAAAATGTTATTTTTGAATTTTGCACTATAGGAACTAAGTAGAAAAAGAATGTGTTAATATGTCGCATATTTACATACAAAGTATATTTTATAAAAATGTTTACTTCTGAATTTTGCACTATAGGAACTAAGTAGAAAAATAATGTGTTTATGTCATATATTTATATACAAGGTAAATTTTATAAAAATATTTACTTCTGATTGTTGCACTATAGGAATTAAGTAGAAAAATAATGTGTTAATATGTCATATATTTATATACAAGGTAAATTTTATAAAAATATTTACTTCTGATTTTTGCACTATGGAATCTAAGTAGAAATAGAATGTGTTTATATGTCGAATAAAAAAAGATATTTTATAAAAATGTTTATTTTTGAATTTTGCACTATAGGATCTAAGTAGAAAAAGAATGTGTTTTTGTCGCATAAAAAGAAAAAAGTATATTTTTTAAAATATTTTATAATTTTGCACTATAGGAACTAAGTAGAAAAAGAATGTGTTAATATGTCGCATATTTACATACAAAATATATTTTATAAAAATGTTTACTTCTGAATTTTGCACTATAGGAACTAAGTAGAAAAAGAATGTGTTTATGTCATATATTTATATACAAGGTAAATTTTATAAAAATATTTACTTCTGATTGTTGCATTATAGGAATTAAGTAGAAAAAGAATGTGTTAATATGTCATATATTTATATACAATTAAATTTTATAAAAATATTTACTTCTGATTTTTGCACTATAGAAACTAAGTAGAAATAGAATGTGTTTATATGTTGCATAAAAAAGGAACTTTTATAAAAATGTTTATTTTTTAATTTTGCACTATAGGATCTAAGTAGAAAAAGAATGTGTTTTTGTCACATAAAAAGAAAAAAGTAAACTTTTTTAAATGTAATTTTTGAATTTTGCACTATAGGAACTAAGTAGAAAAAGAATTTGTTTATATGTCATATATTTATATACAAGGTAAATTTTATTAAAATATTTACTTCTGATTTTTGCACTATAGGAACTAAGTAGAAAAAGAATGTGTTTATATTTCGCATATTTACATACAAAGTATATTTTATAAAAATGTTTACTTCTGAATTTTGCACTATAGGAACTAAGTAGAAAAAGAATGTGTTTATGTCGCATGAATATAAAAATGTAAATTTTTGTAATGTTTATTTTTGAATTTTGCACTATAGGAACTAAGCATAAAAACAATGTGTTAATATGTCGCATATTTACATACAAAGTATATTTTATAAAAATGTTTACTTCAGAATTTTGCACTACAGGCACTAAGTAGAAAAATAATGCGTTTATGTCATATATTTATATACAAGGTAAATTTTATTAAAATATTTACTTCTGATTGTTGCACTATAGGAATTAAGTAGAAAAAGAATGTGTTTATATGTCATATATTTATATACAAGGTAAATTTTATAAAAATATTTACTTCTGATTTTTGCACTATAGGAACTAAGTAGAAATAGAATGTGTTTATATGTCGCATAAAAAAGGAAATTTAAAAAAAAAATATTTTTGAATTTTGCACTATAGGATCTAAGTAGAAAAAGAATGTGTTTATGTCGCATAAAATGAAAAGGATAAATTTTTTTTAATGTTTATTTTTGAATTTTATACTATAGGAACTAAGTAGAAAAAGAATGTGTTTATGTCATATATTTATATACAAGGTAAATGTTATTAAAATATTTACTTCTGATTGTTGCACTATAGGAATTAAGTAGAAAAAGAATGTGTTTATATGTCATATATTTATATGCAAGGTAAATTTTATTAAAATATTTACTTCTGATTTTTGCACTATAGGAATTAAGTAGAAATAGAATGTGTTAATATGTCGCATAAAAAGAAAAGAGTAAATTTTTTTTAAATGATTATATTTGAATTTTGCACTATAGGAACTAAGTAGAAAAAAAATAATGTGTTAATATGTCGCATATTTACATACATAGTATGTTTTATAAAAATGTTTGACCAGCCCAAATCCTAAAGACAATATCAACCTCCTGGAAAGAAAAGACCAGAGTATCATATTCCGACTGCGCACACAACATGTACAGCTTAACAATCACCTGAACAGAATACAACCACAACACACTCCAGGGTGCCGGCTATGCACTCATCCATATGAAACTGTTGACCACCACCTTTTTGAATGTCCAGCGCTGGATGACATCAGGAAAATGCTTCTCCCTCCAGGGCCAGATAAATGGAACACATTATATGGAACAAAACAACAACTCACAAACACATGCATATATCACACAATGGCATTGGGTCAAAGGGCATGAGCCCATGGACCGCTGGATCAGCAACCAAACAACCAACCATAAAAATGTTTACTTCTGAATTTTGCACTATAGGAACTAAGTAGAAATAGAATGTGTTTATATGTCGCATAAAAAAGGAAATTAAAAAAAAAATTATTTTTGAATTTTGCACTATAGGATCTAAGTAGAAAAAGAATGTGTTTATGTCGCATAAAATGAAAAGAGTAAATTTTTTTTAATGTTTATTTTTGAATTTTATACTATAGGAACTAAGTAGAAAAAGAATGTGTTAATATGTCATATATTTATATCCAAGGTAAATTTTATAAAAATATTTACTTCTGATTTTTGCACTATAGGAACTAAGTAGAAATAGAATGTGTTTTTGTCGCATAAAAAGAAAAAAGTATATTTTTTAAAATGTTATTTTTGAATTTTGCACTATAGGAACTAAGTAGAATTTTGCACTATAGGATCTAATTAGAAAAAGAATGTGTTTTTGTCGCATAAAAAGAAAAAAGTATATTTTTAAAAATGTTATTTTTGAATTTTGCACTATAGGAACTAAGTAGAAAAAGAATGTGTTAATATGTCGCATATTTACATACAAAGTATATTTTATAAAAATGTTTACTTCTGAATTTTGCACTATAGGAACTAAGTAGAAAAATAATGTGTTTATATGTCGCATAAAAAGAAAAGAGTAAATTTTTTTTTAATGTTTATATTTGAATTTTGCACTATAGGAACTAAGTATAAAAAGAATGTGTTAATATGTCGCATATTTACATACATAGTATGTTTTATAAAAATGTTTGACCAGCCCAAATCCTAAAGACAATATCAACCTCCTGGGAAGAAAAGACTAGAGTATCATATTCCGACTGCGCACACAACATGTACAGCTTAACAATCACCTGAACAGAATACAACCACAACACACTCCAGGGTGCCGGCTGTGCACTCATCCATATGAAACTGTTGACCACCACCTTTTTGAATGTCCAGCGCTGGATGACATCAGGAAAATGCTTCTCCCTCCAGGGCCAGATAAATGGAACACATTATATGGAACAAAACAACAACTCACAAACACATGCATATATCACACAATGGCATTGGGTCAAAGGGCATGAGCCCATGGACCGCTGGATCAGCAACCAACCAACCAACCATAAAAATGTTTACTTCTGAATTTTGCACTACAAGCACTAAGTAGAAAAAGAATGTGTTTATATGTCATATATTTATATACAAGGTAAATTTTATAAAAATATTTACTTCTGATTTTCGCACTATAGAAACTAAGTAGAAATTAGAATGTGTTTATATGTCGCATAAAAAAGGAAATTTTATAAAAATATTTACTTCTGATTTTTGCACTATAGGAACTAAGTAGAAAAATAATGTGTTTATATGTCGCATATTTACATACAAAGTATATTTTATTAAAATGTTTACTTCTGAATTTTGCACTATAGGAACTAAGTAGAAAAAGAATGTGTTTATGTTGCATGAATATAAAAATGTAAATTTTTTTAATATATATTTTTGAATTTTGCACTATAGGAACTAAGTAGAAAAAGAATGTGTTATTATGTCGCATATTTACATAAAAAGTATATTTTATAAAAATGTTTACTTCAGAATTTTGCACTACAGGCACTAAGTAGAAAAATAATGTGTTTATGTCATATATTTATATACAAGGTAAATTTTATTAAAATATTTACTTCTGATTGTTGCACTATAGGAATTAAGTAGAAAAAGAATGTGTTTATATGTCATATATTTATATACAAGGTAAATTTTATAAAAATATTTACTTCTGATTTTTGCACTATAGAAACTAAGTAGAAATAGAATGTGTTTATATGTCGAATAAAAAAAGATATTTTATTTATTCTTCTTTCGTTCACTTGAAACATGTCTATATCTGTAATTCTGTCTCCTTAATAAAACTCACTGTCTTTTGTAGT
Source organism: Meghimatium bilineatum (assembly GCA_034231615.1). Lineage (NCBI taxonomy): Eukaryota > Metazoa > Mollusca > Gastropoda > Stylommatophora > Philomycidae > Meghimatium > Meghimatium bilineatum. The sequence goes on from CM067322.1 coordinate 57,850,268, forward strand.
TCATACAGTGTCCCATAGAGTTTTGATTCCAGTGTTGTTTCCTCTGGCCAATATGTCTGCCTCAGCGTTTCATGCTCAGAACACTCTTGAAGTATATGTTTGGCACTCTGTGCTGCCTGTCCACATGTACACATGGCCGTGTTGCCAATCTTGAACTTTGTATACATGTGACTGCGGAGTCGGTTGTGTCCTGTTCTGAGACGTAGAATTATAACTTGTTCTGATCTGTTCATATTGTGATAGTCATCTTGTGTTGGTGTTTGTGGCTTTCTTATTGACTTTATCATCTGTTTTTTCTGATGGTAGGTGATTGGTATATCTGGTTGGTCTTCGGCAGCACCTTCCTTAGCCAGTTGGTCTGCTTTTTCATTTCCTGGTATTCCACAGTGAGAGGGTATCCACTGCATGGTTACCCTATACTGGTAAGACAATTCGCTAAGTAGTTTTTTTAAGTCTGTTAGTTTTCCAGACTGGAGAGCTTGAAGCACTGACCTTGCATCTGTCAGGAATACCACAGGCTGTAGGTCAGAGTTGGAGTTCAGCAGTTTTTTAGCTGCCACACTAATTGCCTGGATTTCTGCATCATAATTATTGCAGAATTTTCCTGTCGGTGTTCTGATTGTATCTCTAGGCTTGTGTGGATATTCTATATATACACCTGCACCTCCATTCCTCACAGCATTCTGTGCTGACCCATCTGTGTACACTCTGACCCATATATCTTGTGGATATTCCTCATCCAGGAAACTGAGGGTGATTGTCATTCGCTGCACACTGTTCTGTTCGTCCTCGCTTAGTATTCCTTTCACATGGGTCTGAATGTATATTGGCATTCCATGGCTTTCACTCCACGGGGTTTGCTCTGGTACAGACCTTAAGGGGCTGCCAACTTCAGGTAGGTCTGTAAGTTGTCTACGGAGTCGTTTAGCTTGATGGATAAAGCTGCTCCTTTTCAGTCGTCCCATTGCTAGATTTTGGAATCTTTCCTTCATTGGATGACTTGGCATACACTGAAACTTTTCTGCTTGAATTAGTACTTTTGTGTCTCTGCGTTCGCCAAGTGTTTGCATTCTTCCCATTTTCTGCATCTCTGCTATGGGTGTTGATTTCATTGCTCCCAACATTATTCTAAGTGCCTGGTTTTGCACTTTATCTAGATCTTGTAATGTGGTGTTTGATGCAGGACACCACGCAGCTGAACCGTATTCCAGGTGTGGTCTTATGCCTTGCTGGTAAACTTTACTGAGTATATTTCCACTGGCTCCCCATGTGGTTCCACTTAGTTTTCTCAGGATAGCTAGCTTCCTCCTGGCTTTTGTTGTTGCTTTGTTTATGTGCTGCTTCCATGTCAGCTTATCATCAAAAGTAACTCCGAGGTATGTGGGTTGTTTGTCTTCTTTCAAGAGCTCTCCATCTATCTTGATATGACCAGCTTTTTGTTTTGGTGAGAGGGTAAAGAGTGTAGTGCTGCACTTATCTGTGTTAATGCTGACGCACCATCTATTAGCCCATAAGGTTAGGGCATCGATAGCTCTTTGTATTTGTTTAGTGGCCACTGTTGCATGTTCTTCTGTGCACCAGATCACCAGGTCGTCAGCATACATTGCCACTTTGATCCCATGTGGTAGTTCAGCAACTAGGTCATTGATGTAAACCAAGAAAAGTGTGGGTGACAGGACTCCTCCCTGGGGGACTCCATGACGCAGTAGAACTTTCTTGCTCTTGCGACCATCTAATTGTACCCTGGCTCTTCTATTATGCAGGTATGCTTTTACCCATTTGTACATTCTTGAGCTAACCCTGCAATTTCGCAATTTCTTTAGGAGCCCTTCTTTCCAGACCTTATCAAATGCTTTCCTGAGGTCTATCCATGCTGCTAGTACCAGTTTCTTTTCTTGGAAGGCATCCTCAATCTCTTGGGAGAGGTAGGTTGCCTGATCTTCAGTAGAGTAGCACTGTCTGAAACCTGCTTGCTGTGATACCAGAAGGTTTTCACTTTCAAGGTACCACTGCATCCTAAGATTGATAATGCGTTCCATTGTTTTACATAGACAGCTTGTGAGGCTGATGGGCCTGTAGTTGGAGACTGTGTTGCCATCTTTTCCTGATTTGAGGAGTGGTATCATTATTGCTTCTCTCCATGCCTGTGGTACATTACCTGTGGACCAGCTTGTGTTAAAGATCTGCAGTAGCTTTGCTCTTGCTGCACTTCCCAGGTTTCTAATCATTTCATTGGACACTCCATCAGCTCCAGGGGACTTTTTCATTTTCAATTTGGATATTGCATGCTCCAGTTCTCTCATTGTGATTGGTGCCTCCATGACTTCAGGTATAGGTTCACCTTGTCCAATGTTTTGCTGGTTCTCTCGAACCTCCTGTTGTTTGTCTGGGCTGACTTTGACGTTATTGTCTTCTGCAAAGGAATCTGCAAAGTAATCAGCTGCATGTTTACCTGTTAAAATGTTTCTATCTTTATAAAGTGTGATCCTGGTATTTCTCCCTGTACCTTCATCATTTAGTTGTTTTACAAGTTTCCATAATTTCCTAGTATCTCTTTCTAGGTTCAGCGACTCTGTTTTTTCTTTCCAGCTGCTCCGTCTGGCTTGTAACTTGGCTCTTTGAAATTTAGCCTTTGTTTGCTGATATTTGTTGTGATGTTCTTGGCTAGGTCTGTTCTCAGCCTGCTTTCTAGATGTTTCCATCTCATTTTGCAGCTTTTCCAGTTCATCATTCCAGTAGGGTTTGTAGTTTTTGCGTGCCCCCCTGGGTATGGTTTTACTAGCAGCATGTAGTATACATCTATTAAATTCACTCACTGCTCTATTGATGTCTTTGTCCAAGTTCATGTCCTTAGCTAGAACACTGGTTAAATGCTGGTACATTTTCCAGTCTGCCCTCTTATAGTTCCACCTAGTGAGCGTGCTGCTGTCCTTGGTATATTCATTGTGAATTTCCAGAAATACTGGTCTGTGGTCACTACCCCCAAGCTGCTTTCCAACGACACGTGTGATGTTCCATTCCAGGCCTGGTGAGTAGAATGCCAGGTCTGGTGTAGAGGTGGTGTGCCATGCTCTCGAGTAGAAGGTTGGTGAGTCTGCTGGCTGGTTAATAAGAATGAGATTATTTTCATCCTGCCAGCTCTCAAGTTCCTCACCTCTCTTGTCGATATGATCGTAGCCCCAGCTCTGAGAGTGGCTGTTGAAGTCAACACACACCATAAGCCTTTCTTTGTCTGGAATTGTGTCTAGTGCCAATGGTTTATCATTTGGGCAGTAGTAGTTCAGGAGATGGAATTCTGCACTGTCTGTTTTTAGGTGGAGCATCTGGTATTCTGCCCCGTCCATGTATACTTCCAGCTGACATGCGCTGATATTGTTTTTAACTAGTGTCAGAATTCCACCCTTTCGCCTGTCTTTTCGGTCAGATCGGTAGCACTGGTAGCCTCTGATTTTGAAGGCTATGTCGCTGCTGAGGTGTGTTTCTTGGATACAGCATATATTTACTTGTTCTTCACTGAGGACATTTTCAAGTTCCAATTTTTTGCTGTATCCATCTCTTTTACTGTTGACACCCTCAGCATTCCAGTGCATTATTTTTATTGGTCGTTTGTTTGTTTGGCCAGTAGCTCTATTCCCTTGCCTCCTGGCTCCTCGGGGCAATTGAGAAGGACTTCCAGTAACTGAGGTTGGGCCCTTTCGAGGTATAGGGCCCGGCACCGTCCCTGCCTGAACGTCCGCCACAGGGCAGGCACCATAACGTTTATTAGATGCAGACATGTTTCCATTGTGTTTTATGCGTGGCAACCTGATTATCTGTGCGCCTTTTGGCTGGTTGCCTCCGTCTTCAGCACTCTGCTTACTTGGGCCGGACTATGGTCCTGCTCGAGTGGGAGTGCCCGACCAGTCTTAGTTTCCAGCCTCTGATGGCTGAACTAAGCCCCATCACCACTTCAAGGTTCTGGCCTCGATGGGGAGATATTTTATAAAAATGTTTATTTTTTAATTTTGCACTATAGGATCTAAGTAGAAAAAGAATGTGTTTTTGTCGCATAAAAAGAAAAAAGTATATTTTTTTAATTGTTATTTTAGAATTTTGCACTATAGGAACTAAGTAGAAAAAGAATGTGTTTATATTTCGCATATTTACATACAAAGTATATTTTATAAAAATGTTTACTTCTGAATTTTGCACTATAGGAACTAAGTAGAAAAAGAATGTGTTTATGTCGCATGAATATAAAAATGTAAATTTTTGTAATGTTTATTTTTGAATTTTGCACTATAGGAACTAAGCATAAAAACAATGTGTTAATATGTCGCATATTTACATACAAAGTATATTTTATAAAAATGTTTACTTCAGAATTTTGCACTACAGGCACTAAGTAGAAAAATAATGCGTTTATGTCATATATTTATATACAAGGTAAATTTTATTAAAATATTTACTTCTGATTGTTGCACTATAGGAATTAAGTAGAAAAAGAATGTGTTTATATGTCATATATTTATATACAAGGTAAATTTTATAAAAATATTTACTTCTGATTTTTGCACTATAGGAACTAAGTAGAAATAGAATGTGTTTATATGTCGCATAAAAAAGGAAATTTAAAAAAAAAATATTTTTGAATTTTGCACTATAGGATCTAAGTAGAAAAAGAATGTGTTTATGTCGCATAAAATGAAAAGAATACATTTTTTTTAATGTTTATTTTTGAATTTTATACTATAGGAACTAAGTAGAAAAAGAATGTGTTTATATGTCATATATTTATATACAAGGTAAATTTTATAAAAATATTTACTTCTGATTTTTGCACTATAGGAACTAAGTAGAAAAACAATTTGTTTATATGTCATATATTTATATGCAAGGTAAATTTTATTAAAATATTTACTTCTGATTTTTGCACTATAGGAATTAAGTAGAAATAGAATGTGTTAATATGTCGCATAAAAAGAAAAGAGTAAATTTTTTTTAAATGATTATATTTGAATTTTGCACTATAGGAACTAAGTAGAAAAAAAATAATGTGTTAATATGTCGCATATTTACATACATAGTATGTTTTATAAAAATGTTTGACCAGCCCAAATCCTAAAGACAATATCAACCTCCTGGAAAGAAAAGACCAGAGTATCATATTCCGACTGCGCACACAACATGTACAGCTTAACAATCACCTGAACAGAATACAACCACAACACACTCCAGGGTGCCGGCTATGCACTCATCCATATGAAACTGTTGACCACCACCTTTTTGAATGTCCAGCGCTGGATGACATCAGGAAAATGCTTCTCCCTCCAGGGCCAGATAAATGGAACACATTATATGGAACAAAACAACAACTCACAAACACATGTATATATCACACAATGGCATTGGGTCAAAGGGCATGAGCCCATGGACCGCTGGATCAGCAACCAACCAACCAACCATAAAAATGTTTACTTCTGAATTTTGCACTATAGGAACTAAGTAGAAATAGAATGTGTTTATATGTCGCATAAAAAAGGAAATTTAAAAAAAAATTATTTTTGAATTTTGCACTATAGGATCTAAGTAGAAAAAGAATGTGTTTATGTCGCATAAAATGAAAAGAGTAAATTATTTTTAATGTTTATTTTTGAATTTTATACTATAGGAACTAAGTAGAAAAAGAATGTGTTTATATGTCATATATTTATATACAAGGTAAATTTTATAAAAATATTTACTTCTGATTGTTGCACTATAGGAATTAAGTAGAAAAAGAATGTGTTTATATGTCATATATTTATATCCAAGGTAAATTTTATAAAAATATTTACTTCTGATTTTTGCACTATAGGAACTAAGTAGAAATAGAATGTGTTTTTGTCGCATAAAAAGAAAAAAGTATATTTTTTAAAATGTTATTTTTGAATTTTGCACTATAGGAACTAAGTAGAATTTTGCACTATAGGATCTAAGTAGAAAAAGAATGCGTTTTTGTCGCATAAAAAGAAAAAAGTATATTTTTAAAAATGTTATTTTTGAATTTTGCACTATAGGAACTAAGTAGAAAAAGAATGTGTTAATATGTCGCATATTTACATACAAAGTATATTTTATAAAAATGTTTACTTCTGAATTTTGCACTATAGGAACTAAGTAGAAAAATAATGTGTTTATGTCGCATGAATATAAAAATGTAAATTTTTGTAATGTTTATTTTTGAATTTTGCACTATAGGAACTAAGTATAAAAAGAATGTGTTAATATGTCGCATATTTACATACGAAGTATATTTTATAAAAATGTTTACCTCAGAATTTTGCACTACAGGCACTAAGTAGAAAAATAATGTGTTTATGTCATATATTTATATACAAGGTAAATTTTTATTAAAATATTTACTTCTGATTGTTGCACTATAGGAATTAAGTAGAAAAAGAATGTGTTTATATGTCATATATTTATATACAAGGTAAATATTATAAAAATATTTACTTCTGATTTTTGCACTATAGGAACTAAGTAGAAATAGAATGTGTTTATGTCGCATGAATAGAGAAATGTAAATTTTTGTAATGTTTATTTTTGAATTTTGCACTATAGGAACTAAGTATAAAAAGAATGTGTTAATATGTCGCATATTTACATACGAAGTATATTTTATAAAAATGTTTACTTCTGAATTTTGCACTATAGGAACTAAGTAGAAAAAGAATGTGTTTATGTTGCATGAATATAAAAATGTAAATTTTTTTAATATATATTTTTGAATTTTGCACTATAGGAACTAAGTAGAAAAAGAATGTGTTATTATGTCGCATATTTACATAAAAAGTATATTTTATAAAAATGTTTACTTCAGAATTTTGCACTACAGGCACTAAGTAGAAAAATAATGTGTTTATGTCATATATTTATATACAAGGTAAATTTTATTAAAATATTTACTTCTGATTGTTGCACTATAGGAATTAAGTAGAAAAAGAATGTGTTTATATGTCATATATTTATATACAAGGTAAATTTTATAAAAATATTTACTTCTGATTTTTGCACTATAGAAACTAAGTAGAAATAGAATGTGTTTATATGTCGAATAAAAAAAGATATTTTATAAAAATGTTTATTTTTTAATTTTGCACTATAGGATCTAAGTAGAAAAAGAATGTGTTTTTGTCGCATAAAAAGAAAAAAGTATATTTTTTTAATTGTTATTTTAGAATTTTGCACTATAGGAACTAAGTAGAAAAAGAATGTGTTAATATGTCGCATATTTACATACAAAGTATATTTTATAAAAATGTTTACTTCTGAATTTTGCTCTATAGGAACTAAGTAGAAAAAGAATGTGTTTATGTCATATATTTATATACAAGGTAAATTTTATAAAAATATTTACTTCTGATTGTTGCACTATAGGAATTAAGTAGAAAAAGAATGTGTTAATATGTCATATATTTATATACAATTAAATTTTATAAAATTATTTACTTCTGATTTTTGCACTATAGGAACTAAGTAGAAAAAGAATGTGTTTATGTCGCATGAATTGACAAATGTAAATTTTTGTAATGTTTATTTTTGAATTTTGCACTATAGGAACTAAGTATAAAAAGAATGTGTTAATATGTCGCATATTTACATACAAAGTATATTTTATAAATATGTTTAATTCAGAATTGTGCACTTCAGGCACTAAGTAGAAAAATAATGTGTTTATGTCATATATTTATATACAAGGTAAATTTTATTAAAATATTTACTTCTGATTGTTGCACTATAGGAATTAAGTAGAAAAAGAATGTGTTTATATGTCATATATTTATATCCAAGGTAAATTTTATAAAAATATTTACTTCTGATTTTTGCACTATAGGAACTAAGTAGAAATAGAATGTGTTTTTGTCGCATAAAAAGAAAAAAGTATATTTTTAAAAATGTTATTTTTGAATTTTGCACTATAGGAACTAAGTAGAATTTTGCACTATAGGATCTAAGTAGAAAAAGAATGTGTTTTTGTCGCATAAAAAGAAAAAAGTATATTTTTAAAAATGTTATTTTTGAATTTTGCACTATAGGAACTAAGTAGAAAAAGAATGTGTTAATATGTCGCATATTTACATACAAAGTATATTTTATAAAAATGTTTACTTCTGAATTTTGCACTATAGGAACTAAGTAGAAAAATAATGTGTTTATGTCGCATGAATATAAAAATGTAAATTTTTGTAATGTTTATTTTTGAATTTTGCACTATAGGAACTAAGTATAAAAAGAATGTGTTAATATGTCGCATATTTACATACGAAGTATATTTTATAAAAATGTTTACCTCAGAATTTTGCACTACAGGCACTAAGTAGAAAAATAATGTGTTTATGTCATATATTTATATACAAGGTAAATTTTTATTAAAATATTTACTTCTGATTGTTGCACTATAGGAATTAAGTAGAAAAAGAATGTGTTTATATGTCATATATTTATATACAAGGTAAATATTATAAAAATATTTACTTCTGATTTTTGCACTATAGGAACTAAGTAGAAATAGAATGTGTTTATGTCGCATGAATAGAGAAATGTAAATTTTTGTAATGTTTATTTTTGAATTTTGCACTATAGGAACTAAGTATAAAAAGAATGTGTTAATATGTCGCATATTTACATACGAAGTATATTTTATAAAAATGTTTACCTCAGAATTTTGCACTACAGGCACTAAGTAGAAAAATAATGTGTTTATGTCATATATTTATATACAAGGTAAATTTTTATTAAAATATTTACTTCTGATTGTTGCACTATAGGAATTAAGTAGAAAAAGAATGTGTTTATATGTCATATATTTATATACAAGGTAAATTTTATAAAAATATTTACTTCTGATTTTTGCACTATAGGAACTAAGTAGAAATAGAATGTGTTTATATGTCGCATAAAAAAGGAAATTAAAAAAAAAAATATTTTTGAATTTTGCACTATAGGATCTAAGTAGAAAAAGAATGTGTTTATGTCGCATAAAATGAAAAGAATAAATTTTTTTTAATGTTTATTTTTGAATTTTATACTATAGGAACTAAGTAGAAAAAGAATGTGTTTATATGTCATATATTTATATACAAGGTAAATTTTATAAAAATATTTACTTCTGATTTTTGCACTATAGGAACTAAGTAGAAAAACAATTTGTTTATATGTCATATATTTATATGCAAGGTAAATTTTATTAAAATATTTACTTCTGATTTTTGCACTATAGGAATTAAGTAGAAATAGAATGTGTTAATATGTCGCATAAAAAGAAAAGAGTAAATTTTTTTTAAATGATTATATTGGAATTTTGCACTATAGGAACTAAGTAGAAAAAAAATAATGTGTTAATATGTCGCATATTTACATACATAGTATGTTTTATAAAAATGTTTGACCAGCCCAAATCCTAAAGACAATATCAACCTCCTGGAAAGAAAAGACCAGAGTATCATATTCCGACTGCGCACACAACATGTACAGCTTAACAATCACCTGAACAGAATACAACCACAACACACTCCAGGGTGCCGGCTATGCACTCATCCATATGAAACTGTTGACCACCACCTTTTTGAATGTCCAGCGCTGGATGACATCAGGAAAATGCTTCTCCCTCCAGGGCCAGATAAATGGAACACATTATATGGAACAAAACAACAACTCACAAACACATGCATATATCACACAATGGCATTGGGTCAAAGGGCATGAGCCCATGGACCGCTGGATCAGCAACCAACCAACCAACCATAAAAATGTTTACTTCTGAATTTTGCACTACAAGCACTAAGTAGAAAAAGAATGTGTTTATATGTCATATATTTATATACAAGGTAAATTTTATAAAAATATTTACTTCTGATTTTCGCACTATAGAAACTAAGTAGAAATTAGAATGTGTTTATATGTCGCATAAAAAAGGAAATTTTATAAAAATATTTACTTCTGATTTTTGCACTATAGGAACTAAGTAGAAAAATAATGTGTTTATATGTCGCATATTTACATACAAAGTATATTTTATTAAAATGTTTACTTCTGAATTTTGCACTATAGGAACTAAGTAGAAAAAGAATGTGTTTATGTTGCATGAATATAAAAATGTAAATTTTTTTAATATATATTTTTGAATTTTGCACTATAGGAACTAAGTAGAAAAAGAATGTGTTATTATGTCGCATATTTACATAAAAAGTATATTTTATAAAAATGTTTACTTCAGAATTTTGCACTACAGGCACTAAGTAGAAAAATAATGTGTTTATGTCATATATTTATATACAAGGTAAATTTTATTAAAATATTTACTTCTGATTGTTGCACTATAGGAATTAAGTAGAAAAAGAATGTGTTTATATGTCATATATTTATATACAAGGTAAATTTTATAAAAATATTTACTTCTGATTTTTGCACTATAGAAACTAAGTAGAAATAGAATGTGTTTATATGTCGAATAAAAAAAGATATTTTATAAAAATGTTTATTTTTTAATTTTGCACTATAGGATCTAAGTAGAAAAAGAATGTGTTTTTGTCGCATAAAAAGAAAAAAGTATATTTTTTTAATTGTTATTTTAGAATTTTGCACTATAGGAACTAAGTAGAAAAAGAATGTGTTTATATTTCGCATATTTACATACAAAGTATATTTTATAAAAATGTTTACTTCTGAATTTTGCACTATAGGAACTAAGTAGAAAAAGAATGTGTTTATGTCGCATGAATATAAAAATGTAAATTTTTGTAATGTTTATTTTTGAATTTTGCACTATAGGAACTAAGCATAAAAACAATGTGTTAATATGTCGCATATTTACATACAAAGTATATTTTATAAAAATGTTTACTTCAGAATTTTGCACTACAGGCACTAAGTAGAAAAATAATGCGTTTATGTCATATATTTATATACAAGGTAAATTTTATTAAAATATTTACTTCTGATTGTTGCACTATAGGAATTAAGTAGAAAAAGAATGTGTTTATATGTCATATATTTATATACAAGGTAAATTTTATAAAAATATTTACTTCTGATTTTTGCACTATAGGAACTAAGTAGAAATAGAATGTGTTTATATGTCGCATAAAAAAGGAAATTTAAAAAAAAAATATTTTTGAATTTTGCACTATAGGATCTAAGTAGAAAAAGAATGTGTTTATGTCGCATAAAATGAAAAGAATAAATTTTTTTTAATGTTTATTTTTGAATTTTATACTATAGGAACTAAGTAGAAAAAGAATGTGTTTATATGTCATATATTTATATACAAGGTAAATTTTATAAAAATATTTACTTCTGATTTTTGCACTATAGGAACTAAGTAGAAAAACAATTTGTTTATATGTCATATATTTATATGCAAGGTAAATTTTATTAAAATATTTACTTCTGATTTTTGCACTATAGGAATTAAGTAGAAATAGAATGTGTTAATATGTCGCATAAAAAGAAAAGAGTAAATTTTTTTAAATGATTATATTGGAATTTTGCACTATAGGAACTAAGTAGAAAAAAAATAATGTGTTAATATGTCGCATATTTACATACATAGTATGTTTTATAAAAATGTTTGACCAGCCCAAATCCTAAAGACAATATCAACCTCCTGGAAAGAAAAGACCAGAGTATCATATTCCGACTGCGCACACAACATGTACAGCTTAACAATCACCTGAACAGAATACAACCACAACACACTCCAGGGTGCCGGCTATGCACTCATCCATATGAAACTGTTGACCACCACCTTTTTGAATGTCCAGCGCTGGATGACATCAGGAAAATGCTTCTCCCTCCAGGGCCAGATAAATGGAACACATTATATGGAACAAAACAACAACTCACAAACACATGCATATATCACACAATGGCATTGGGTCAAAGGGCATGAGCCCATGGACCGCTGGATCAGCAACCAACCAACCAACCATAAAAATGTTTACTTCTGAATTTTGCACTACAAGCACTAAGTAGAAAAAGAATGTGTTTATATGTCATATATTTATATACAAGGTAAATTTTATAAAAATATTTACTTCTGATTTTCGCACTATAGAAACTAAGTAGAAATTAGAATGTGTTTATATGTCGCATAAAAAAGGAAATTTTATAAAAATATTTACTTCTGATTTTTGCACTATAGGAACTAAGTAGAAAAATAATGTGTTTATATGTCGCATATTTACATACAAAGTATATTTTATTAAAATGTTTACTTCTGAATTTTGCACTATAGGAACTAAGTAGAAAAAGAATGTGTTTATGTTGCATGAATATAAAAATGTAAATTTTTTTAATATATATTTTTGAATTTTGCACTATAGGAACTAAGTAGAAAAAGAATGTGTTATTATGTCGCATATTTACATAAAAAGTATATTTTATAAAAATGTTTACTTCAGAATTTTGCACTACAGGCACTAAGTAGAAAAATAATGTGTTTATGTCATATATTTATATACAAGGTAAATTTTATTAAAATATTTACTTCTGATTGTTGCACTATAGGAATTAAGTAGAAAAAGAATGTGTTTATATGTCATATATTTATATACAAGGTAAATTTTATAAAAATATTTACTTCTGATTTTTGCACTATAGAAACTAAGTAGAAATAGAATGTGTTTATATGTCGAATAAAAAAAGATATTTTATAAAAATGTTTATTTTTTAATTTTGCACTATAGGATCTAAGTAGAAAAAGAATGTGTTTTTGTCGCATAAAAAGAAAAAAGTATATTTTTTTAATTGTTATTTTAGAATTTTGCACTATAGGAACTAAGTAGAAAAAGAATGTGTTTATATTTCGCATATTTACATACAAAGTATATTTTATAAAAATGTTTACTTCTGAATTTTGCACTATAGGAACTAAGTAGAAAAAGAATGTGTTTATGTCGCATGAATATAAAAATGTAAATTTTTGTAATGTTTATTTTTGAATTTTGCACTATAGGAACTAAGCATAAAAACAATGTGTTAATATGTCGCATATTTACATACAAAGTATATTTTATAAAAATGTTTACTTCAGAATTTTGCACTACAGGCACTAAGTAGAAAAATAATGCGTTTATGTCATATATTTATATACAAGGTAAATTTTATTAAAATATTTACTTCTGATTGTTGCACTATAGGAATTAAGTAGAAAAAGAATGTGTTTATATGTCATATATTTATATACAAGGTAAATTTTATAAAAATATTTACTTCTGATTTTTGCACTATAGGAACTAAGTAGAAATAGAATGTGTTTATATGTCGCATAAAAAAGGAAATTTAAAAAAAAAATATTTTTGAATTTTGCACTATAGGATCTAAGTAGAAAAAGAATGTGTTTATGTCGCATAAAATGAAAAGAATAAATTTTTTTTAATGTTTATTTTTGAATTTTATACTATAGGAACTAAGTAGAAAAAGAATGTGTTTATATGTCATATATTTATATACAAGGTAAATTTTATAAAAATATTTACTTCTGATTTTTGCACTATAGGAACTAAGTAGAAAAACAATTTGTTTATATGTCATATATTTATATGCAAGGTAAATTTTATTAAAATATTTACTTCTGATTTTTGCACTATAGGAATTAAGTAGAAATAGAATGTGTTAATGTCGCATAAAAAGAAAAGAGTAAATTTTTTTTAAATGATTATATTGGAATTTTGCACTATAGGAACTAAGTAGAAAAAAAATAATGTGTTAATATGTCGCATATTTACATACATAGTATGTTTTATAAAAATGTTTGACCAGCCCAAATCCTAAAGACAATATCAACCTCCTGGAAAGAAAAGACCAGAGTATCATATTCCGACTGCGCACACAACATGTACAGCTTAACAATCACCTGAACAGAATACAACCACAACACACTCCAGGGTGCCGGCTATGCACTCATCCATATGAAACTGTTGACCACCACCTTTTTGAATGTCCAGCGCTGGATGACATCAGGAAAATGCTTCTCCCTCCAGGGCCAGATAAATGGAACACATTATATGGAACAAAACAACAACTCACAAACACATGCATATATCACACAATGGCATTGGGTCAAAGGGCATGAGCCCATGGACCGCTGGATCAGCAACCAACCAACCAACCATAAAAATGTTTACTTCTGAATTTTGCACTACAAGCACTAAGTAGAAAAAGAATGTGTTTATATGTCATATATTTATATACAAGGTAAATTTTATAAAAATATTTACTTCTGATTTTCGCACTATAGAAACTAAGTAGAAATTAGAATGTGTTTATATGTCGCATAAAAAAGGAAATTTTATAAAAATATTTACTTCTGATTTTTGCACTATAGGAACTAAGTAGAAAAATAATGTGTTTATATGTCGCATATTTACATACAAAGTATATTTTATTAAAATGTTTACTTCTGAATTTTGCACTATAGGAACTAAGTAGAAAAAGAATGTGTTTATGTTGCATGAATATAAAAATGTAAATTTTTTTAATATATATTTTTGAATTTTGCACTATAGGAACTAAGTAGAAAAAGAATGTGTTATTATGTCGCATATTTACATAAAAAGTATATTTTATAAAAATGTTTACTTCAGAATTTTGCACTACAGGCACTAAGTAGAAAAATAATGTGTTTATGTCATATATTTATATACAAGGTAAATTTTATTAAAATATTTACTTCTGATTGTTGCACTATAGGAATTAAGTAGAAAAAGAATGTGTTTATATGTCATATATTTATATACAAGGTAAATTTTATAAAAATATTTACTTCTGATTTTTGCACTATAGAAACTAAGTAGAAATAGAATGTGTTTATATGTCGAATAAAAAAAGATATTTTATAAAAATGTTTATTTTTTAATTTTGCACTATAGGATCTAAGTAGAAAAAGAATGTGTTTTTGTCGCATAAAAAGAAAAAAGTATATTTTTTTAATTGTTATTTTAGAATTTTGCACTATAGGAACTAAGTAGAAAAAGAATGTGTTTATATTTCGCATATTTACATACAAAGTATATTTTATAAAAATGTTTACTTCTGAATTTTGCACTATAGGAACTAAGTAGAAAAAGAATGTGTTTATGTCGCATGAATATAAAAATGTAAATTTTTGTAATGTTTATTTTTGAATTTTGCACTATAGGAACTAAGCATAAAAACAATGTGTTAATATGTCGCATATTTACATACAAAGTATATTTTATAAAAATGTTTACTTCAGAATTTTGCACTACAGGCACTAAGTAGAAAAATAATGCGTTTATGTCATATATTTATATACAAGGTAAATTTTATTAAAATATTTACTTCTGATTGTTGCACTATAGGAATTAAGTAGAAAAAGAATGTGTTTATATGTCATATATTTATATACAAGGTAAATTTTATAAAAATATTTACTTCTGATTTTTGCACTATAGGAACTAAGTAGAAATAGAATGTGTTTATATGTCGCATAAAAAAGGAAATTTAAAAAAAAAATATTTTTGAATTTTGCACTATAGGATCTAAGTAGAAAAAGAATGTGTTTATGTCGCATAAAATGAAAAGAATAAATTTTTTTTAATGTTTATTTTTGAATTTTATACTATAGGAACTAAGTAGAAAAAGAATGTGTTTATATGTCATATATTTATATACAAGGTAAATTTTATAAAAATATTTACTTCTGAATTTTGCACTATAGGAACTAAGTAGAAAAACAATTTGTTTATATGTCATATATTTATATGCAAGGTAAATTTTATTAAAATATTTACTTCTGATTTTTGCACTATAGGAATTAAGTAGAAATAGAATGTGTTAATATGTCGCATAAAAAGAAAAGAGTAAATTTTTTTAAAATGATTATATTTGAATTTTGCACTATAGGAACTAAGTAGAAAAAAAATAATGTGTTAATATGTCGCATATTTACATACATAGTATGTTTTATAAAAATGTTTGACCAGCCCAAACCCTAAAGACAATATCAACCTCCTGGAAAGAAAAGACCAGAGTATCATATTCCGACTGCGCACACAACATGTACAGCTTAACAATCACCTGAACAGAATACAACCACAACACACTCCAGGGTGCCGGCTATGCACTCATCCATATGAAACTGTTGACCACCACCTTTTTGAATGTCCAGCGCTGGATGACATCAGGAAAATGCTTCTCCCTCCAGGGCCAGATAAATGGAACACATTATATGGAACAAAACAACAACTCACAAACACATGCATATATCACACAATGGCATTGGGTCAAAGGGCATGAGCCCATGGACCGCTGGATCAGCAACCAACCAACCAACCATAAAAATGTTTACTTCTGAATTTTGCACTACAAGCACTAAGTAGAAAAAGAATGTGTTTATATGTCATATATTTATATACAAGGTAAATTTTATAAAAATATTTACTTCTGATTTTCGCACTATAGAAACTAAGTAGAAATTAGAATGTGTTTATATGTCATATATTTATATACAAGGTAAATTTTATAAAAATATTTACTTCTGATTTTCGCACTATAGGAACTAATTAGAAAAATAATGTGTTTATATGTCGCATATTTACATACAAAGTATATTTTATTAAAATGTTTACTTCTGAATTTTGCACTATAGGAACTAAGTAGAAAAAGAATGTGTTTATGTTGCATGAATATAAAAATGTAAATTTTTTTAATATATATTTTTGAATTTTGCACTATAGGAACTAAGTAGAAAAAGAATGTGTTATTATGTCGCATATTTACATAAAAAGTATATTTTATAAAAATGTTTACTTCAGAATTTTGCACTACAGGCACTAAGTAGAAAAATAATGTGTTTATGTCATATATTTATATACAAGGTAAATTTTATTAAAATATTTACTTCTGATTGTTGCACTATAGGAATTAAGTAGAAAAAGAATGTGTTTATATGTCATATATTTATATACAAGGTAAATTTTATAAAAATATTTACTTCTGATTTTTGCACTATAGAAACTAAGTAGAAATAGAATGTGTTTATATGTCGAATAAAAAAAGATATTTTATAAAAATGTTTATTTTTTAATTTTGCACTATAGGATCTAAGTAGAAGAAGAATGTGTTTTTGTCGCATAAAAAGAAAAAAGTATATTTTTTTAATTGTTATTTTAGAATTTTGCACTATAGGAACTAAGTAGAAAAAGAATGTGTTTATATTTCGCATATTTACATACAAAGTATATTTTATAAAAATGTTTACTTCTGAATTTTGCACTATAGGAACTAAGTAGAAAAAGAATGTGTTTATGTCGCATGAATATAAAAATGTAAATTTTTGTAATGTTTATTTTTGAATTTTGCACTATAGGAACTAAGCATAAAAACAATGTGTTAATATGTCGCATATTTACATACAAAGTATATTTTATAAAAATGTTTACTTCAGAATTTTGCACTACAGGCACTAAGTAGAAAAATAATGCGTTTATGTCATATATTTATATACAAGGTAAATTTTATTAAAATATTTACTTCTGATTGTTGCACTATAGGAATTAAGTAGAAAAAGAATGTGTTTATATGTCATATATTTATATACAAGGTAAATTTTATAAAAATATTTACTTCTGATTTTTGCACTATAGGAACTAAGTAGAAATAGAATGTGTTTATATGTCGCATAAAAAAGGAAATTTAAAAAAAAAATATTTTTGAATTTTGCACTATAGGATCTAAGTAGAAAAAGAATGTGTTTATGTCGCATAAAATGAAAAGAATAAATTTTTTTTAATGTTTATTTTTGAATTTTATACTATAGGAACTAAGTAGAAAAAGAATGTGTTTATATGTCATATATTTATATACAAGGTAAATTTTATAAAAATATTTACTTCTGATTTTTGCACTATAGGAACTAAGTAGAAAAACAATTTGTTTATATGTCATATATTTATATGCAAGGTAAATTTTATTAAAATATTTACTTCTGATTTTTGCACTATAGGAATTAAGTAGAAATAGAATGTGTTAATATGTCGCATAAAAAGAAAAGAGTAAATTTTTTTTAAATGATTATATTTGAATTTTGCACTATAGGAACTAAGTAGAAAAAAAATAATGTGTTAATATGTCGCATATTTACATACATAGTATGTTTTATAAAAATGTTTGACCAGCCCAAATCCTAAAGACAATATCAACCTCCTGGAAAGAAAAGACCAGAGTATCATATTCCGACTGCGCACACAACATGTACAGCTTAACAATCACCTAAACAGAATACAACCACAACACACTCCAGGGTGCCGGCTATGCACTCATCCATATGAAACTGTTGACCACCACCTTTTTGAATGTCCAGCGCTGGATGACATCAGGAAAATGCTTCTCCCTCCAGGGCCAGATAAATGGAACACATTATATGGAACAAAACAACAACTCACAAACACATGCATATATCACACAATGGCATTGGGTCAAAGGGCATGAGCCCATGGACCGCTGGATCAGCAACCAACCAACCAACCATAAAAATGTTTACTTCTGAATTTTGCACTATAGGAACTAAGTAGAAATAGAATGTGTTTATATGTCGCATAAAAAAGGAAATTAAAAAAAAATTATTTTTGAATTTTGCACTATAGGATCTAAGTAGAAAAAGAATGTGTTTATGTCGCATAAAATGAAAAGAGTAAATTATTTTTAATGTTTATTTTTGAATTTTATACTATAGGAACTAAGTAGAAAAAGAATGTGTTAATATGTCATATATTTATATCCAAGGTAAATTTTATAAAAATATTTACTTCTGATTTTTGCACTATAGGAACTAAGTAGAAATAGAATGTGTTTTTGTCGCATAAAAAGAAAAAAGTATATTTTTTAAAATGTTATTTTTGAATTTTGCACTATAGGAACTAAGTAGAATTTTGCACTATAGGATCTAAGTAGGAAAAGAATGTGTTTTTGTGGCATAAAAAGAAAAAAGTATATTTTTAAAAATGTTATTTTTGAATTTTGCACTATAGGAACTAAGTAGAAAAAGAATGTGTTAATATGTCGCATATTTACATACAAAGTATATTTTATAAAAATGTTTACTTCTGAATTTTGCACTATAGGAACTAAGTAGAAAAATAATGTGTTTATATGTCGCATAAAAAGAAAAGAGTAAATTTTTTTTTAATGTTTATATTTGAATTTTGCACTATAGGAACTAAGTATAAAAAGAATGTGTTAATATGTCGCATATTTACATACATAGTATGTTTTATAAAAATGTTTGACCAGCCCAAATCCTAAAGACAATATCAACCTCCTGGGAAGAAAAGACTAGAGTATCATATTCCGACTGCGCACACAACATGTACAGCTTAACAATCACCTGAACAGAATACAACCACAACACACTCCAGGGTGCCGGCTATGCACTCATCCATATGAAACTGTTGACCACCACCTTTTTGAATGTCCAGCGCTGGATGACATCAGGAAAATGCTTCTCCCTCCAGGGCCAGATAAATGGAACACATTATATGGAACAAAACAACAACTCACAAACACATGCATATATCACACAATGGCATTGGGTCAAAGGGCATGAGCCCATGGACCGCTGGATCAGCAACCAACCAACTAACCATAAAAATGTTTACTTCTGAATTTTGCACTACAAGCACTAAGTAGAAAAAGAATGTGTTTATATGTCATATATTTATATACAAGGTAAATTTTATAAAAATATTTACTTCTGATTTTCGCACTATAGAAACTAAGTAGAAATTAGAATGTGTTTATATGTCGCATAAAAAAGGAAATTTTATAAAAATATTTACTTCTGATTTTTGCACTATAGGAACTAAGTAGAAAAATAATGTGTTTATATGTCGCATATTTACATACAAAGTATATTTTATTAAAATGTTTACTTCTGAATTTTGCACTATAGGAACTAAGTAGAAAAAGAATGTGTTTATGTTGCATGAATATAAAAATGTAAATTTTTTTAATATATATTTTTGAATTTTGCACTATAGGAACTAAGTAGAAAAAGAATGTGTTATTATGTCGCATATTTACATAAAAAGTATATTTTATAAAAATGTTTACTTCAGAATTTTGCACTACAGGCACTAAGTAGAAAAATAATGTGTTTATGTCATATATTTATATACAAGGTAAATTTTATTAAAATATTTACTTCTGATTGTTGCACTATAGGAATTAAGTAGAAAAAGAATGTGTTTATATGTCATATATTTATATACAAGGTAAATTTTATAAAAATATTTACTTCTGATTTTTGCACTATAGAAACTAAGTAGAAATAGAATGTGTTTATATGTCGAATAAAAAAAGATATTTTATAAAAATGTTTATTTTTTAATTTTGCACTATAGGATCTAAGTAGAAAAAGAATGTGTTTTTGTCGCATAAAAAGAAAAAAGTATATTTTTTTAATTGTTATTTTAGAATTTTGCACTATAGGAACTAAGTAGAAAAAGAATGTGTTAATATGTCGCATATTTACATACAAAGTATATTTTATAAAAATGTTTACTTCTGAATTTTGCTCTATAGGAACTAAGTAGAAAAAGAATGTGTTTATGTCATATATTTATATACAAGGTAAATTTTATAAAAATATTTACTTCTGATTGTTGCACTATAGGAACTAAGTAGAAAAAGAATGTGTTAATATGTCATATATTTATATCCAAGGTAAATTTTATAAAAATATTTACTTCTGATTTTTGCACTATAGGAACTAAGTAGAAATAGAATGTGTTTTTGTCGCATAAAAAGAAAAAAGTATATTTTTAAAAATGTTATTTTTGAATTTTGCACTATAGGAACTAAGTAGAATTTTGCACTATAGGATCTAAGTAGAAAAAGAATGTGTTTTTGTCGCATAAAAAGAAAAAAGTATATTTTTAAAAATGTTATTTTTGAATTTTGCACTATAGGAACTAAGTAGAAAAAGAATGTGTTAATATGTCGCATATTTACATACAAAGTATATTTTATAAAAATGTTTACTTCTGAATTTTGCACTATAGGAACTAAGTAGAAAAATAATGTGTTTATGTCGCATGAATATAAAAATGTAAATTTTTGTAATGTTTATTTTTGAATTTTGCACTATAGGAACTAAGTATAAAAAGAATGTGTTAATATGTCGCATATTTACATACGAAGTATATTTTATAAAAATGTTTACCTCAGAATTTTGCACTACAGGCACTAAGTAGAAAAATAATGTGTTTATGTCATATATTTATATACAAGGTAAATTTTTATTAAAATATTTACTTCTGATTGTTGCACTATAGGAATTAAGTAGAAAAAGAATGTGTTTATATGTCATATATTTATATACAAGGTAAATATTATAAAAATATTTACTTCTGATTTTTGCACTATAGGAACTAAGTAGAAATAGAATGTGTTTATGTCGCATGAATAGAGAAATGTAAATTTTTGTAATGTTTATTTTTGAATTTTGCACTATAGGAACTAAGTATAAAAAGAATGTGTTAATATGTCGCATATTTACATACAAAGTATATTTTATAAAAATGTTTACTTCAGAATTTTGCACTACAGGCACTAAGTAGAAAAATAATGTGTTTATGTCATATATTTATATACAAGGTAAATTTTTATTAAAATATTTACTTCTGATTGTTGCACTATAGGAATTAAGTAGAAAAAGAATGTGTTTATATGTCATATATTTATATACAAGGTAAATTTTATAAAAATATTTACTTCTGATTTTTGCACTATAGGAACTAAGTAGAAATAGAATGTGTTTATATGTCGAATAAAAAAAGATATTTTATAAAAATGTTTATTTTTTAATTTTGCACTATAGGATCTAAGTAGAAAAAGAATGTGTTTTTGTTGCATAAAAAGAAAAAAGTATATTTTTTAAAATGTTATTTTAGATTTTTGCACTATAGGAACTAAGTAGAAAAAGAATGTGTTAATATGTCGCATATTTACATACAATTAAATTTTATAAAAATATTTACTTCTGATTTTTGCACTATAGGAACTAAGTAGAAAAAGAATGTGTTTATATGTCATATATTTACATACAAGGTAAATTTTATAAAAATATTTACTTCTGATTTTTGCACTATAGAAACTAAGTAGATATAGAATGTGTTTATATGTTGCATAAAAAAGGAAATTTTATAAAAATGTTTATTTTTTAATTTTGCACTATAGGATCTAAGTAGAAAAAGAATGTGTTTTTGTCACATAAAAAGAAAAAAGTAAACTTTTTTAAATGTTATTTTTGAATTTTGCACTATAGGAACTAAGTAGAAAAAGAATGTGTTAATATGTCGCATATTTACATACAAAGTATATTTTATAAAAATGTTTACTTCTGAATTTTGCTCTATAGGAACTAAGTAGAAAAAGAATGTGTTTATGTCATATATTTATATACAAGGTAAATTTTATAAAAATATTTACTTCTGATTGTTGCACTATAGGAATTAAGTAGAAAAAGAATGTGTTAATATGTCATATATTTATATACAATTAAATTTTATAAAATTATTTACTTCTGATTTTTGCACTATAGGAACTAAGTAGAAAAAGAATGTGTTTATGTCGCATGAATTGACAAATGTAAATTTTTGTAATGTTTATTTTTGAATTTTGCACTATAGGAACTAAGTATAAAAAGAATGTGTTAATATGTCGCATATTTACATACGAAGTATATTTTATAAATATGTTTAATTCAGAATTGTGCACTTCAGGCACTAAGTAGAAAAATAATGTGTTTATGTCATATATTTATATACAAGGTAAATTTTATTAAAATATTTACTTCTGATTGTTGCACTATAGGAATTAAGTAGAAAAAGAATGTGTTTTTATGTCATATATTTATATCCAAGGTAAATTTTATAAAAATATTTACTTCTGATTTTTGCACTATAGGAACTAAGTAGAAATAGAATGTGTTTATATGTCGCATAAAAAAGGAAATTTAAAAAAAAAATATTTTTGAATTTTGCACTATAGGATCTAAGTAGAAAAAGAATGTGTTTATGTCGCATAAAATGAAAAGAGTAAATTTTTTAAAATGTTTATTTTTGAATTTTATACTATAGGAACTAAGTAGAAAAATAATGTGTTTATATGTCATATATTTATATACAAGGTAAATTTTATAAAAATATTTACTTCTGATTTTTGCACTATAGAAACTAAGTAGAAATAGAATGTGTTTATATGTCGAATAAAAAAAGATATTTTATAAAAATGTTTATTTTTTAATTTTGCACTATAGGATCTAAGTAGAAAAAGAATGTGTTTTTGTTGCATAAAAAGAAAAAAGTATATTTTTTTAAATGTTATTTTAGATTTTTGCACTATAGGAACTAAGTAGAAAAAGAATGTGTTTATGTCGCATAAAATGAAAAGAGTAAATTATTTTTAATGTTTATTTTTGAATTTTATACTATAGGAACTAAGTAGAAAAAGAATGTGTTAATATGTCATATATTTATATCCAAGGTAAATTTTATAAAAATATTTACTTCTGATTTTTGCACTATAGAAACTAAGTAGAAATAGAATGTGTTTTTGTCGCATAAAAAGAAAAAAGTATATTTTTTAAAATGTTATTTTTGAATTTTGCACTATAGGAACTAAGTAGAATTTTGCACTATAGGATCTAAGTAGAAAAAGAATGTGTTTTTGTCGCATAAAAAGAAAAAAGTATATTTTTAAAAATGTTATTTTTGAATTTTGCACTATAGGAACTAAGTAGAAAAAGAATGTGTTAATATGTCGCATATTTACATACAAAGTATATTTTATAAAAATGTTTACTTCTGAATTTTGCACTATAGGAACTAAGTAGAAAAATAATGTGTTTATATGTCGCATAAAAAGAAAAGAGTAAATTTTTTTTTAATGTTTATATTTGAATTTTGCACTATAGGAACTAAGTATAAAAAGAATGTGTTAATATGTCGCATATTTACATACATAGTATGTTTTATAAAAATGTATGACCAGCCCAAATCCTAAAGACAATATCAACCTCCTGGGAAGAAAAGACTAGAGTATCATATTCCGACTGCGCACACAACATGTACAGCTTAACAATCACCTGAACAGAATACAACCACAACACACTCCAGGGTGCCGGCTGTGCACTCATCCATATGAAACTGTTGACCACCACCTTTTTGAATGTCCAGCGCTGGATGACATCAGGAAAATGCTTCTCCCTCCAGGGCCAGATAAATGGAACACATTATATGGAACAAAACAACAACTCACAAACACATGCATATATCACACAATGGCATTGGGTCAAAGGGCATGAGCCCATGGACCGCTGGATCAGCAACCAACCAACCAACCATAAAAATGTTTACTTCTGAATTTTGCACTACAAGCACTAAGTAGAAAAAGAATGTGTTTATATGTCATATATTTATATACAAGGTAAATTTTATAAAAATATTTACTTCTGATTTTCGCACTATAGAAACTAAGTAGAAATTAGAATGTGTTTATATGTCGCATAAAAAAGGAAATTTTATAAAAATATTTACTTCTGATTTTTGCACTATAGGAACTAAGTAGAAAAATAATGTGTTTATATGTCGCATATTTACATACAAAGTATATTTTATTAAAATGTTTACTTCTGAATTTTGCACTATAGGAACTAAGTAGAAAAAGAATGTGTTTATGTTGCATGAATATAAAAATGTAAATTTTTTTAATATATATTTTTGAATTTTGCACTATAGGAACTAAGTAGAAAAAGAATGTGTTATTATGTCGCATATTTACATAAAAAGTATATTTTATAAAAATGTTTACTTCAGAATTTTGCACTACAGGCACTAAGTAGAAAAATAATGTGTTTATGTCATATATTTATATACAAGGTAAATTTTATTAAAATATTTACTTCTGATTGTTGCACTATAGGAATTAAGTAGAAAAAGAATGTGTTTATATGTCATATATTTATATACAAGGTAAATTTTATAAAAATATTTACTTCTGATTTTTGCACTATAGAAACTAAGTAGAAATAGAATGTGTTTATATGTCGAATAAAAAAAGATATTTTATAAAAATGTTTATTTTTGAATTTTGCACTATAGGATCTAAGTAGAAAAAGAATGTGTTTATGTCGCATAAAATGAAAAGAGTAAATTTTTTTTAATGTTTATTTTTGAATTTTATACTTTAGGAACTAAGTAGAAAAATAATGTGTTTATATGTCATATATTTATATACAAGGTAAATTTTATAAAAATATTTACTTCTGATTTTTGCACTATAGAAACTAAGAAGAAATAGAATGTGTTTATATGTCGAATAAAAAAAGATATTTTATAAAAATGTTTATTTTTTAATTTTGCACTATAGGATCTAAGTAGAAAAAGAATGTGTTTTTGTTGCATAAAAAGAAAAAAGTATATTTTTTAAAATG
Source organism: Meghimatium bilineatum (assembly GCA_034231615.1). Taxonomy (NCBI): domain Eukaryota; kingdom Metazoa; phylum Mollusca; class Gastropoda; order Stylommatophora; family Philomycidae; genus Meghimatium; species Meghimatium bilineatum. Next base: position 57,875,748 of record CM067322.1, read on the forward strand.
TTATTTTAGATTTTTGCACTATAGGAACTAAGTAGAAAAAGAATGTGTTAATATGTCGCATATTTACATACAATTAAATTTTATAAAAATATTTACTTCTGATTTTTGCACTATAGGAACTAAGTAGAAAAAGAATGTGTTTATATGTCATATATTTACATACAAGGTAAATTTTATAAAAATATTTACTTCTGATTTTTGCACTATAGAAACTAAGTAGATATAGAATGTGTTTATATGTTGCATAAAAAAGGAAATTTTATAAAAATGTTTATTTTTTAATTTTGCACTATAGGATCTAAGTAGAAAAAGAATGTGTTTTTGTCACATAAAAAGAAAAAAGTAAACTTTTTTAAATGTTATTTTTGAATTTTGCACTATAGGAACTAAGTAGAAAAAGAATGTGTTAATATGTCGCATATTTACATACAAAGTATATTTTATAAAAATGTTTACTTCTGAATTTTGCTCTATAGGAACTAAGTAGAAAAAGAATGTGTTTATGTCATATATTTATATACAAGGTAAATTTTATAAAAATATTTACTTCTGATTGTTGCACTATAGGAATTAAGTAGAAAAAGAATGTGTTAATATGTCATATATTTATATACAATTAAATTTTATAAAATTATTTACTTCTGATTTTTGCACTATAGGAACTAAGTAGAAAAAGAATGTGTTTATGTCGCATGAATTGACAAATGTAAATTTTTGTAATGTTTATTTTTGAATTTTGCACTATAGGAACTAAGTATTCTTCTTCTTTCGTTCACTTGAAACATGTCTATATCTGTAATTCTGTCTCCTTAATAAAACTCACTGTCTTTTGTAGTTCATACAGTGTCCCATAGAGCTTTGATTCCAGTGTTGTTTCCTCTGGCCAATATGTATGCCTCAGAGTTTCATGCTCAGAACACTCTTGAAGTATATGTTTGGCACTCTGTGCTGCCTGTCCACATGTACACATGGCCGTGTTGCCAATCTTGAACTTTGTATACATGTGACTGCGGAGTCGGTTGTGTCCTGTTCTGAGACGTAGAATTATAACTTGTTCTGATCTGTTCATAATGTGATAGTCATCTTGTGTTGGTGTTTGTGGCTTTCTTATTGACTTGATCATCTGTTTTTTCTGATGGTAGGTGATTGGTATATCTGGTTGGTCTTCGGCAGCACCTTCCTTCGCCAGTTGGTCTGCTTTTTCATTTCCTGGTATTCCACAGTGAGAGGGTATCCACTGCATGGTTACCCTATACTGGTAAGACAATTCGCTAAGTAGTTTCTTTAAGTCTGTTAGTTTTCCAGACTGGAGAGCTTGAAGCACTGACCTTGCATCTGTCAGGAATACCACAGGCTGTAGGCCGGAGTTGGAGTTCAGCAGTTTTTTAGCTGCCACACTAATTGCCTGGATTTCTGCATCATAATTATTGCAGAATTTTCCTGTCGGTGTTCTGATTGTATCTCTAGGCTTGTGTGGATATTCTATATATACACCTGCACCTCCATTCCTCACAGCATTCTGTGCTGACCCATCTGTGTACACTCTGACCCATATATCTTGTGGATATTCCTCATCCAGGAAACTGAGGGTGACTGTCATTCGCTGCACACTGTTCTGTTCGTCCTCGCTTAGTATTCCTTTCACATGGGTCTGAATGTATATTGGCATTCCATGTCTTTCACTCCACGGGGTTTGTTCTGGTACAGACGTTAAGGGGCTGTCAACTTCAGGTAGGTCTGTAAGTTGTCTACGGAGTCGTTTAGCTTGATGGATAAAGCTGCTCCTTTTCAGTCGCCCCATTGCTAGATTTTGGAATCTTTCCTTCATTGGATGACTTGGCATACACTGAAACTTTTCTGCTTGAATTAGTACTTTTGTGTCTCTGCGTTCGCCAAGTGTTTGCATTCTTCCCATTTTCTGCATCTCTGCTATGGGTGTTGATTTCATTGCTCCCAACATTATTCTAAGTGCCTGGTTTTGCACTTTATCTAGATCTTGTAATGTGGTGTTTGATGCAGGACACCACGCAGCTGAACCATATTCCAGGTGTGGTCTTATGCCTTGCTGGTAAACTTTACTGAGTATATTTCCACTGGCTCCCCATGTGGTTCCACTTAGTTTTCTCAGGATAGCTAGCTTCCTCCTGGCTTTTGTTGTTGCTTTGTTTATGTGCTGCTTCCATGTCAGCTTATCATCAAAAGTAACTCCGAGGTATGTGGGTTGTTTGTCTTCTTTCAAGAGCTCTCCATCTATCTTGATATGACCCGCTTTTTGTTTTGGTGAGAGGGTAAAGAGTGTAGTGCTGCACTTATCTGTGTTAATGCTGACGCACCATCTATTTGCCCATAAGGTTAGGGCATCGATAGCTCTTTGTATTTGTTTAGTGGCCACTGTTGCATGTTCTTCCGTGCACCAGATCACCAGGTCATCAGCATACATTGCCACTTTGATCCCGTGTGGTAGTTCAGCAACTAGGTCATTGATGTAAACCAAGAAAAGTGTGGGTGACAGGACTCCTCCCTGGGGGACTCCATGACGCAGTAGAACTTTCTTGCTCTTGCGACCATCTAATTGTACCCTGGCTCTTCTATTATGCAGGTATGCTTTAACCCATTTGTACATTCTTGAGCTAACCCTGCAATTTCGCAATTTCTTTAGGAGCCCTTCTTTCCAGACCTTATCAAATGCTTTCCTGAGGTCTATCCATGCTGCTAGTACCAGTTTCTTTTCTTGGAAGGCATCCTCAATCTCTTGGGAGAGGTAGGTTGCCTGATCTTCAGTAGAGTAGCACTGTCTGAAACCTGCTTGCTGTGATACCAGAAGGTTTTCACTTTCAAGGTACCACTGCATCCTAAGATTGATAATGCGTTCCATTGTTTTACATAGACAGCTTGTGAGGCTGATGGGCCTGTAGTTGGAGACTGTGTTGCCATCTTTTCCTGATTTGAGGAGTGGTATCATTATTGCTTCTCTCCACGCCTGTGGTACATTACCTGTGGACCAGCTTGTGTTAAAGATCTGCAGTAGCTTTGCTCTTGCTGCAATTCCCAGGTTTCTAATCATTTCATTGGACACTCCATCAGCTCCAGGGGACTTTTTCATTTTCAATTTGGATATTGCATGCTCCAGTTCTCTCATTGTGATTGGTGCCTCCATGACTTCAGGTATAGGTTCACCTTGTCCAATGTTTTGCTGGTTCTCTCGAACCTCCTGTTGTTTGTCTGGGCTGACTTTGACGTTATTGTCTTCTGCAAAGGAATCTGCAAAGTAATCAGCTGCATGTTTACCTGTTAAAATGTTTCTATCTTTATAAAGTGTGATCCTGGTATTTCTCCCTGTACCTTCATCATTTAGTTGTTTTACAAGTTTCCATAATTTCCTAGTATCTCTTTCTAGGTTCAGCGACTCTGTTTTTTCTTTCCAGCTGCTCCGTCTGGCTTGTAACTTGACTCTTTGAAATTTAGCCTTTGTTTGCTGATATTTGTTGTGATGTTCTTGGCTAGGTCTGTTCTCAGCCTGCTGTCTAGATGTTTCCATCTCATTTTGCAGCTTTTCCAGTTCATCATTCCAGTAGGGTTTGTAGTTTTTGCGTGCCCCCCTGGGTATGGTTTTACTAGCAGCATGTAGTATACATCTATTAAATTCACTCACTGCTCTATTGATGTCTTTGTCCAAGTTCATGTCCTTAGCTAGAACACTGGTTAAATGCTGGTACATTTTCCAGTCTGCCCTTTTATAGTTCCACCTAGTGAGCGTGCTGCTGTCCTTGGTGAATTCATTGTGGATTTCCAGAAATACTGGTCTGTGGTCACTACCTCCAAGCTGCTTTCCAACAACACGTGTGATGTTCCATTCCAAGCCTGGTGAGTGGAATGCCAGGTCTGGTGTAGAGGTGGTGTGCCATGCTCTCGAGTAGAAGGTTGGCGAGTCTGCTGGCTGGTTAATAAGGATGAGATTATTTTCATCCTGCCAGCTCTCAAGTTCCTCACCTCTCTTGTCGATATGATCGTAGCCCCAGCTCTGAGAGTGGCTGTTGAAGTCACCACACACCATGAGTTTCTCTTTGTCTGGAATTGTGTCTAGTGCCATTGGTTTATCATTTGGGCAGTAGTAGTTCAGGAGATGGAATTCTGCACTGTCTGTTTTTAGGTGGAGCATCTGGTATTCTGCCCCTTCCATATATACTTCCAGCTGACATGCGCTGATATTGTTTTTAACAAGTGTCAGAATTCCACCCTTTCGCCTGTCCTTTCGGTCAGATCGGTAGCACTGGTAGCCTCTGATTTTGAAGGCTATGTCACTGCTGAGGTGTGTTTCTTGGATACAGCATATGTTAACTTGTTCTTCGCTGAGGACATTTTCAAGTTCCAATTTTTTGCTGTATCCATCTCTTTTACTGTTGACACCCTCAGCATTCCAGTGCATTATTTTTATTGGTCGTTTGTTTGTTTGGCCAGTAGCTCTATTCCCTTGCCTCCTGGCTCCTCGAGGCAATTGAGAAGGACTTCCAGTAACTGAGGTTGGGCCCTTTCGAGGTATAGGGCCCGGCACCGTCCCTGCCTGAACGTCCGCCACAGGGCAGGCACCATAACTATTTATAGATGTAGACATGTTTCCATTGTGTTTTGTGCGTGGCATCCTGATTATCTGTGCGCCTTTTGGCTGGATGCCTCCGTCTTCAGCACTCTGCTTACTAGGGCAGGACTATGGTCCTGCTCGAGTGGGACTGCCCGACCAGTCTTAGTTTCCAGCCCCTGATGGCTGAACTAAGCCCCATCACCTCTGCACGGTGCTGGTCTCGATGGGGGAACTAAGTATAAAAAGAATGTGTTAATATGTCGCATATTTACATACGAAGTATATTTTATAAATATGTTTAATTCAGAATTGTGCACTTCAGGCACTAAGTAGAAAAATAATGTGTTTATGTCATATATTTATATACAAGGTAAATTTTATTAAAATATTTACTTCTGATTGTTGCACTATAGGAATTAAGTAGAAAAAGAATGTGTTTATATGTCATATATTTATATCCAAGGTAAATTTTATAAAAATATTTACTTCTGATTTTTGCACTATAGGAACTAAGTAGAAATAGAATGTGTTTATATGTCGCATAAAAAAGGAAATTTAAAAAAAAAATATTTTTGAATTTTGCACTATAGGATCTAAGTAGAAAAAGAATGTGTTTATGTCGCATAAAATGAAAAGAGTAAATTTTTTAAAATGTTTATTTTTGAATTTTATACTATAGGAACTAAGTAGAAAAATAATGTGTTTATATGTCATATATTTATATACAAGGTAAATTTTATAAAAATATTTACTTCTGATTTTTGCACTATAGAAACTAAGTAGAAATAGAATGTGTTTATATGTCGAATAAAAAAAGATATTTTATAAAAATGTTTATTTTTTAATTTTGCACTATAGGATCTAAGTAGAAAAAGAATGTGTTTTTGTTGCATAAAAAGAAAAAAGTATATTTTTTTAAATGTTATTTTAGATTTTTGCACTATAGGAACTAAGTAGAAAAAGAATGTGTTTATGTCGCATAAAATGAAAAGAGTAAATTATTTTTAATGTTTATTTTTGAATTTTATACTATAGGAACTAAGTAGAAAAAGAATGTGTTAATATGTCATATATTTATATCCAAGGTAAATTTTATAAAAATATTTACTTCTGATTTTTGCACTATAGAAACTAAGTAGAAATAGAATGTGTTTTTGTCGCATAAAAAGAAAAAAGTATATTTTTTAAAATGTTATTTTTGAATTTTGCACTATAGGAACTAAGTAGAATTTTGCACTATAGGATCTAAGTAGAAAAAGAATGTGTTTTTGTCGCATAAAAAGAAAAAAGTATATTTTTAAAAATGTTATTTTTGAATTTTGCACTATAGGAACTAAGTAGAAAAAGAATGTGTTAATATGTCGCATATTTACATACAAAGTATATTTTATAAAAATGTTTACTTCTGAATTTTGCACTATAGGAACTAAGTAGAAAAATAATGTGTTTATATGTCGCATAAAAAGAAAAGAGTAAATTTTTTTTTAATGTTTATATTTGAATTTTGCACTATAGGAACTAAGTATAAAAAGAATGTGTTAATATGTCGCATATTTACATACATAGTATGTTTTATAAAAATGTATGACCAGCCCAAATCCTAAAGACAATATCAACCTCCTGGGAAGAAAAGACTAGAGTATCATATTCCGACTGCGCACACAACATGTACAGCTTAACAATCACCTGAACAGAATACAACCACAACACACTCCAGGGTGCCGGCTGTGCACTCATCCATATGAAACTGTTGACCACCACCTTTTTGAATGTCCAGCGCTGGATGACATCAGGAAAATGCTTCTCCCTCCAGGGCCAGATAAATGGAACACATTATATGGAACAAAACAACAACTCACAAACACATGCATATATCACACAATGGCATTGGGTCAAAGGGCATGAGCCCATGGACCGCTGGATCAGCAACCAACCAACCAACCATAAAAATGTTTACTTCTGAATTTTGCACTACAAGCACTAAGTAGAAAAAGAATGTGTTTATATGTCATATATTTATATACAAGGTAAATTTTATAAAAATATTTACTTCTGATTTTCGCACTATAGAAACTAAGTAGAAATTAGAATGTGTTTATATGTCGCATAAAAAAGGAAATTTTATAAAAATATTTACTTCTGATTTTTGCACTATAGGAACTAAGTAGAAAAATAATGTGTTTATATGTCGCATATTTACATACAAAGTATATTTTATTAAAATGTTTACTTCTGAATTTTGCACTATAGGAACTAAGTAGAAAAAGAATGTGTTTATGTTGCATGAATATAAAAATGTAAATTTTTTTAATATATATTTTTGAATTTTGCACTATAGGAACTAAGTAGAAAAAGAATGTGTTATTATGTCGCATATTTACATAAAAAGTATATTTTATAAAAATGTTTACTTCAGAATTTTGCACTACAGGCACTAAGTAGAAAAATAATGTGTTTATGTCATATATTTATATACAAGGTAAATTTTATTAAAATATTTACTTCTGATTGTTGCACTATAGGAATTAAGTAGAAAAAGAATGTGTTTATATGTCATATATTTATATACAAGGTAAATTTTATAAAAATATTTACTTCTGATTTTTGCACTATAGAAACTAAGTAGAAATAGAATGTGTTTATATGTCGAATAAAAAAAGATATTTTATAAAAATGTTTATTTTTTAATTTTGCACTATAGGATCTAAGTAGAAAAAGAATGTGTTTTTGTCGCATAAAAAGAAAAAAGTATATTTTTTTAATTGTTATTTTAGAATTTTGCACTATAGGAACTAAGTAGAAAAAGAATGTGTTAATATGTCGCATATTTACATACAAAGTATATTTTATAAAAATGTTTACTTCTGAATTTTGCTCTATAGGAACTAAGTAGAAAAAGAATGTGTTTATGTCATATATTTATATACAAGGTAAATTTTATAAAAATATTTACTTCTGATTGTTGCACTATAGGAATTAAGTAGAAAAAGAATGTGTTAATATGTCATATATTTATATACAATTAAATTTTATAAAATTATTTACTTCTGATTTTTGCACTATAGGAACTAAGTAGAAAAAGAATGTGTTTATGTCGCATGAATTGACAAATGTAAATTTTTGTAATGTTTATTTTTGAATTTTGCACTATAGGAACTAAGTATAAAAAGAATGTGTTAATATGTCGCATATTTACATACAAAGTATATTTTATAAATATGTTTAATTCAGAATTGTGCACTTCAGGCACTAAGTAGAAAAATAATGTGTTTATGTCATATATTTATATACAAGGTAAATTTTATTAAAATATTTACTTCTGATTGTTGCACTATAGGAATTAAGTAGAAAAAGAATGTGTTTATATGTCATATATTTATATACAAGGTAAATTTTATAAAAATATTTACTTCTGATTTTTGCACTATAGGAACTAAGTAGAAATAGAATGTGTTTTTGTCGCATAAAAAGAAAAAAGTATATTTTTTAAAATGTTATTTTTGAATTTTGCACTATAGGAACTAAGTAGAATTTTGCACTATAGGATCTAAGTAGAAAAAGAATGTGTTTTTGTCGCATAAAAAGAAAAAAGTATATTTTTAAAAATGTTATTTTTGAATTTTGCACTATAGGAACTAAGTAGAAAAAGAATGTGTTAATATGTCGCATATTTACATACAAAGTATATTTTATAAAAATGTTTACTTCTGAATTTTGCACTATAGGAACTAAGTAGAAAAATAATGTGTTTATGTCGCATAAATATATAAAAATGTAAATTTTTGTAATGTTTATTTTTGAATTTTGCACTATAGGAACTAAGTATAAAAAGAATGTGTTAATATGTCGCATATTTACATACGAAGTATATTTTATAAAAATGTTTACCTCAGAATTTTGCACTACAGGCACTAAGTAGAAAAATAATGTGTTTATGTCATATATTTATATACAAGGTAAATTTTTATTAAAATATTTACTTCTGATTGTTGCACTATAGGAATTAAGTAGAAAAAGAATGTGTTTATATGTCATATATTTATATACAAGGTAAATATTATAAAAATATTTACTTCTGATTTTTGCACTATAGGAACTAAGTAGAAATAGAATGTGTTTATGTCGCATGAATAGAGAAATGTAAATTTTTGTAATGTTTATTTTTGAATTTTGCACTATAGGAACTAAGTATAAAAAGAATGTGTTAATATGTCGCATATTTACATACAAAGTATATTTTATAAAAATGTTTACTTCAGAATTTTGCACTACAGGCACTAAGTAGAAAAATAATGTGTTTATGTCATATATTTATATACAAGGTAAATTTTTATTAAAATATTTACTTCTGATTGTTGCACTATAGGAATTAAGTAGAAAAAGAATGTGTTTATATGTCATATATTTATATACAAGGTAAATTTTATAAAAATATTTACTTCTGATTTTTGCACTATAGGAACTAAGTAGAAATAGAATGTGTTTATATGTCGCATAAAAAAGGAAATTAAAAAAAAAAATATTTTTGAATTTTGCACTATAGGATCTAAGTAGAAAAAGAATGTGTTTATGTCGCATAAAATGAAAAGAGTAAATTTTTTTTAATGTTTATTTTTGAATTTTATACTATAGGAACTAAGTAGAAAAATAATGTGTTTATATGTCATATATTTATATACAAGGTAAATTTTATAAAAATATTTACTTCTGATTTTTGCACTATAGAAACTAAGTAGAAATAGAATGTGTTTATATGTCGAATAAAAAAAGATATTTTATAAAAATGTTTATTTTTTAATTTTGCACTATAGGATCTAAGTAGAAAAAGAATGTGTTTTTGTTGCATAAAAAGAAAAAAGTATATTTTTTAAAATGTTATTTTAGATTTTTGCACTATAGGAACTAAGTAGAAAAAGAATGTGTTAATATGTCGCATATTTACATACAATTAAATTTTATAAAAATATTTACTTCTGATTTTTGCACTATAGGAACTAAGTAGAAAAAGAATGTGTTTATATGTCATATATTTACATACAAGGTAAATTTTATAAAAATATTTACTTCTGATTTTTGCACTATAGAAACTAAGTAGATATAGAATGTGTTTATATGTTGCATAAAAAAGGAAATTTTATAAAAATGTTTATTTTTTAATTTTGCACTATAGGATCTAAGTAGAAAAAGAATGTGTTTTTGTCACATAAAAAGAAAAAAGTAAACTTTTTTAAATGTTATTTTTGAATTTTGCACTATAGGAACTAAGTAGAAAAAGAATGTGTTAATATGTCGCATATTTACATACAAAGTATATTTTATAAAAATGTTTACTTCTGAATTTTGCTCTATAGGAACTAAGTAGAAAAAGAATGTGTTTATGTCATATATTTATATACAAGGTAAATTTTATAAAAATATTTACTTCTGATTGTTGCACTATAGGAATTAAGTAGAAAAAGAATGTGTTAATATGTCATATATTTATATACAATTAAATTTTATAAAATTATTTACTTCTGAATTTTGCTCTATAGGAACTAAGTAGAAAAAGAATGTGTTTATGTCATATATTTATATACAAGGTAAATTTTATAAAAATATTTACTTCTGATTGTTGCACTATAGGAATTAAGTAGAAAAAGAATGTGTTAATATGTCATATATTTATATCCAAGGTAAATTTTATAAAAATATTTACTTCTGATTTTTGCACTATAGGAACTAAGTAGAAATAGAATGTGTTTATATGTCGCATAAAAAAGGAAATTAAAAAAAAAAATATTTTTGAATTTTGCACTATAGGATCTAAGTAGAAAAAGAATGTGTTTATGTCGCATAAAATGAAAAGAGTAAATTTTTTTAAATGTTTATTTTTGAATTTTATACTATAGGAACTAAGTAGAAAAATAATGTGTTTATATGTCATATATTTATATACAAGGTAAATTTTATAAAAATATTTACTTCTGATTTTTGCACTATAGAAACTAAGTAGAAATAGAATGTGTTTATATGTCGAATAAAAAAAGATATTTTATAAAAATGTTTATTTTTTAATTTTGCACTATAGGATCTAAGTAGAAAAAGAATGTGTTTTTGTTGCATAAAAAGAAAAAAGTATATTTTTTTAAATGTTATTTTAGATTTTTGCACTATAGGAACTAAGTAGAAAAAGAATGTGTTAATATGTCGCATATTTACATACAATTAAATTTTATAAAAATATTTACTTCTGATTTTTGCACTATAGGAACTAAGTAGAAAAAGAATGTGTTTATATGTCATATATTTACATACAAGGTAAATTTTATAAAAATATTTACTTTTGATTTTTGCACTATAGAAACTAAGTAGATATAGAATGTGTTTATATGTTGCATAAAAAAGGAAATTTTATAAAAATGTTTATTTTTTAATTTTGCACTATAGGATCTAAGTAGAAAAAGAATGTGTTTTTGTCACATAAAAAGAAAAAAGTAAACTTTTTTAAATGTTATTTTTGAATTTTGCACTATAGGAACTAAGTAGAAATAGAATGTGTTTATATGTCGCATAAAAAGAAAAGAGTAAATTTTTTTTTAATGTTTATATTTGAATTTTGCACTATAGGAACTAAGTAGAAAAAAAATAATGTGTTAATATGTCGCATATTTACATACATAGTATGTTTTATAAAAATGTTTGACCAGCCCAAATCCTAAAGACAATATCAACCTCCTGGGAAGAAAAGACTAGAGTATCATATTCCGACTGCGCACACAACATGTACAGCTTAACAATCACCTGAACAGAATACAACCACAACACACTCCAGGGTGCCGGCTGTGCACTCATCCATATGAAACTGTTGACCACCACCTTTTTGAATGTCCAGCGCTGGATGACATCAGGAAAATGCTTCTCCCTCCAGGGCCAGATAAATGGAACACATTATATGGAACAAAACAACAACTCACAAACACATGCATATATCACACAATGGCATTGGGTCAAAGGGCATGAGCCCATGGACCGCTGGATCAGCAACCAACCAACCAACCATAAAAATGTTTACTTCTGAATTTTGCACTATAGGAACTAAGTAGAAATAGAATGTGTTTATATGTCGCATAAAAAAGGAAATTAAAAAAGAAATTATTTTTGAATTTTGGTCTATAGGATCTAAGTAGAAAAAGAATGTGTTTATGTCTCATAAAATGAAAAGAGTAAATTTTTTTTAATGTTTATTTTTGAATTTTATACTATAGGAACTAAGTAGAAAAATAATGTGTTTATGTCATATATTTATATACAAGGTAAATTTTATAAAAATATTTACTTCTGATTTTTGCACTATAGAAACTAAGTAGAAATAGAATGTGTTTTTGTCGCATAAAAAGAAAAAAGTATATTTTTTAAAATGTTATTTTTGAATTTTGCACTATAGGAACTAAGTAGAATTTTGCACTATAGGATCTAAGTAGAAAAAGAATGTGTTTTTGTCGCATAAAAAGAAAAAAGTATATTTTTAAAAATGTTATTTTTGAATTTTGCACTATAGGAACTAAGTAGAAAAATAATGTGTTAATATGTCGCATATTTACATACAAAGTATATTTTATAAAAATGTTTACTTCTGAATTTTGCACTATAGGAACTAAGTAGAAAAATAATGTGTTTATGTCACATGAATATAAAAATGTAAATTTTTGTAATGTTTATTTTTGAATTTTGCACTATAGGAACTAAGTATAAAAAGAATGTGTTAATATGTCGCATATTTACATACGAAGTATATTTTATAAAAATGTTTACCTCAGAATTTTGCACTACAGGCACTAAGTAGAAAAATAATGTGTTTATGTCATATATTTATATACAAGGTAAATTTTTATTAAAATATTTACTTCTGATTGTTGCACTATAGGAATTAAGTAGAAAAAGAATGTGTTTATATGTCATATATTTATATACAAGGTAAATTTTATAAAAATATTTACTTCTGATTTTTGCACTATAGGAACTAAGTAGAAATAGAATGTGTTTATGTCACATGAATAGAGAAATGTAAATTTTTGTAATGTTTATTTTTGAATTTTGCACTATAGGAACTAAGTATAAAAAGAATGTGTTAATATGTCGCATATTTACATACGAAGTATATTTTATAAATATGTTTACTTCAGAATTGTGCACTTCAGGCACTAAGTAGAAAAATAATGTGTTTATGTCATATATTTATATACAAGGTAAATTTTATTAAAATATATACTTCTGATTGTTGCACTATAGGAATTAAGTAGAAAAAGAATGTGTTTATATGTCATATATTTATATCCAAGGTAAATTTTATAAAAATATTTACTTCTGATTTTTGCACTATAGGAACTAAGTAGAAATAGAATGTGTTTTTGTCGCATAAAAAGAAAAAAGTATATTTTTTAAAATGTTATTTTTGAATTTTGCACTATAGGAACTAAGTAGAAAAAGAATGTGTTAATATGTCGCATATTTACATACAAAGTATATTTTATAAAAATGTTTACTTCTGAATTTTGCACTATAGGAACTAAGTAGAAAAATAATGTGTTTATGTCGCATGAATATAAAAATGTAAATTTTTGTAATGTTTATGTTTGAATTTTGCACTATAGGAATTAAGTAGAAATAGAATGTGTTTATATGTCGCATAAAAAAGGAAATTTAAAAAAAAAATATTTTTGAATTTTGCACTATAGGATCTAAGTAGAAAAAGAATGTGTTTATGTCGCATAAAATGAAAAGAGTAAATTTTTTTTAATGTTTATTTTTGAATTTTATACTATAGGAACTAAGTAGAAAAATAATGTGTTTATATGTCATATATTTATATACAAGGTAAATTTTATAAAAATATTTACTTCTGATTTTTGCACTATAGAAACTAAGTAGAAATAGAATGTGTTTATATGTCGAATAAAAAAAGATATTTTATAAAAATGTTTATTTTTTAATTTTGCACTATAGGATCTAAGTAGAAAAAGAATGTGTTTTTGTCGCATAAAAAGAAAAAAGTATATTTTTTAAATTTTATTTTAGAATTTTGCACTATAGGAACTAAGTAGAAAAAGAATGTGTTAATATGTCGCATATTTACATACAAAGTATATTTTATAAAAATGTTTACTTCTGAATTTTGCTCTATAGGAACTAAGTAGAAAAAGAATGTGTTTATGTCATATATTTATATAAAGGTAAATTTTATAAAAATATTTACTTCTGATTGTTGCACTATAGGAATTAAGTAGAAAAAGAATGTGTTAATATGTCATATATTTATATACAATTAAATTTTATAAAATTATTTACTTCTGATTTTTGCACTATAGGAACTAAGTAGAAAAAGAATGTGTTTATGTCGCATGAATAGACAAATGTAAATTTTTGCAATGTTTATTTTTGAATTTTGCACTATAGGAACTAAGTAGAAATAGAATGTGTTTATGTCACATGAATAGAGAAATGTAAATTTTTGTAATGTTTATTTTTGAATTTTGCACTATAGGAACTAAGTATAAAAAGAATGTGTTAATATGTCGCATATTTACATACGAAGTATATTTTATAAATATGTTTAATTCAGAATTGTGCACTTCAGGCACTAAGTAGAAAAATAATGTGTCTATGTCATATATTTATATACAAGGTAAATTTTATTAAAATATTTACTTCTGATTGTTGCACTATAGGAATTAAGTAGAAAAAGAATGTGTTTATATGTCATATATTTATATCCAAGGTAAATTTTATAAAAATATTTACTTCTGATTTTTGCACTATAGGAACTAAGTAGAAATAGAATGTGTTTTTGTCGCATAAAAAGAAAAAAGTATATTTTTTAAAATGTTATTTTTGAATTTTGCACTATAGGAACTAAGTAGAATTTTGCACTATAGGATCTAAGTAGAAAAAGAATGTGTTTATGTCGCATGAATATAAAAATGTAAATTTTTGTAATGTTTATTTTTGAATTTTGCACTATAGGAACTAAGTATAAAAAGAATGTGTTAATATGTCGCATATTTACATACAAAGTATATTTTATAAAAATGTTTACTTCAGAATTTTGCACTACAGGCACTAAGTAGAAAAATAATGTGTTTATGTCATATATTTATATACAAGGTAAATTTTTATTAAAATATTTACTTCTGATTGTTGCACTATAGGAATTAAGTAGAAAAAGAATGTGTTTATATGTCATATATTTATATACAAGGTAAATTTTATAAAAATATTTACTTCTGATTTTTGCACTATAGGAACTAAGTAGAAATAGAATGTGTTTATATGTCGCATAAAAAAGGAAATTTAAAAAAAAATATTTTTGAATTTTGCACTATAGGATCTAAGTAGAAAAAGAATGTGTTTATGTCGCATAAAATGAAAAGAGTAAATTTTTTTTAATGTTTATTTTTGAATTTTATACTATAGGAACTAAGTAGAAAAATAATGTGTTTATATGTCATATAAACATATAAAAATATAAAAATAATGTGTTTATATGTCATATAGGAACTAATTTATATACAAGGTAAATTTTATAAAAATATTTACTTCTGATTTTTGCACTATAGAAACTAAGTAGAAATAGAATGTGTTTATATGTCGAATAAAAAAAGATATTTTATAAAAATGTTTATTTTTTAATTTTGCACTATAGGATCTAAGTAGAAAAAGAATGTGTTTTTGTCGCATAAAAAGAAAAAAGTATATTTTTTAAATTTTATTTTAGAATTTTGCACTATAGGAACTAAGTAGAAAAAGAATGTGTTAATATGTCGCATATTTACATACAAAGTATATTTTATAAAAATGTTTACTTCTGAATTTTGCTCTATAGGAACTAAGTAGAAAAAGAATGTGTTTATGTCATATATTTATATAAAGGTAAATTTTATAAAAATATTTACTTCTGATTGTTGCACTATAGGAATTAAGTAGAAAAAGAATGTGTTAATATGTCATATATTTATATACAATTAAATTTTATAAAATTATTTACTTCTGAATTTTGCACTATAGGAACTAAGTATAAAAAGAATGTGTTAATATGTCGCATATTTACATACGAAGTATATTTTATAAATATGTTTAATTCAGAATTGTGCACTTCAGGCACTAAGTAGAAAAATAATGTGTCTATGTCATATATTTATATACAAGGTAAATTTTATTAAAATATTTACTTCTGATTGTTGCACTATAGGAATTAAGTAGAAAAAGAATGTGTTTATATGTCATATATTTATATCCAAGGTAAATTTTATAAAAATATTTACTTCTGATTTTTGCACTCTAGGAACTAAGTAGAAATAGAATGTGTTTTTGTCGCATAAAAAGAAAAAAGTATATTTTTTAAAATGTTATTTTTGAATTTTGCACTATAGGAACTAAGTAGAATTTTGCACTATAGGATCTAAGTAGAAAAAGAATGTGTTTATGTCGCATGAATATAAAAATGTAAATTTTTGTAATGTTTATTTTTGAATTTTGCACTATAGGAACTAAGTATAAAAAGAATGTGTTAATATGTCGCATATTTACATACAAAGTATATTTTATAAAAATGTTTACCTCAGAATTTTGCACTACAGGCACTAAGTAGAAAAATAATGTGTTTATGTCATATATTTATATACAAGGTAAATTTTTATTAAAATATTTACTTCTGATTTTTGCACTATAGGAACTAAGTAGAAATAGAATGTGTTTTTGTCGCATAAAAAGAAAAAAAGTATATTTTTTAAAATGTTATTTTTGAATTTTGCACTATAGGAACTAAGTAGAATTTTGCACTATAGGATCTAAGTAGAAAAAGAATGTGTTTTTGTCGCATAAAAAGAAAAAAGTATATTTTTAAAAATGTTATTTTTGAATTTTGCACTATAGGAACTAAGTAGAAAAAGAATGTGTTAATATGTCGCATATTTACATACAAAGTATATTTTATAAAAATGTTTACTTCTGAATTTTGCACTATAGGAACTAAGTAAAAAAATAATGTGTTTATGTCGCATGAATATAAAAATGTAAATTTTTGTAATGTTTATTTTTGAATTTTGCACTATAGGAACTAAGTATAAAAAGAATGTGTTAATATGTCGCATATTTACATACAAAGTATATTTTATAAAAATGTTTACCTCAGAATTTTGCACTACAGGCACTAAGTAGAAAAATAATGTGTTTATGTCATATATTTATATACAAGGTAAATTTTATAAAAATATTTACTTCTGATTTTTGCACTATAGGAACTAAGTAGAAATAGAATGTGTTTATATGTCGCATAAAAAAGGAAATTAAAAAAAAAATATTTTTGAATTTTGCACTATAGGATCTAAGTAGAAAAAGAATGTGTTTATGTCGCATAAAATGAAAAGAGTAAATTTTTTTAAATGTTTATTTTTGAATTTTATACTATAGGAACTAAGTAGAAAAAGAATGTGTTTATATGTCATATATTTATATACAAGGTAAATTTTATAAAAATATTTACTTCTGATTTTTGCACTATAGAAACTAAGTAGAAATAGAATGTGTTTATATGTCGAATAAAAAAAGATATTTTATAAAAATGTTTATTTTTTAATTTTGCACTATAGGATCTAAGTAGAAAAAGAATGTGTTTTTGTCGCATAAAAAGAAAAAAGTATATTTTTTAAAATGTTATTTTAGATTTTTGCACTATAGGAACTAAGTAGAAAAAGAATGTGTTAATATGTCGCATATTTACATACAATTAAATTTTATAAAAATATTTACTTCTGATTTTTGCACTATAGGAACTAAGTAGAAAAAGAATGTGTTTATATGTCATATATTTACATACAAGGTAAATTTTATAAAAAATATTTACTTCTGATTTTTGCACTATAGAAACTAAGTAGAAATAGAATGTGTTTATATGTTGCATAAAAAAGGAAATTTTATAAAAATGTTTATTTTTTAATTTTGCACTATAGGATCTAAGTAGAAAAAGAATGTGTTTTTGTCACATAAAAAGAAAAAAGTAAACTTTTTTAAATGTTATTTTTGAATTTTGCACTATAGGAACTAAGTAGAAATAGAATGTGTTTATATGTCGCATAAAAAGAAAAGAGTAAATTTTTTTTTAATGTTTATATTTGAATTTTGCACTATAGGAACTAAGGAGAAAAAAAATAATGTGTTAATATGTCGCATATTTACATACATAGTATGTTTTATAAAAATGTTTGACCAGCCCAAATCCTAAAGACAATATCAACCTCCTGGGAAGAAAAGACTAGAGTATCATATTCCGACTGCGCACACAACATGTACAGCTTAACAATCACCTGAACAGAATACAACCACAACACACTCCAGGGTGCCGGCTGTGCACTCATCCATATGAAACTGTTGACCACCACCTTTTTGAATGTCCAGCGCTGGATGACATCAGGAAAATGCTTCTCCCTCCAGGGCCAGATAAATGGAACACATTATATGGAACAAAACAACAACTCACAAACACATGCATATATCACACAATGGCATTGGGTCAAAGGGCATGAGCCCATGGACCGCTGGATCAGCAACCAACCAACCAACCATAAAAATGTTTACTTCTGAATTTTGCACTACAAGCACTAAGTAGAAAAAGAATGTGTTTATATGTCATATATTTATATACAAGGTAAATTTTATAAAAATATTTACTTCTGATTTTCGCACTATAGAAACTAAGTAGAAATTAGAATGTGTTTATATGTCGCATAAAAAAGGAAATTTTATAAAAATATTTACTTCTGATTTTTGCACTATAGGAACTAAGTAGAAAAATAATGTGTTTATATGTCATATATTTATATACAAGGTAAATTTTTATTAAAATGTTTACTTCTGAATTTTGCACTATAGGAACTAAGTAGAAAAAGAATGTGTTTATATGTCATATATTTATATACAAGGTAAATTTTATAAAAATATTTACTTCTGATTTTTGCACTATAGGAACTAAGTACAAATAGAATGTGTTTATGTTGCATGAATAGACAAATGTAAATTTTTGTAATGTTTATTTTTGAATTTTGCACTATAGGAACTAAGTATAAAAAGAATGTGTTAATATGTCGCATATTTACATACGAAGTATATTTTATAAATATGTTTACTTCAGAATTGTGCACTTCAGGCACTAAGTAGAAAAATAATGTGTTTATGTCATATATTTATATACAAGGTAAATTTTATTAAAGTATTTACTTCTGATTGTTGCACTATAGGAATTAAGTAGAAAAAGAATGTGTTTATATGTCATATATTTATATCCAAGGTAAATTTTATAAAAATATTTACTTCTGATTTTTGCACTATAGGAACTAAGTAGAAATAGAATGTGTTTTTGTCGCATAAAAAGAAAAAAAGTATATTTTTTTAAATGTTATTTTTGAATTTTGCACTATAGGAACTAAGTAGAATTTTGCACTATAGGATCTAAGTAGAAAAAGAATGTGTTTTTGTCGCATAAAAAGAAAAAAGTATATTTTTAAAAATGTTATTTTTGAATTTTGCACTATAGGAACTAAGTAGAAAAAGAATGTGTTAATATGTCGCATATTTACATACAAAGTATATATTATAAAAATGTTTACTTCTGAATTTTGCACTATAGGAACTAAGTAGAAAAATAATGTGTTTATGTCGCATGAATATAAAAATGTAAATTTTTGTAATGTTTATTTTTGAATTTTGCACTATAGGAACTAAGTATAAAAAGAATGTGTTAATATGTCGCATATTTACATACAAAGTATATTTTATAAAAATGTTTACCTCAGAATTTTGCACTACAGGCACTAAGTAGAAAAATAATGTGTTTATGTCATATATTTATATACAAGGTAAATTTTTATTAAAATATTTACTTCTGATTGTTGCACTATAGGAATTAAGTAGAAAAAGAATGTGTTTATATGTCATATATTTATATACAAGGTAAATTTTATAAAAATATTTACTTCTGATTTTTGCACTATAGGAACTAAGTACAAATAGAATGTGTTTATGTCGCATGAATAGACAAATGTAAATTTTTGTAATGTTTATTTTTGAATTTTGCACTATAGGAACTAAGTATAAAAAGAATGTGTTAATATGTCGCATATTTACATACGAAGTATATTTTATAAATATGTTTAATTCAGAATTGTGCACTTCAGGCACTAAGTAGAAAAATAATGTGTCTATGTCATATATTTATATACAAGGTAAATTTTATTAAAATATTTACTTCTGATTGTTGCACTATAGGAATTAAGTAGAAAAAGAATGTGTTTATATGTCATATATTTATATCCAAGGTAAATTTTATAAAAATATTTACTTCTGATTTTTGCACTATAGGAACTAAGTAGAAATAGAATGTGTTTTTGTCGCATAAAAAGAAAAAAGTATATTTTTTAAAATGTTATTTTTGAATTTTGCACTATAGGAGCTAAGTAGAATTTTGCACTATAGGATCTAAGTAGAAAAAGAATGTGTTTTTGTCGCATAAAAAGAAAAAAGTATATTTTTAAAAATGTTATGTTTGAATTTTGCACTATAGGAACTAAGTAGAAAAAGAATGTGTTAATATGTCGCATATTTACATACAAAGTATATTTTATAAAAATGTTTACTTCTGAATTTTGCACTATAGGAACTAAGTAGAAAAATAATGTGTTTATGTCGCATGAATATAAAAATGTAAATTTTTGTAATGTTTATTTTTGAATTTTGCACTATAGGAACTAAGTATAAAAAGAATGTGTTAATATGTCGCATATTTACATACGAAGTATATTTTATAAAAATGTTTACCTCAGAATTTTGCACTACAGGCACTAAGTAGAAAAATAATGTGTTTATGTCATATATTTATATACAAGGTAAATTTTATTAAAATATTTACTTCTGATTGTTGCACTATAGGAATTAAGTAGAAAAAGAATGTGTTTATATGTCATATATTTATATACAAGGTAAATTTTATAAAAATATTTACTTCTGATTTTTGCACTATAGAAACTAAGTAGAAATAGAATGTGTTTATATGTCGCATAAAAAAGGAAGTTTTAAAAAAATGTTTATTTTTGAATTTTGCACTATAGGATCTAAGTAGAAAAAGAATGTGTTTTTGTCGCATAAAAAGAAAAAAGTATATTTTTTTAAAATGTTATTTTGAATTTTGCACTAAAGGAACTAAGTAGAAAAAGAATGTGTTAATATGTCGCATATTTACATACAAAGTATATTTTATAAATATGTTTACTTAATAATTGTGCACTTCAGGCACTAAGTAGAAAAATAATGTGTTTATGTCATATATTTATATACAAGGTAAATTTTATTAAAATATTTACTTCTGATTGTTGCACTATAGGAATTAAGTAGAAATAGAATGTGTTTATATGTCATATATTTATAACCAAGGTAAATTTTATAAAAATATTTACTTCTGATTTTTGCACTATAGGAACTAAGTAGAAATAGAATGTGTTTTTGTCGCATAAAAAGAAAAAAGTATATTTTTTAAAATGTTATTTTTGAATTTTGCACTATAGGAACTAAGTAGAATTTTGCACTATAGGTACTAAGTAGAAAAATAATGTGTTTATGTCAAATATTTATATACAAGGTAAATTTTATAAAAATATTTACTTCTGATTGTTGCACTATAGGAATTAAGTAGAAAAAGAATGTGTTAATATGTCATATATTTATATACAATTAAATTTTATAAAAATATTTACTTCTGATTTTTGCACTATAGGAACTAAGTAGAAAAAGAATGTGTTAATATGTCGCATATTTACATACGAAGTATATTTTATAAAAATGTTTACCTCAGAATTTTGCACTACAGGCACTAAGTAGAAAAATAATGTGTTTATGTCATATATTTATATACAAGGTAAATTTTTATTAAAATATTTACTTCTGATTGTTGCACTATAGGAATTAAGTAGAAAAAGAATGTGTTTATATGTCATATATTTATATACAAGGTAAATTTTATAAAAATATTTACTTCTGATTTTTGCACTATAGGAACTAAGTAGAAATAGAATGTGTTTATGTCACATGAATAGAGAAATGTAAATTTTTGTAATGTTTATTTTTGAATTTTGCACTATAGGAACTAAGTATAAAAAGAATGTGTTAATATGTCGCATATTTACATACGAAGTATATTTTATAAATATGTTTACTTCAGAATTGTGCACTTCAGGCACTAAGTAGAAAAATAATGTGTTTATGTCATATATTTATATACAAGGTAAATTTTATTAAAATATATACTTCTGATTGTTGCACTATAGGAATTAAGTAGAAAAAGAATGTGTTTATATGTCATATATTTATATCCAAGGTAAATTTTATAAAAATATTTACTTCTGATTTTTGCACTATAGGAACTAAGTAGAAATAGAATGTGTTTTTGTCGCATAAAAAGAAAAAAGTATATTTTTTAAAATGTTATTTTTGAATTTTGCACTATAGGAACTAAGTAGAAAAAGAATGTGTTAATATGTCGCATATTTACATACAAAGTATATTTTATAAAAATGTTTACTTCTGAATTTTGCACTATAGGAACTAAGTAGAAAAATAATGTGTTTATGTCGCATGAATATAAAAATGTAAATTTTTGTAATGTTTATGTTTGAATTTTGCACTATAGGAATTAAGTAGAAATAGAATGTGTTTATATGTCGCATAAAAAAGGAAATTTAAAAAAAAAATATTTTTGAATTTTGCACTATAGGATCTAAGTAGAAAAAGAATTTGTTTATGTCGCATAAAATGAAAAGAGTAAATTTTTTTTAATGTTTATTTTTGAATTTTATACTATAGGAACTAAGTAGAAAAATAATGTGTTTATATGTCATATATTTATATACAAGGTAAATTTTATAAAAATATTTACTTCTGATTTTTGCACTATAGAAACTAAGTAGAAATAGAATGTGTTTATATGTCGAATAAAAAAAGATATTTTATAAAAATGTTTATTTTTTAATTTTGCACTATAGGATCTAAGTAGAAAAAGAATGTGTTTTTGTCGCATAAAAAGAAAAAAGTATATTTTTTAAATTTTATTTTAGAATTTTGCACTATAGGAACTAAGTAGAAAAAGAATGTGTTAATATGTCGCATATTTACATACAAAGTATATTTTATAAAAATGTTTACTTCTGAATTTTGCTCTATAGGAACTAAGTAGAAAAAGAATGTGTTTATGTCATATATTTATATAAAGGTAAATTTTATAAAAATATTTACTTCTGATTGTTGCACTATAGGAATTAAGTAGAAAAAGAATGTGTTAATATGTCATATATTTATATACAATTAAATTTTATAAAATTATTTACTTCTGATTTTTGCACTATAGGAACTAAGTAGAAAAAGAATGTGTTTATGTCGCATGAATAGACAAATGTAAATTTTTGCAATGTTTATTTTTGAATTTTGCACTATAGGAACTAAGTATAAAAAGAATGTGTTAATATGTCGCATATTTACATACGAAGTATATTTTATAAATATGTTTAATTCAGAATTGTGCACTTCAGGCACTAAGTAGAAAAATAATGTGTCTATGTCATATATTTATATACAAGGTAAATTTTATAAAAATATTTACTTCTGATTTTTGCACTATAGAAACTAAGTAGAAATAGAATGTGTTTTTGTCGCATAAAAAGAAAAAAGTATATTTTTTAAAATGTTATTTTTGAATTTTGCACTATAGGAACTAAGTAGAATTTTGCACTATAGGAACTAAGTAGAAAAATAATGTGTTTATGTCACATGAATATAAAAATGTAAATTTTTGTAATGTTTATTTTTGAATTTTGCACTATAGGAACTAAGTATAAAAAGAATGTGTTAATATGTCGCATATTTACATACGAAGTATATTTTATAAAAATGTTTACCTCAGAATTTTGCACTACAGGCACTAAGTAGAAAAATAATGTGTTTATGTCATATATTTATATACAAGGTAAATTTTTATTAAAATATTTACTTCTGATTGTTGCACTATAGGAATTAAGTAGAAAAAGAATGTGTTTATATGTCATATATTTATATACAAGGTAAATTTTATAAAAATATTTACTTCTGATTTTTGCACTATAGGAACTAAGTAGAAATAGAATGTGTTTATGTCACATGAATAGAGAAATGTAAATTTTTGTAATGTTTATTTTTGAATTTTGCACTATAGGAACTAAGTATAAAAAGAATGTGTTAATATGTCGCATATTTACATACGAAGTATATTTTATAAATATGTTTACTTCAGAATTGTGCACTTCAGGCACTAAGTAGAAAAATAATGTGTTTATGTCATATATTTATATACAAGGTAAATTTTATTAAAATATATACTTCTGATTGTTGCACTATAGGAATTAAGTAGAAAAAGAATGTGTTTATATGTCATATATTTATATCCAAGGTAAATTTTATAAAAATATTTACTTCTGATTTTTGCACTATAGGAACTAAGTAGAAATAGAATGTGTTTTTGTCGCATAAAAAGAAAAAAGTATATTTTTTAAAATGTTATTTTTGAATTTTGCACTATAGGAACTAAGTAGAAAAAGAATGTGTTAATATGTCGCATATTTACATACAAAGTATATTTTATAAAAATGTTTACTTCTGAATTTTGCACTATAGGAACTAAGTAGAAAAATAATGTGTTTATGTCGCATGAATATAAAAATGTAAATTTTTGTAATGTTTATGTTTGAATTTTGCACTATAGGAATTAAGTAGAAATAGAATGTGTTTATATGTCGCATAAAAAAGGAAATTTAAAAAAAAAATATTTTTGAATTTTGCACTATAGGATCTAAGTAGAAAAAGAATGTGTTTATGTCGCATAAAATGAAAAGAGTAAATTTTTTTTAATGTTTATTTTTGAATTTTATACTATAGGAACTAAGTAGAAAAATAATGTGTTTATATGTCATATATTTATATACAAGGTAAATTTTATAAAAATATTTACTTCTGATTTTTGCACTATAGAAACTAAGTAGAAATAGAATGTGTTTATATGTCGAATAAAAAAAGATATTTTATAAAAATGTTTATTTTTTAATTTTGCACTATAGGATCTAAGTAGAAAAAGAATGTGTTTTTGTCGCATAAAAAGAAAAAAGTATATTTTTTAAATTTTATTTTAGAATTTTGCACTATAGGAACTAAGTAGAAAAAGAATGTGTTAATATGTCGCATATTTACATACAAGGAAATATTTTATAAAAATGTTTACTTCTGAATTTTGCTCTATAGGAACTAAGTAGAAAAAGAATGTGTTTATGTCATATATTTATATAAAGGTAAATTTTATAAAAATATTTACTTCTGATTGTTGCACTATAGGAATTAAGTAGAAAAAGAATGTGTTAATATGTCATATATTTATATACAATTAAATTTTATAAAATTATTTACTTCTGATTTTTGCACTATAGGAACTAAGTAGAAAAAGAATGTGTTTATGTCGCATGAATAGACAAATGTAAATTTTTGCAATGTTTATTTTTGAATTTTGCACTATAGGAACTAAGTATAAAAAGAATGTGTTAATATGTCGCATATTTACATACGAAGTATATTTTATAAATATGTTTAATTCAGAATTGTGCACTTCAGGCACTAAGTAGAAAAATAATGTGTCTATGTCATATATTTATATACAAGGTAAATTTTATTAAAATATTTACTTCTGATTGTTGCACTATAGGAATTAAGTAGAAAAAGAATGTGTTTATATGTCATATATTTATATCCAAGGTAAATTTTATAAAAATATTTACTTCTGATTTTTGCACTATAGGAACTAAGTAGAAATAGAATGTGTTTTTGTCGCATAAAAAGAAAAAAGTATATTTTTTAAAATGTTATTTTTGAATTTTGCACTATAGGAACTAAGTAGAATTTTGCACTATAGGATCTAAGTAGAAAAAGAATGTGTTTATGTCGCATGAATATAAAAATGTAAATTTTTGTAATGTTTATTTTTGAATTTTGCACTATAGGAACTAAGTATAAAAAGAATGTGTTAATATGTCGCATATTTACATACAAAGTATATTTTATAAAAATGTTTACTTCAGAATTTTGCACTACAGGCACTAAGTAGAAAAATAATGTGTTTATGTCATATATTTATATACAAGGTAAATTTTTATTAAAATATTTACTTCTGATTGTTGCACTATAGGAATTAAGTAGAAAAAGAATGTGTTTATATGTCATATATTTATATACAAGGTAAATTTTATAAAAATATTTACTTCTGATTTTTGCACTATAGGAACTAAGTAGAAATAGAATGTGTTTATATGTCGCATAAAAAAGGAAATTTAAAAAAAAATATTTTTGAATTTTGCACTATAGGATCTAAGTAGAAAAAGAATGTGTTTATGTCGCATAAAATGAAAAGAGTAAATTTTTTTTAATGTTTATTTTTGAATTTTATACTATAGGAACTAAGTAGAAAAGTAATGTGTTTATATGTCATATAAACATATAAAAATATAAAAATAATGTGTTTATATGTCATATAGGAACTAATTTATATACAAGGTAAATTTTATAAAAATATTTACTTCTGATTTTTGCACTATAGAAACTAAGTAGAAATAGAATGTGTTTATATGTCGAATAAAAAAAGATATTTTATAAAAATGTTTATTTTTTAATTTTGCACTATAGGATCTAAGTAGAAAAAGAATGTGTTTTTGTCGCATAAAAAGAAAAAAGTATATTTTTTAAATTTTATTTTAGAATTTTGCACTATAGGAACTAAGTAGAAAAAGAATGTGTTAATATGTCGCATATTTACATACAAAGTATATTTTATAAAAATGTTTACTTCTGAATTTTGCTCTATAGGAACTAAGTAGAAAAAGAATGTGTTTATGTCATATATTTATATAAAGGTAAATTTTATAAAAATATTTACTTCTGATTGTTGCACTATAGGAATTAAGTAGAAAAAGAATGTGTTAATATGTCATATATTTATATACAATTAAATTTTATAAAATTATTTACTTCTGAATTTTGCACTATAGGAACTAAGTATAAAAAGAATGTGTTAATATGTCGCATATTTACATACGAAGTATATTTTATAAATATGTTTAATTCAGAATTGTGCACTTCAGGCACTAAGTAGAAAAATAATGTGTCTATGTCATATATTTATATACAAGGTAAATTTTATTAAAATATTTACTTCTGATTGTTGCACTATAGGAATTAAGTAGAAAAAGAATGTGTTTATATGTCATATATTTATATCCAAGGTAAATTTTATAAAAATATTTACTTCTGATTTTTGCACTCTAGGAACTAAGTAGAAATAGAATGTGTTTTTGTCGCATAAAAAGAAAAAAGTATATTTTTTAAAATGTTATTTTTGAATTTTGCACTATAGGAACTAAGTAGAATTTTGCACTATAGGATCTAAGTAGAAAAAGAATGTGTTTATGTCGCATGAATATAAAAATGTAAATTTTTGTAATGTTTATTTTTGAATTTTGCACTATAGGAACTAAGTATAAAAAGAATGTGTTAATATGTCGCATATTTACATACAAAGTATATTTTATAAAAATGTTTACCTCAGAATTTTGCACTACAGGCACTAAGTAGAAAAATAATGTGTTTATGTCATATATTTATATACAAGGTAAATTTTTATTAAAATATTTACTTCTGATTTTTGCACTATAGGAACTAAGTAGAAATAGAATGTGTTTTTGTCGCATAAAAAGAAAAAAAGTATATTTTTTAAAATGTTATTTTTGAATTTTGCACTATAGGAACTAAGTAGAATTTTGCACTATAGGATCTAAGTAGAAAAAGAATGTGTTTTTGTCGCATAAAAAGAAAAAAGTATATTTTTAAAAATGTTATTTTTGAATTTTGCACTATAGGAACTAAGTAGAAAAAGAATGTGTTAATATGTCGCATATTTACATACAAAGTATATTTTATAAAAATGTTTACTTCTGAATTTTGCACTATAGGAACTAAGTAAAAAAATAATGTGTTTATGTCGCATGAATATAAAAATGTAAATTTTTGTAATGTTTATTTTTGAATTTTGCACTATAGGAACTAAGTATAAAAAGAATGTGTTAATATGTCGCATATTTACATACAAAGTATATTTTATAAAAATGTTTACCTCAGAATTTTGCACTACAGGCACTAAGTAGAAAAATAATGTGTTTATGTCATATATTTATATACAAGGTAAATTTTATAAAAATATTTACTTCTGATTTTTGCACTATAGGAACTAAGTAGAAATAGAATGTGTTTATATGTCGCATAAAAAAGGAAATTAAAAAAAAAATATTTTTGAATTTTGCACTATAGGATCTAAGTAGAAAAAGAATGTGTTTATGTCGCATAAAATGAAAAGAGTAAATTTTTTTAAATGTTTATTTTTGAATTTTATACTATAGGAACTAAGTAGAAAAAGAATGTGTTTATATGTCATATATTTATATACAAGGTAAATTTTATAAAAATATTTACTTCTGATTTTTGCACTATAGAAACTAAGTAGAAATAGAATGTGTTTATATGTCGAATAAAAAAAGATATTTTATAAAAATGTTTATTTTTTAATTTTGCACTATAGGATCTAAGTAGAAAAAGAATGTGTTTTTGTCGCATAAAAAGAAAAAAGTATATTTTTTAAAATGTTATTTTAGATTTTTGCACTATAGGAACTAAGTAGAAAAAGAATGTGTTAATATGTCGCATATTTACATACAATTAAATTTTATAAAAATATTTACTTCTGATTTTTGCACTATAGGAACTAAGTAGAAAAAGAATGTGTTTATATGTCATATATTTACATACAAGGTAAATTTTATAAAAAATATTTACTTCTGATTTTTGCACTATAGAAACTAAGTAGAAATAGAATGTGTTTATATGTTGCATAAAAAAGGAAATTTTATAAAAATGTTTATTTTTTAATTTTGCACTATAGGATCTAAGTAGAAAAAGAATGTGTTTTTGTCACATAAAAAGAAAAAAGTAAACTTTTTTAAATGTTATTTTTGAATTTTGCACTATAGGAACTAAGTAGAAATAGAATGTGTTTATATGTCGCATAAAAAGAAAAGAGTAAATTTTTTTTTAATGTTTATATTTGAATTTTGCACTATAGGAACTAAGGAGAAAAAAAATAATGTGTTAATATGTCGCATATTTACATACATAGTATGTTTTATAAAAATGTTTGACCAGCCCAAATCCTAAAGACAATATCAACCTCCTGGGAAGAAAAGACTAGAGTATCATATTCCGACTGCGCACACAACATGTACAGCTTAACAATCACCTGAACAGAATACAACCACAACACACTCCAGGGTGCCGGCTGTGCACTCATCCATATGAAACTGTTGACCACCACCTTTTTGAATGTCCAGCGCTGGATGACATCAGGAAAATGCTTCTCCCTCCAGGGCCAGATAAATGGAACACATTATATGGAACAAAACAACAACTCACAAACACATGCATATATCACACAATGGCATTGGGTCAAAGGGCATGAGCCCATGGACCGCTGGATCAGCAACCAACCAACCAACCATAAAAATGTTTACTTCTGAATTTTGCACTACAAGTACTAAGTAGAAAAAGAATGTGTTTATATGTCATATATTTATATACAAGGTAAATTTTATAAAAATATTTACTTCTGATTTTCGCACTATAGAAACTAAGTAGAAATTAGAATGTGTTTATATGTCGCATAAAAAAAGGAAATTTTATAAAAATATTTACTTCTGATTTTTGCACTATAGGAACTAAGTAGAAAAATAATGTGTTTATATGTCATATATTTATATACAAGGTAAATTTTTATTAAAATGTTTACTTCTGAATTTTGCACTATAGGAACTAAGTAGAAAAAGAATGTGTTTATATGTCATATATTTATATACAAGGTAAATTTTATAAAAATATTTACTTCTGATTTTTGCACTATAGGAACTAAGTACAAATAGAATGTGTTTATGTTGCATGAATAGACAAATGTAAATTTTTGTAATGTTTATTTTTGAATTTTGCACTATAGGAACTAAGTATAAAAAGAATGTGTTAATATGTCGCATATTTACATACGAAGTATATTTTATAAATATGTTTACTTCAGAATTGTGCACTTCAGGCACTAAGTAGAAAAATAATGTGTTTATGTCATATATTTATATACAAGGTAAATTTTATTAAAGTATTTACTTCTGATTGTTGCACTATAGGAATTAAGTAGAAAAAGAATGTGTTTATATGTCATATATTTATATCCAAGGTAAATTTTATAAAAATATTTACTTCTGATTTTTGCACTATAGGAACTAAGTAGAAATAGAATGTGTTTTTGTCGCATAAAAAGAAAAAAAGGATATTTTTTTAAATGTTATTTTTGAATTTTGCACTATAGGAACTAAGTAGAATTTTGCACTATAGGATCTAAGTAGAAAAAGAATGTGTTTTTGTCGCATAAAAAGAAAAAAGTATATTTTTAAAAATGTTATTTTTGAATTTTGCACTATAGGAACTAAGTAGAAAAAGAATGTGTTAATATGTCGCATATTTACATACAAAGTATATATTATAAAAATGTTTACTTCTGAATTTTGCACTATAGGAACTAAGTAGAAAAATAATGTGTTTATGTCGCATGAATATAAAAATGTAAATTTTTGTAATGTTTATTTTTGAATTTTGCACTATAGGAACTAAGTATAAAAAGAATGTGTTAATATGTCGCATATTTACATACAAAGTATATTTTATAAAAATGTTTACCTCAGAATTTTGCACTACAGGCACTAAGTAGAAAAATAATGTGTTTATGTCATATATTTATATACAAGGTAAATTTTTATTAAAATATTTACTTCTGATTGTTGCACTATAGGAATTAAGTAGAAAAAGAATGTGTTTATATGTCATATATTTATATACAAGGTAAATTTTATAAAAATATTTACTTCTGATTTTTGCACTATAGGAACTAAGTACAAATAGAATGTGTTTATGTCGCATGAATAGACAAATGTAAATTTTTGTAATGTTTATTTTTGAATTTTGCACTATAGGAACTAAGTATAAAAAGAATGTGTTAATATGTCGTATATTTACATACGAAGTATATTTTATAAATATGTTTAATTCAGAATTGTGCACTTCAGGCACTAAGTAGAAAAATAATGTGTCTATGTCATATATTTATATACAAGGTAAATTTTATTAAAATATTTACTTCTGATTGTTGCACTATAGGAATTAAGTAGAAAAAGAATGTGTTTATATGTCATATATTTATATCCAAGGTAAATTTTATAAAAATATTTACTTCTGATTTTTGCACTATAGGAACTAAGTAGAAATAGAATGTGTTTTTGTCGCATAAAAAGAAAAAAGTATATTTTTTAAAATGTTATTTTTGAATTTTGCACTATAGGAGCTAAGTAGAATTTTGCACTATAGGATCTAAGTAGAAAAAGAATGTGTTTTTGTCGCATAAAAAGAAAAAAGTATATTTTTAAAAATGTTATGTTTGAATTTTGCACTATAGGAACTAAGTAGAAAAAGAATGTGTTAATATGTCGCAT
The DNA here is from genome assembly GCA_034231615.1 of Meghimatium bilineatum. NCBI lineage: Eukaryota > Metazoa > Mollusca > Gastropoda > Stylommatophora > Philomycidae > Meghimatium > Meghimatium bilineatum. Next base: position 57,907,047 of record CM067322.1, read on the forward strand.
ATTTACATACAAAGTATATTTTATAAAAATGTTTACTTCTGAATTTTGCACTATAGGAACTAAGTAGAAAAATAATGTGTTTATGTCGCATGAATATAAAAATGTAAATTTTTGTAATGTTTATTTTTGAATTTTGCACTATAGGAACTAAGTATAAAAAGAATGTGTTAATATGTCGCATATTTACATACGAAGTATATTTTATAAAAATGTTTACCTCAGAATTTTGCACTACAGGCACTAAGTAGAAAAATAATGTGTTTATGTCATATATTTATATACAAGGTAAATTTTATTAAAATATTTACTTCTGATTGTTGCACTATAGGAATTAAGTAGAAAAAGAATGTGTTTATATGTCATATATTTATATACAAGGTAAATTTTATAAAAATATTTACTTCTGATTTTTGCACTATAGAAACTAAGTAGAAATAGAATGTGTTTATATGTCGCATAAAAAAGGAAGTTTTAAAAAAATGTTTATTTTTGAATTTTGCACTATAGGATCTAAGTAGAAAAAGAATGTGTTTTTGTCGCATAAAAAGAAAAAAGTATATTTTTTTAAAATGTTATTTTGAATTTTGCACTAAAGGAACTAAGTAGAAAAAGAATGTGTTAATATGTCGCATATTTACATACAAAGTATATTTTATAAATATGTTTACTTAATAATTGTGCACTTCAGGCACTAAGTAGAAAAATAATGTGTTTATGTCATATATTTATATACAAGGTAAATTTTATTAAAATATTTACTTCTGATTGTTGCACTATAGGAATTAAGTAGAAATAGAATGTGTTTATATGTCATATATTTATAACCAAGGTAAATTTTATAAAAATATTTACTTCTGATTTTTGCACTATAGGAACTAAGTAGAAATAGAATGTGTTTTTGTCGCATAAAAAGAAAAAAGTATATTTTTTAAAATGTTATTTTTGAATTTTGCACTATAGGAACTAAGTAGAATTTTGCACTATAGGTACTAAGTAGAAAAATAATGTGTTTATGTCAAATATTTATATACAAGGTAAATTTTATAAAAATATTTACTTCTGATTGTTGCACTATAGGAATTAAGTAGAAAAAGAATGTGTTAATATGTCATATATTTATATACAATTAAATTTTATAAAAATATTTACTTCTGATTTTTGCACTATAGGAACTAAGTAGAAAAAGAATGTGTTTATATGTCGCAAATTTACATACAAAGTATATTTTATAAAAATGTAAACTTCTGAATTTTGCTCTATAGGAACTAAGTAGAAAAAGAATGTGTTTATGTCATATATTTATATACAAGGTAAATTTTATAAAAATATTTACTTCTGATTGTTGCACTATAGGAATTAAGTAGAAAAAGAATGTGTTTATATGTCATATATTTATATACAAGGTAAATTTTATAAAAATATTTACTTCTGATTTTTGCACTATAGGAACTAAGTAGAAATAGAATGTGTTTATATGTCGCAAAAAAAAGGATATTTAAAAAAAAAATTATTTTTGAATTTTGCACTATAGGATCTAAGTAGAAAAAGAATGTGTTTATGTCGCATAAAAGAAAAAAGTAAATTTTTTAATGTTTATTTTTGAATTTTGCACTATACGAACAAAGTAGAAAAAGAATGTGTTTATGTCGCATAAAATAAAAAGAGTAAATTTTTTTTAATGTTTATTTTTGAATTTTATACTATAGGAACAAAGTAGAAAAAGAATGTGTTTATATGTCATATATTTATATACAAGGAAAATTTTATAAAAATATTTACTTCTGATTTTTGCACTATAGAAACTAAGTAGAAATAGAATGTGTTTACATGTTGCATAAAAAAGGAAATTTTATAAAAATATTTACTTCTGATTTTTGCACTATAGGAACTAAGCAGAAAAAGAATGTGTTTATATGTCGCATATTTACATACAAAGTATATTTTATTAAAATGTTTACTTCTGAATTTTGCACTATAGGAACTAAGTAGAAAAAGAATGTGTTTATGTTGCATGAATATAAAAATGTAAATTTTTTTAATATATATTTTTGAATTTTGCAATATAGGAACTAAGTAGAAAAAGAATGTGTTATTATGTCACATATTTACATACAAAGTATATTTTATAAAAATGTTTACTTCAGAATTTTGCACTACAGGCACTAAGTAGAAAAATAATGTGTTTATGTCATATATTTATATACAAGGTAAATTTTATAAAAATATTTACTTCTGATTTTTGCACTATAGGAACTAAGTAGAAATAGAATGTGTTTATATGTCGCAAAAAAAAGGATATTTAAAAAAAAAATTATTTTTGAATTTTGCACTATAGGATCTAAGTAGAAAAAGAATGTGTTTATGTCGCATAAAAGAAAAAAGTAAATTTTTTTAAATGTTTATTTTTGAATTTTATACTATAGGAACTAAGTAGAAAAAGAATGTGTTAATATGTCATATATTTATATACAATTAAATTTTATAAAAATATTTACTTCTGATTTTTGCACTATAGGAACTAAGTAGAAAAAGAATGTGTTTATATGTCATATATTTACATACAAGGTAAATTTTATAAAAATATTTACTCCTGATTTTTGCACTATAGTAACTAAGTAGAAATAGAATGTGTTTATATATCGCATAAAAAAGGAAATTAAAAAACAAATATTTTTGAATTTTGCACTATAGGATCTAAGTAGAAAAATAATGTGTTTATGTCATATATTTATATACAAGGTAAATTTTATTAAAATATTTACTTCTGATTGTTGCACTATAGGAATTAAGTAGAAAAAGAATGTGTTTATATGTCATATATTTATATACAAGGTAAATTTTATAAAAATATTTACTTCTGATTTTTGCACTATAGAAACTAAGTAGAAATAGAATGTGTTTATATGTCGCATAAAAAAGGAAGTTTTAAAAAAATGTTTATTTTTGAATTTTGCACTATAGGATCTAAGTAGAAAAAGAATGTGTTTTTGTCGCATAAAAAGAAAAAAGTATATTTTTTTTAAATGTTATTTTGAATTTTGCACTAAAGGAACTAAGTAGAAAAAGAATGTGTTAATATGTCGCATATTTACATACAAAGTATATTTTATAAATATGTTTACTTAATAATTGTGCACTTCAGGCACTAAGTAGAAAAATAATGTGTTTATGTCATATATTTATATACAAGGTAAATTTTATTAAAATATTTACTTCTGATTGTTGCACTATAGGAATTAAGTAGAAATAGAATGTGTTTATATGTCATATATTTATAACCAAGGTAAATTTTATAAAAATATTTACTTCTGATTTTTGCACTATAGGAACTAAGTAGAAATAGAATGTGTTTTTGTCGCATAAAAAGAAAAAAGTATATTTTTTTAAATGTTATTTTTGAATTTTGCACTATAGGAACTAAGTAGAATTTTGCACTATAGGTACTAAGTAGAAAAATAATGTGTTTATGTCAAATATTTATATACAAGGTAAATTTTATAAAAATATTTACTTCTGATTGTTGCACTATAGGAATTAAGTAGAAAAAGAATGTGTTAATATGTCATATATTTATATACAATTAAATTTTATAAAAATATTTACTTCTGATTTTTGCACTATAGGAACTAAGTAGAAAAAGAATGTGTTTATATGTCGCAAATTTACATACAAAGTATATTTTATAAAAATGTAAACTTCTGAATTTTGCTCTATAGGAACTAAGTAGAAAAAGAATGTGTTTATGTCATATATTTATATACAAGGTAAATTTTATAAAAATATTTACTTCTGATTGTTGCACTATAGGAATTAAGTAGAAAAAGAATGTGTTTATATGTCATATATTTATATACAAGGTAAATTTTATAAAAATATTTACTTCTGATTTTTGCACTATAGGAACTAAGTAGAAATAGAATGTGTTTATATGTCGCAAAAAAAAGGATATTTTTAAAAAAAATTATTTTTGAATTTTGCACTATAGGATCTAAGTAGAAAAAGAATGTGTTTATGTCGCATAAAAGAAAAAAGTAAATTTTTTAATGTTTATTTTTGAATTTTGCACTATACGAACAAAGTAGAAAAAGAATGTGTTTATGTCGCATAAAATAAAAAGAGTAAATTTTTTTAAATGTTTATTTTTGAATTTTATACTATAGGAACAAAGTAGAAAAAGAATGTGTTTATATGTCATATATTTATATACAAGGAAAATTTTATAAAAATATTTACTTCTGATTTTTGCACTATAGAAACTAAGTAGAAATAGAATGTGTTTACATGTTGCATAAAAAAGGAAATTTTATAAAAATATTTACTTCTGATTTTTGCACTATAGGAACTAAGTAGAAAAAGAATGTGTTTATATGTCGCATATTTACATACAAAGTATATTTTATTAAAATGTTTACTTCTGAATTTTGCACTATAGGAACTAAGTAGAAAAAGAATGTGTTTATGTTGCATGAATATAAAAATGTAAATTTTTTTAATATATATTTTTGAATTTTGCAATATAGGAACTAAGTAGAAAAAGAATGTGTTATTATGTCACATATTTACATACAAAGTATATTTTATAAAAATGTTTACTTCAGAATTTTGCACTACAGGCACTAAGTAGAAAAATAATGTGTTTATGTCATATATTTATATACAAGGTAAATTTTATAAAAATATTTACTTCTGATTTTTGCACTATAGGAACTAAGTAGAAATAGAATGTGTTTATATGTCGCAAAAAAAAGGATATTTAAAAAAAAAATTATTTTTGAATTTTGCACTATAGGATCTAAGTAGAAAAAGAATGTGTTTATGTCGCATAAAAGAAAAAAGTAAATTTTTTTAAATGTTTATTTTTGAATTTTATACTATAGGAACTAAGTAGAAAAAGAATGTGTTAATATGTCATATATTTATATACAATTAAATTTTATAAAAATATTTACTTCTGATTTTTGCACTATAGGAACTAAGTAGAAAAAGAATGTGTTTATATGTCATATATTTACATACAAGGTAAATTTTATAAAAATATTTACTCCTGATTTTTGCACTATAGTAACTAAGTAGAAATAGAATGTGTTTATATATCGCATAAAAAAGGAAATTAAAAAACAAATATTTTTGAATTTTGCACTATAGGATCTAAGTAGAAAAATAATGTGTTTATGTCATATATTTATATACAAGGTAAATTTTATTAAAATATTTAGTTCTGATTGTTGCACTATAGGAATTAAGTAGAAAAAGAATGTGTTTATATGTCATATATTTATATACAAGGTAAATTTTATAAAAATATTTACTTCTGATTTTTGCACTATAGAAACTAAGTAGAAATAGAATGTGTTTATATGTCGCATAAAAAAGGAAGTTTTAAAAAAATGTTTATTTTTGAATTTTGCACTATAGGATCTAAGTAGAAAAAGAATGTGTTTTTGTCGCATAAAAAGAAAAAAGTATATTTTTTTTAAATGTTATTTTGAATTTTGCACTAAAGGAACTAAGTAGAAAAAGAATGTGTTAATATGTCGCATATTTACATACAAAGTATATTTTATAAATATGTTTACTTAATAATTGTGCACTTCAGGCACTAAGTAGAAAAATAATGTGTTTATGTCATATATTTATATACAAGGTAAATTTTATTAAAATATTTACTTCTGATTGTTGCACTATAGGAATTAAGTAGAAATAGAATGTGTTTATATGTCATATATTTATAACCAAGGTAAATTTTATAAAAATATTTACTTCTGATTTTTGCACTATAGGAACTAAGTAGAAATAGAATGTGTTTTTGTCGCATAAAAAGAAAAAAGTATATTTTTTAAAATGTTATTTTTGAATTTTGCACTATAGGAACTAAGTAGAATTTTGCACTATAGGTACTAAGTAGAAAAATAATGTGTTTATGTCAAATATTTATATACAAGGTAAATTTTATAAAAATATTTACTTCTGATTGTTGCACTATAGGAATTAAGTAGAAAAAGAATGTGTTAATATGTCATATATTTATATACAATTAAATTTTATAAAAATATTTACTTCTGATTTTTGCACTATAGGAACTAAGTAGAAAAAGAATGTGTTTATATGTCGCAAATTTACATACAAAGTATATTTTATAAAAATGTAAACTTCTGAATTTTGCTCTATAGGAACTAAGTAGAAAAAGAATGTGTTTATGTCATATATTTATATACAAGGTAAATTTTATAAAAATATTTACTTCTGATTGTTGCACTATAGGAATTAAGTAGAAAAAGAATGTGTTTATATGTCATATATTTATATACAAGGTAAATTTTATAAAAATATTTACTTCTGATTTTTGCACTATAGGAACTAAGTAGAAATAGAATGTGTTTATATGTCGCAAAAAAAAGGATATTTAAAAAAAAAATTATTTTTGAATTTTGCACTATAGGATCTAAGTAGAAAAAGAATGTGTTTATGTCGCATAAAAGAAAAAAGTAAATTTTTTAATGTTTATTTTTGAATTTTGCACTATACGAACAAAGTAGAAAAAGAATGTGTTTATGTCGCATAAAATAAAAAGAGTAAATTTTTTTAAATGTTTATTTTTGAATTTTATACTATAGGAACAAAGTAGAAAAAGAATGTGTTTATATGTCATATATTTATATACAAGGAAAATTTTATAAAAATATTTACTTCTGATTTTTGCACTATAGAAACTAAGTAGAAATAGAATGTGTTTACATGTTGCATAAAAAAGGAAATTTTATAAAAATATTTACTTCTGATTTTTGCACTATAGGAACTAAGTAGAAAAAGAATGTGTTTATATGTCGCATATTTACATACAAAGTATATTTTATTAAAATGTTTACTTCTGAATTTTGCACTATAGGAACTAAGTAGAAAAAGAATGTGTTTATGTTGCATGAATATAAAAATGTAAATTTTTTTAATATATATTTTTGAATTTTGCAATATAGGAACTAAGTAGAAAAAGAATGTGTTATTATGTCACATATTTACATACAAAGTATATTTTATAAAAATGTTTACTTCAGAATTTTGCACTACAGGCACTAAGTAGAAAAATAATGTGTTTATGTCATATATTTATATACAAGGTAAATTTTATAAAAATATTTACTTCTGATTTTTGCACTATAGGAACTAAGTAGAAATAGAATGTGTTTATATGTCGCAAAAAAAAGGATATTTAAAAAAAAAATTATTTTTGAATTTTGCACTATAGGATCTAAGTAGAAAAAGAATTTGTTTATGTCGCATAAAAGAAAAAAGTAAATTTTTTTAAATGTTTATTTTTGAATTTTATACTATAGGAACTAAGTAGAAAAAGAATGTGTTAATATGTCATATATTTATATACAATTAAATTTTATAAAAATATTTACTTCTGATTTTTGCACTATAGGAACTAAGTAGAAAAAGAATGTGTTTATATGTCATATATTTACATACAAGGTAAATTTTATAAAAATATTTACTCCTGATTTTTGCACTATAGTAACTAAGTAGAAATAGAATGTGTTTATATATCGCATAAAAAAGGAAATTAAAAAACAAATATTTTTGAATTTTGCACTATAGGATCTAAGTAGAAAAATAATGTGTTTATGTCATATATTTATATACAAGGTAAATTTTATTAAAATATTTAGTTCTGATTGTTGCACTATAGGAATTAAGTAGAAAAAGAATGTGTTTATATGTCATATATTTATATACAAGGTAAATTTTATAAAAATATTTACTTCTGATTTGTGCACTATAGAAACTAAGTAGAAATAGAATGTGTTTATATGTCGCATAAAAAAGGAAGTTTTAAAAAAATGTTAATTTTTGAATTTTGCACTATAGGATCTAAGTAGAAAAAGAATGTGTTTTTGTCGCATAAAAAGAAAAAAGTATATTTTTTTTAAATGTTATTTTGAATTTTGCACTAAAGGAACTAAGTAGAAAAAGAATGTGTTAATATGTCGCATATTTACATACAAAGTATATTTTATAAATATGTTTACTTAATAATTGTGCACTTCAGGCACTAAGTAGAAAAATAATGTGTTTATGTCATATATTTATATACAAGGTAAATTTTATTAAAATATTTACTTCTGATTGTTGCACTATAGGAATTAAGTAGAAATAGAATGTGTTTATATGTCATATATTTATAACCAAGGTAAATTTTATAAAAATATTTACTTCTGATTTTTGCACTATAGGAACTAAGTAGAAATAGAATGTGTTTTTGTCGCATAAAAAGAAAAAAGTATATTTTTTAAAATGTTATTTTTGAATTTTGCACTATAGGAACTAAGTAGAATTTTGCACTATAGGTACTAAGTAGAAAAATAATGTGTTTATGTCAAATATTTATATACAAGGTAAATTTTATAAAAATATTTACTTCTGATTGTTGCACTATAGGAATTAAGTAGAAAAAGAATGTGTTAATATGTCATATATTTATATACAATTAAATTTTATAAAAATATTTACTTCTGATTTTTGCACTATAGGAACTAAGTAGAAAAAGAATGTGTTTATATGTCGCAAATTTACATACAAAGTATATTTTATAAAAATGTAAACTTCTGAATTTTGCTCTATAGGAACTAAGTAGAAAAAGAATGTGTTTATGTCATATATTTATATACAAGGTAAATTTTATAAAAATATTTACTTCTGATTGTTGCACTATAGGAATTAAGTAGAAAAAGAATGTGTTTATATGTCATATATTTATATACAAGGTAAATTTTATAAAAATATTTACTTCTGATTTTTGCACTATAGGAACTAAGTAGAAATAGAATGTGTTTATATGTCGCAAAAAAAAGGATATTTAAAAAAAAAATTATTTTTGAATTTTGCACTATAGGATCTAAGTAGAAAAAGAATGTGTTTATGTCGCATAAAAGAAAAAAGTAAATTTTTTAATGTTTATTTTTGAATTTTGCACTATACGAACAAAGTAGAAAAAGAATGTGTTTATGTCGCATAAAATAAAAAGAGTAAATTTTTTTAAATGTTTATTTTTGAATTTTATACTATAGGAACAAAGTAGAAAAAGAATGTGTTTATATGTCATATATTTATATACAAGGAAAATTTTATAAAAATATTTACTTCTGATTTTTGCACTATAGAAACTAAGTAGAAATAGAATGTGTTTACATGTTGCATAAAAAAGGAAATTTTATAAAAATATTTACTTCTGATTTTTGCACTATAGGAACTAAGTAGAAAAAGAATGTGTTTATATGTCGCATATTTACATACAAAGTATATTTTATTAAAATGTTTACTTCTGAATTTTGCACTATAGGAACTAAGTAGAAAAAGAATGTGTTTATGTTGCATGAATATAAAAATGTAAATTTTTTTAATATATATTTTTGAATTTTGCAATATAGGAACTAAGTAGAAAAAGAATGTGTTATTATGTCACATATTTACATACAAAGTATATTTTATAAAAATGTTTACTTCAGAATTTTGCACTACAGGCACTAAGTAGAAAAATAATGTGTTTATGTCATATATTTATATACAAGGTAAATTTTATAAAAATATTTACTTCTGATTTTTGCACTATAGGAACTAAGTAGAAATAGAATGTGTTTATATGTCGCAAAAAAAAGGATATTTAAAAAAAAAATTATTTTTGAATTTTGCACTATAGGATCTAAGTAGAAAAAGAATGTGTTTATGTCGCATAAAAGAAAAAAGTAAATTTTTTAATGTTTATTTTTGAATTTTGCACTACAGGAACTAAGTAGAAAAGGAATGTGTTAATATGTCGCATATTTACATGCAAAGTATATTTTATAAAAATGTTTATTTTTTCAATTTTGCACTATAGGATCTCAGTAGAAAAAGAATGTGTTTATGTCGCATTAAATGAAAAAATAAATTTTGTTAATGTTTATTTTTGAATTTTATACTATAGGAACTAAGTAGAAAAAGAATGTGTTAATATGTCATATATTTATATACAATTAAATTTTATAAAAATATTTACTTCTGATTTTTGCACTATAGGAACTAAGTAGAAAAAGAATGTGTTTATATGTCATATATTTACATACAAGGTAAATTTTATAAAAATATTTACTCCTGATTTTTGCACTATAGAAACTAAGTAGAAATAGAATGTGTTTATATGTCATATATTTACATACAAGGTAAATTTTATAAAAATATTTACTCCTGATTTTTGCACTATAGAAACTAAGTAGAAATAGAATGTGTTTATATGTTGACTAAAAAAGGAAATTTTATAAAAATGTTTATTTTTTAATTTTGCACTATAGGATCTAAGTAGAAAAAGAATGTGTTTTTGTCACATAAAAAGAAAAAAGTAAACTTTTTTAAATGTTATTTTTGAATTTTGCACTATAGGAATTAAGTAGAAAAAGAATTTGTTTATATGTCATATATTTATATACAAGGTAAATTTTATTAAAATATTTACTTCTGATTTTTGCACTATAGGAATTAAGTAGAAATAGAATGTGTTTATATGTCGCATAAAAAGAAAAGAGTAAATTATTTTTTAAATATTTATATTTGAATTTTGCACTATAGGAACTAAGTAGAAAAATAATAATGTGTTAATATGTCGCATATTTACATACATAGTATGTTTTATAAAAATGTTTGACCAGCCGAAATCCTAAAGACAATATCAACCTCCTGGAAAGAAAAGACCAGAGTATCATATTCCGACTGCGCACACAACATGTACAGCTTAACAATCACTTGAACAGAATACAACCACAACACACTCCAGGGTGCCGGCTGTGCACTCATCCATATGAAACTGTTGACCACCACCTTTTTGAATGTCCAGCGCTGGATGACATCAGGAAAATGCTTCTCCCTCCAGGGCCAGATAAATGGAACACATTATATGGAACAAAACAACAACTCACAAACACATGCATATATCACACAATGGCATTGGGTCAAAGGGCATGAGCCCATGGACCGCTGGATCAGCAACCAACCAACCAACCATAAAAATGTTTACTTCTGAATTTTGCACTATAGGAACTAAGTAGAAATAGAATGTGTTTATAAGTCGCATAAAAAAGGAAATTAAAAAAAAAATTATTTTTGAATTTTGCACTATAGGATCTAAGTAGAAAAAGAATGTGTTTTTGTCACATAAAAAGAAAAAAGTACACTTTTTTAAATGTTATTTTTTAATTTTGCACTATAGAAACTAAGTAGAAAAAGAATTTGTTTATATGTCATATATTTATATACAAGGTAAATTTTATTAAAATATTTACTTCTGATTTTTGCACTATAGGAACTAAGTAGAAAAAGAATGTGTTTATATGTCGCATATTTACATACAAAGTATATTTTATTAAAATGTTTACTTCTGAATTTTGCACTATAGGAACTAAGTAGAAAAAGAATGTGTTTATGTTGCATGAATATAAAAATGTAAATTTTTTTAATATATATTTTTGAATTTTGCAATATAGGAACTAAGTAGAAAAAGAATGTGTTATTATGTCACATATTTACATACAAAGTATATTTTATAAAAATGTTTACTTCAGAATTTTGCACTACAGGAACTAAGTAGAAAAATAATGTGTTTATGTCATATATTTATATACAAGGTAAATTTTATTAAAATATTTACTTCTGATTGTTGCACTATAGGAATTAAGTAGAAAAAGAATGTGTTTATATGTCATATATTTATATACAAGGTAAATTTTATAAAAATATTTACTTCTGATTTTTGCACTATAGGAACTAAGTAGAAATAGAATGTGTTTATATGTCGCAGAAAAAAGGATATTTAAAAAAAAAATTATTTTTGAATTTTGCACTATAGGATCTAAGTAGAAAAAGAATGTGTTTATGTCGCATAAAAGAAAAAAGTAAATTTTTTAATGTTTATTTTTGAATTTTGCACTATACGAACAAAGTAGAAAAAGAATGTGTTTATGTCGCATAAAATGAAAAGAGTAAATTTTTTTAAATGTTTATTTTTGAATTTTATACTATAGGAACAAAGTAGAAAAAGAATGTGTTTATATGTCATATATTTATATACAAGGAAAATTTTATAAAAATATTTACTTCTGATTTTTGCACTATAGAAACTAAGTAGAAATAGAATGTGTTTATATGTCGCATAAAAAAGGAAGTTTTAAAAAAATGTTTATTTTTGAATTTTGCTCTATAGTATCTAAGTAGAAAAAGAATGTGTTTTTGTCGCATAAAAAGAAAAAAGTATATTTTTTTTAAATGTTATTTTGAATTTTGCACTATAGGAACTAAGTAGAAAAAGAATGTGTTAATATGTCGCATATTTACATACAAAGTATATTTTATAAATATGTTTACTTAATAATTGTGCACTTCAGCCACTAAGTAGAAAAATAATGTGTTTATGTGATATATTTATATACAAGGTAAATTTTATTAAAATATTTACTTCTGATTGTTGCACTATAGGAATTAAGTAGAAATAGAATGTGTTTATATGTCATATATTTATAACCAAGGTAAATTTTATAAAAATATTTACTTCTGATTTTTGCACTATAGGAACTAAGTAGAAATAGAATATGTTTTTGTCGCATAAAAAGAAAAAAGTATATTTTTTTAAATGTTATTTTTGAATTTTGCACTATAGGAACTAAGTAGAATTTTGCACTATAGGTACTAAGTAGAAAAATAATGTGTTTATGTCAAATATTTATATACAAGGTAAATTTTATAAAAATATTTACTTCTGATTGTTGCACTATAGGAATTAAGTAGAAAAAGAATGTGTTAATATGTCATATATTTATATACAATTAAATTTTATAAAAATATTTACTTCTGATTTTTGCACTATAGGAACTAAGTAGAAAAAGAATGTGTTTATATGTCGCAAATTTACATACAAAGTATATTTTATAAAAATGTAAACTTCTGAATTTTGCTCTATAGGAACTAAGTAGAAAAAGAATGTGTTTATGTCATATATTTATATACAAGGTAAATTTTATAAAAATATTTACTTCTGATTGTTGCACTATAGGAATTAAGTAGAAAAAGAATGTGTTAATATGTTATATATTTATATACAATTAAATTTTTTTTAAAATTATTTACTTCTGATTTTTGCACTATAGGAACTAAGTAGAAAAAGAATGTGTTTATGTCGCATGAATAGACAAATGTAAATTTTTGTAATGTTTATTTTTGAATTTTGCACTATAGGAACTAAGTATAAAAAGAATGTGTTAATATGTCGCATATTTACATACGAAGTATATTTTATAAATATGTTTAATTCAGAATTGTGCACTTCAGGCACTAAGTAGAAAAATAATGTGTCTATGTCATATATTTATATACAAGGTAAATTTTATTAAAATATTTACTTCTGATATTTGCACTATAGGAACTAAGTAGAAATAGAATGTGTTTTTGTCGCATAAAAAGAAAAAAGTATATTTTTTAAAATGTTATTTTTGAATTTTGCACTATAGGAACTAAGTAGAATTTTGCACTATAGGAACTAAGTAGAAATAGAATGTGTTTATATGTCGCAAAAAAAAGGATATTTAAAAAAAAAATTATTTTTGAATTTTGCACTATAGGATCTAAGTAGAAAAAGAATGTGTTTATGTCGCATAAAAGAAAAAAGTAAATTTTTTAATGTTTATTTTTGAATTTTGCACTATACGAACAAAGTAGAAAAAGAATGTGTTTATGTCGCATAAAATAAAAAGAGTAAATTTTTTTAAATGTTTATTTTTGAATTTTATACTATAGGAACAAAGTAGAAAAAGAATGTGTTTATATGTCATATATTTATATACAAGGAAAATTTTATAAAAATATTTACTTCTGATTTTTGCACTATAGAAACTAAGTAGAAATAGAATGTGTTTACATGTTGCATAAAAAAGGAAATTTTATAAAAATATTTACTTCTGATTTTTGCACTATAGGAACTAAGTAGAAAAAGAATGTGTTTATATGTCGCATATTTACATACAAAGTATATTTTATTAAAATGTTTACTTCTGAATTTTGCACTATAGGAACTAAGTAGAAAAAGAATGTGTTTATGTTGCATGAATATAAAAATGTAAATTTTTTTAATATATATTTTTGAATTTTGCAATATAGGAACTAAGTAGAAAAAGAATGTGTTATTATGTCACATATTTACATACAAAGTATATTTTATAAAAATGTTTACTTCAGAATTTTGCACTACAGGCACTAAGTAGAAAAATAATGTGTTTATGTCATATATTTATATACAAGGTAAATTTTATTAAAATATTTATTTCTGATTGTTGCACTATAGGAATTAAGTAGAAAAAGAATGTGTTTATATGTCATATATTTATATACAAGGTAAATTTTATAAAAATATTTACTTCTGATTTTTGCACTATAGGAACTAAGTAGAAATAGAATGTGTTTATATGTCGCAAAAAAAAGGATATTTAAAAAAAAAATTATTTTTGAATTTTGCACTATAGGATCTAAGTAGAAAAAGAATGTGTTTATGTCGCATAAAAGAAAAAAGTAAATTTTTTAATGTTTATTTTTGAATTTTGCACTACAGGAACTAAGTAGAAAAGGAATGTGTTAATATGTCGCATATTTACATGCAAAGTATATTTTATAAAAATGTTTATTTTTTCAATTTTGCACTATAGGATCTCAGTAGAAAAAGAATGTGTTTATGTCGCATTAAATGAAAAAAGTAAATTTTGTTAATGTTTATTTTTGAATTTTATACTATAGGAACTAAGTAGAAAAAGAATGTGTTAATATGTCATATATTTATATACAATTAAATTTTATAAAAATATTTACTTCTGATTTTTGCACTATAGGAACTAAGTAGAAAAAGAATGTGTTTATATGTCATATATTTACATACAAGGTAAATTTTATAAAAATATTTACTCCTGATTTTTGCACTATAGAAACTAAGTAGAAATAGAATGTGTTTATATGTCATATATTTACATACAAGGTAAATTTTATAAAAATATTTACTCCTGATTTTTGCACTATAGAAACTAAGTAGAAATAGAATGTGTTTATATGTTGACTAAAAAAGGAAATTTTATAAAAATGTTTATTTTTTAATTTTGCACTATAGGATCTAAGTAGAAAAAGAATGTGTTTTTGTCACATAAAAAGAAAAAAGTAAACTTTTTTAAATGTTATTTTTGAATTTTGCACTATAGGAATTAAGTAGAAAAAGAATTTGTTTATATGTCATATATTTATATACAAGGTAAATTTTATTAAAATATTTACTTCTGATTTTTGCACTATAGGAATTAAGTAGAAATAGAATGTGTTTATATGTCGCATAAAAAGAAAAGAGTAAATTATTTTTTAAATATTTATATTTGAATTTTGCACTATAGGAACTAAGTAGAAAAATAATAATGTGTTAATATGTCGCATATTTACATACATAGTATGTTTTATAAAAATGTTTGACCAGCCGAAATCCTAAAGACAATATCAACCTCCTGGAAAGAAAAGACCAGAGTATCATATTCCGACTGCGCACACAACATGTACAGCTTAACAATCACTTGAACAGAATACAACCACAACACACTCCAGGGTGCCGGCTGTGCACTCATCCATATGAAACTGTTGACCACCACCTTTTTGAATGTCCAGCGCTGGATGACATCAGGAAAATGCTTCTCCCTCCAGGGCCAGATAAATGGAACACATTATATGGAACAAAACAACAACTCACAAACACATGCATATATCACACAATGGCATTGGGTCAAAGGGCATGAGCCCATGGACCGCTGGATCAGCAACCAACCAACCAACCATAAAAATGTTTACTTCTGAATTTTGCACTATAGGAACTAAGTAGAAATAGAATGTGTTTATAAGTCGCATAAAAAAGGAAATTAAAAAAAAAATTATTTTTGAATTTTGCACTATAGGATCTAAGTAGAAAAAGAATGTGTTTTTGTCACATAAAAAGAAAAAAGTACACTTTTTTAAATGTTATTTTTTAATTTTGCACTATAGAAACTAAGTAGAAAAAGAATTTGTTTATATGTCATATATTTATATACAAGGTAAATTTTATTAAAATATTTACTTCTGATTTTTGCACTATAGGAACTAAGTAGAAAAAGAATGTGTTTATATGTCGCATATTTACATACAAAGTATATTTTATTAAAATGTTTACTTCTGAATTTTGCACTATAGGAACTAAGTAGAAAAAGAATGTGTTTATGTTGCATGAATATAAAAATGTAAATTTTTTTAATATATATTTTTGAATTTTGCAATATAGGAACTAAGTAGAAAAAGAATGTGTTATTATGTCACATATTTACATACAAAGTATATTTTATAAAAATGTTTACTTCAGAATTTTGCACTACAGGAACTAAGTAGAAAAATAATGTGTTTATGTCATATATTTATATACAAGGTAAATTTTATTAAAATATTTACTTCTGATTGTTGCACTATAGGAATTAAGTAGAAAAAGAATGTGTTTATATGTCATATATTTATATACAAGGTAAATTTTATAAAAATATTTACTTCTGATTTTTGCACTATAGGAACTAAGTAGAAATAGAATGTGTTTATATGTCGCAGAAAAAAGGATATTTAAAAAAAAATTATTTTTGAATTTTGCACTATAGGATCTAAGTAGAAAAAGAATGTGTTTATGTCGCATAAAAGAAAAAAGTAAATTTTTTAATGTTTATTTTTGAATTTTGCACTATACGAACAAAGTAGAAAAAGAATGTGTTTATGTCGCATAAAATGAAAAGAGTAAATTTTTTTAAATGTTTATTTTTGAATTTTATACTATAGGAACAAAGTAGAAAAAGAATGTGTTTATATGTCATATATTTATATACAAGGAAAATTTTATAAAAATATTTACTTCTGATTTTTGCACTATAGAAACTAAGTAGAAATAGAATGTGTTTATATGTCGCATAAAAAAGGAAGTTTTAAAAAAATGTTTATTTTTGAATTTTGCTCTATAGTATCTAAGTAGAAAAAGAATGTGTTTTTGTCGCATAAAAAGAAAAAAGTATATTTTTTTTAAATGTTATTTTGAATTTTGCACTATAGGAACTAAGTAGAAAAAGAATGTGTTAATATGTCGCATATTTACATACAAAGTATATTTTATAAATATGTTTACTTAATAATTGTGCACTTCAGCCACTAAGTAGAAAAATAATGTGTTTATGTGATATATTTATATACAAGGTAAATTTTATTAAAATATTTACTTCTGATTGTTGCACTATAGGAATTAAGTAGAAATAGAATGTGTTTATATGTCATATATTTATAACCAAGGTAAATTTTATAAAAATATTTACTTCTGATTTTTGCACTATAGGAACTAAGTAGAAATAGAATATGTTTTTGTCGCATAAAAAGAAAAAAGTATATTTTTTTAAATGTTATTTTTGAATTTTGCACTATAGGAACTAAGTAGAATTTTGCACTATAGGTACTAAGTAGAAAAATAATGTGTTTATGTCAAATATTTATATACAAGGTAAATTTTATAAAAATATTTACTTCTGATTGTTGCACTATAGGAATTAAGTAGAAAAAGAATGTGTTAATATGTCATATATTTATATACAATTAAATTTTATAAAAATATTTACTTCTGATTTTTGCACTATAGGAACTAAGTAGAAAAAGAATGTGTTTATATGTCGCAAATTTACATACAAAGTATATTTTATAAAAATGTAAACTTCTGAATTTTGCTCTATAGGAACTAAGTAGAAAAAGAATGTGTTTATGTCATATATTTATATACAAGGTAAATTTTATAAAAATATTTACTTCTGATTGTTGCACTATAGGAATTAAGTAGAAAAAGAATGTGTTAATATGTTATATATTTATATACAATTAAATTTTTTTTTAAATTATTTACTTCTGATTTTTGCACTATAGGAACTAAGTAGAAAAAGAATGTGTTTATGTCGCATGAATAGACAAATGTAAATTTTTGTAATGTTTATTTTTGAATTTTGCACTATAGGAACTAAGTATAAAAAGAATGTGTTAATATGTCGCATATTTACATACGAAGTATATTTTATAAATATGTTTAATTCAGAATTGTGCACTTCAGGCACTAAGTAGAAAAATAATGTGTCTATGTCATATATTTATATACAAGGTAAATTTTATTAAAATATTTACTTCTGATATTTGCACTATAGGAACTAAGTAGAAATAGAATGTGTTTTTGTCGCATAAAAAGAAAAAAGTATATTTTTTAAAATGTTATTTTTGAATTTTGCACTATAGGAACTAAGTAGAATTTTGCACTATAGGAACTAAGTAGAAATAGAATGTGTTTATATGTCGCAAAAAAAAGGATATTTAAAAAAAAAATTATTTTTGAATTTTGCACTATAGGATCTAAGTAGAAAAAGAATGTGTTTATGTCGCATAAAAGAAAAAAGTAAATTTTTTAATGTTTATTTTTGAATTTTGCACTATACGAACAAAGTAGAAAAAGAATGTGTTTATGTCGCATAAAATAAAAAGAGTAAATTTTTTTAAATGTTTATTTTTGAATTTTATACTATAGGAACAAAGTAGAAAAAGAATGTGTTTATATGTCATATATTTATATACAAGGAAAATTTTATAAAAATATTTACTTCTGATTTTTGCACTATAGAAACTAAGTAGAAATAGAATGTGTTTACATGTTGCATAAAAAAGGAAATTTTATAAAAATATTTACTTCTGATTTTTGCACTATAGGAACTAAGTAGAAAAAGAATGTGTTTATATGTCGCATATTTACATACAAAGTATATTTTATTAAAATGTTTACTTCTGAATTTTGCACTATAGGAACTAAGTAGAAAAAGAATGTGTTTATGTTGCATGAATATAAAAATGTAAATTTTTTTAATATATATTTTTGAATTTTGCAATATAGGAACTAAGTAGAAAAAGAATGTGTTATTATGTCACATATTTACATACAAAGTATATTTTATAAAAATGTTTACTTCAGAATTTTGCACTACAGGCACTAAGTAGAAAAATAATGTGTTTATGTCATATATTTATATACAAGGTAAATTTTATTAAAATATTTACTTCTGATTGTTGCACTATAGGAATTAAGTAGAAAAAGAATGTGTTTATATGTCATATATTTATATACAAGGTAAATTTTATAAAAATATTTACTTCTGATTTTTGCACTATAGGAACTAAGTAGAAATAGAATGTGTTTATATGTCGCAAAAAAAAGGATATTTAAAAAAAAAATTATTTTTGAATTTTGCACTATAGGATCTAAGTAGAAAAAGAATGTGTTTATGTCGCATAAAAGAAAAAAGTAAATTTTTTAATGTTTATTTTTGAATTTTGCACTATACGAACAAAGTAGAAAAAGAATGTGTTTATGTCGCATAAAATGAAAAGAGTAAATTTTTTTTAATGTTTATTTTTGAATTTTATACTATAGGAACAAAGTAGAAAAAGAATGTGTTTATATGTCATATATTTATATACAAGGAAAATTTTATAAAAATATTTACTTCTGATTTTTGCACTATAGAAACTAAGTAGAAATAGAATGTGTTTATATGTCGCATAAAAAAGGAAGTTTTAAAAAAATGTTTATTTTTGAATTTTGCTCTATAGGATCTAAGTAGAAAAAGAATGTGTTTTTGTCGCATAAAAAGAAAAAAGTATATTTTTTTAAAATGTTATTTTGAATTTTGCACTATAGGAACTAAGTAGAAAAAGAATGTGTTAATATGTCGCATATTTACATACAAAGTATATTTTATAAATATGTTTACTTAATAATTGTGCACTTCAGCCACTAAGTAGAAAAATAATGTGTTTATGTGATATATTTATATACAAGGTAAATTTTATTAAAATATTTACTTCTGATTGTTGCACTATAGGAATTAAGTAGAAATAGAATGTGTTTATATGTCATATATTTATAACCAAGGTAAATTTTATAAAAATATTTACTTCTGATTTTTGCACTATAGGAACTAAGTAGAAATAGAATATGTTTTTGTCGCATAAAAAGAAAAAAGTATATTTTTTTAAATGTTATTTTTGAATTTTGCACTATAGGAACTAAGTAGAATTTTGCACTATAGGTACTAAGTAGAAAAATAATGTGTTTATGTCAAATATTTATATACAAGGTAAATTTTATAAAAATATTTACTTCTGATTGTTGCACTATAGGAATTAAGTAGAAAAAGAATGTGTTAATATGTCATATATTTATATACAATTAAATTTTATAAAAATATTTACTTCTGATTTTTGCACTATAGGAACTAAGTAGAAAAAGAATGTGTTTATATGTCGCAAATTTACATACAAAGTATATTTTATAAAAATGTAAACTTCTGAATTTTGCTCTATAGGAACTAAGTAGAAAAAGAATGTGTTTATGTCATATATTTATATACAAGGTAAATTTTATAAAAATATTTACTTCTGATTGTTGCACTATAGGAATTAAGTAGAAAAAGAATGTGTTAATATGTTATATATTTATATACAATTAAATTTTATAAAATTATTTACTTCTGATTTTTGCACTATAGGAACTAAGTAGAAAAAGAATGTGTTTATGTCGCATGAATAGACAAATGTAAATTTTTGTAATGTTTATTTTTGAATTTTGCACTATAGGAACTAAGTATAAAAAGAATGTGTTAATATGTCGCATATTTACATACGAAGTATATTTTATAAATATGTTTAATTCAGAATTGTGCACTTCAGGCACTAAGTAGAAAAATAATGTGTCTATGTCATATATTTATATACAAGGTAAATTTTATTAAAATATTTACTTCTGATTGTTGCACTATAGGAATTAAGTAGAAAAAGAATGTGTTTATATGTCATATATTTATATCCAAGGTAAATTTTATAAAAATATTTACTTCTGATTTTTGCACTATAGGAACTAAGTAGAAATAGAATGTGTTTTTGTCGCATAAAAAGAAAAAAGTATATTTTTTAAAATGTTATTTTTGAATTTTGCACTATAGGAACTAAGTAGAATTTTGCACTATAGGATCTAAGTAGAAAAAGAATGTGTTTTTGTCGCATAAAAAGAAAAAAGTATATTTTTAAAAATGTTATTTTTGAATTTTGCACTATAGGAACTAAGTAGAAAAAGAATGTGTTAATATGTCGCATATTTACATACAAAGTATATTTTATAAAAATGTTTACTTCTGAATTTTGCACTATAGGAACTAAGTAGAAAAATAATGTGTTTATGTCACATGAATATAAAAATGTAAATTTTTGTAATGTTTATTTTTGAATTTTGCACTATAGGAACTAAGTATAAAAAGAATGTGTTAATATGTCGCATATTTACATAGGAAGTATATTTTATAAAAATGTTTACCTCAGAATTTTGCACTACAGGCACTAAGTAGAAAAATAATGTGTTTATGTCATATATTTATATACAAGGTAAATTTTTATTAAAATATTTACTTCTGATTGTTGCACTATAGGAATTAAGTAGAAAAAGAATGTGTTTATATGTCATATATTTATATACAAGGTAAATTTTATAAAAATATTTACTTCTGATTTTTGCACTATAGGAACTAAGTACAAATAGAATGTGTTTATGTCGCATGAATAGACAAATGTAAATTTTTGTAATGTTTATTTTTGAATTTTGCACTATAGGAACTAAGTATAAAAAGAATGTGTTAATATGTCGCATATTTACATACGAAGTATATTCTATAAATATGTTTAATTCAGAATTGTGCACTTCAGGCACTAAGTAGAAAAATAATGTGTCTATGTCATATATTTATATACAAGGTAAATTTTATTAATAATTTACTTCTGATTGTTGCACTATAGGAATTAAGTAGAAAAAGAATGTGTTTATATGTCATATATTTATATCCAAGGTAAATTTTATAAAAATATTTACTTCTGATTTTTGCACTATAGGAACTAAGTAGAAATAGAATGTGTTTTTGTCGCATAAAAAGAAAAAAGTATATTTTTTAAAATGTTATTTTTGAATTTTGCACTATAGGAACTAAGTAGAATTTTGCACTATAGGATCTAAGTAGAAAAAGAATGTGTTTTTGTCGCATAAAAAGAAAAAAGTATATTTTTAAAAATGTTATTTTTGAATTTTGCACTATAGGAACTAAGTAGAAAAAGAATGTGTTAATATGTCGCATATTTACATACAAAGTATATTTTATAAAAATGTTTACTTCTGAATTTTGCACTATAGGAACTAAGTAGAAAAATAATGTGTTTATGTCGCATGAATATAAAAATGTAAATTTTTGTAATGTTTATTTTTGAATTTTGCACTATAGGAACTAAGTATAAAAAGAATGTGTTAATATGTCGCATATTTACATACGAAGTATATTTTATAAAAATGTTTACCTCAGAATTTTGCACTACAGGCACTAAGTAGAAAAATAATGTGTTTATGTCATATATTTATATACAAGGTAAATTTTATTAAAATATTTACTTCTGATTGTTGCACTATAGGAATTAAGTAGAAAAAGAATGTGTTTATATGTCATATATTTATATACAAGGTAAATTTTATAAAAATATTTACTTCTGATTTTTGCACTATAGAAACTAAGTAGAAATAGAATGTGTTTATGTCATATATTTATATACAAGGTAAATTTTATAAAAATATTTACTTCTGATTGTTGCACTATAGGAATTAAGTAGAAAAAGAATGTGTTTATATGTCATATATTTATATACAAGGTAAATTTTATAAAAAATATTTACTTCTGATTTTTGCACTATAGGAACTAAGTAGAAATAGAATGTGTTTATATGTCGCAAAAAAAAGGATATTTAAAAAAAAAATTATTTTTGAATTTTGCACTATAGGATCTAAGTAGAAAAAGAATGTGTTTATGTCGCATAAAAGAAAAAAGTAAATTTTTTAATGTTTATTTTTGAATTTTGCACTATACGAACAAAGTAGAAAAAGAATGTGTTTATGTCGCATAAAATAAAAAGAGTAAATTTTTTTAAATGTTTATTTTTGAATTTTATACTATAGGAACAAAGTAGAAAAAGAATGTGTTTATATGTCATATATTTATATACAAGGAAAATTTTATAAAAATATTTACTTCTGATTTTTGCACTATAGAAACTAAGTAGAAATAGAATGTGTTTACATGTTGCATAAAAAAGGAAATTTTATAAAAATATTTACTTCTGATTTTTGCACTATAGGAACTAAGTAGAAAAAGAATGTGTTTATATGTCGCATATTTACATACAAAGTATATTTTATTAAAATGTTTACTTCTGAATTTTGCACTATAGGAACTAAGTAGAAAAAGAATGTGTTTATGTTGCATGAATATAAAAATGTAAATTTTTTTAATATATATTTTTGAATTTTGCAATATAGGAACTAAGTAGAAAAAGAATGTGTTATTATGTCACATATTTACATACAAAGTATATTTTATAAAAATGTTTACTTCAGAATTTTGCACTACAGGCACTAAGTAGAAAAATAATGTGTTTATGTCATATATTTATATACAAGGTAAATTTTATTAAAATATTTACTTCTGATTGTTGCACTATAGGAATTAAGTAGAAAAAGAATGTGTTTATATGTCATATATTTATATACAAGGTAAATTTTATAAAAATATTTACTTATGATTTTTGCACTATAGGAACTAAGTAGAAATAGAATGTGTTTATATGTCGCAAAAAAAAGGATATTTAAAAAAAAAATTATTTTTGATTTTTGCACTATAGGATCTAAGTAGAAAAAGAATGTGTTTATGTCGCATAAAAGAAAAAAGTAAATTTTTTAATGTTTATTTTTGAATTTTGCACTATACGAACAAAGTAGAAAAAGAATGTGTTTATGTCGCATAAAATGAAAAGAGTAAATTTTTTTAAATGTTTATTTTTGAATTTTATACTATAGGAACAAAGTAGAAAAAGAATGTGTTTATATGTCATATATTTATATACAAGGAAAATTTTATAAAAATATTTACTTCTGATTTTTGCACTATAGAAACTAAGTAGAAATAGAATGTGTTTATATGTTGCATAAAAAAGGAAATTTTATAAAAATGTTTATTTTTTAATTTTGCACTATAGGATCTAAGTAGAAAAAGAATGTGTTTTTGTCACATAAAAAGAAAAAAGTAAACTTTTTTAAATGTTATTTTTGAATTTTGCACTATAGGAACTAAGTAGAAAAAGAATTTGTTTATATGTCATATATTTATATACAGGGTAAATTTTATTAAAATATTTACTTCTGATTTTTGCACGATAGGAATTAAGTAGAAATAGAATGTGTTTATATGTCGCATAAAAAGAAAAGAGTAAATTTTTTTAATGTTTATATTTGAATTTTGCACTATAGGAACTAAGTAGAAAAAAAAATAATGTGTTAATATGTCGCATATTTACATACATAGTATGTTTTATAAAAATGTTTGACCAGCCCAAATCCTAAAGACAATATCAACCTCCTGGAAAGAAAAGACTAGAGTATCATATTCCGACTGCGCACACAACATGTACAGCTTAACAATCACCTGAACAGAATACAACCACAACACACTCCAGGGTGCCGGCTGTGCACTCATCCATATGAAACTGTTGACCACCACCTTTTTGAATGTCCAGCGCTGGATGACATCAGGAAAATGCTTCTCCCTCCAGGGCCAGATAAATGGAACACATTATATGGAACAAAACAACAACTCACAAACACATGCGTATATCACACAATGGCATTGGGGCAAAGGGCATGAGCCCATGGACCGCTGGATCAGCAACCAACCAACCAACCATAAAAATGTTTACTTCTGAATTTTGCACTATAGGAACTAAGTAGAAATAGAATGTGTTTATACGTCGCATAAAAAAGGAAATTAAAAAAAAAATTATTTTTGAATTTTGCACTATAGGATCTAAGTAGAAAAAGAATGTGTTTATGTCGCATTAAATGAAAAAAGTAAATTTTGTTAATGTTTATTTTTGAATTTTATACTATAGGAACTAAGTAGAAAAAGAATGTGTTAATATGTCATATATTTATATACAATTAAATTTTATAAAAATATTTACTTCTGATTTTTGCACTATAGGAACTAAGTAGAAAAAGAATGTGTTTATATGTCATATATTTACATACAAGGTAAATTTTATAAAAATATTTACTCCTGATTTTTGCACTATAGAAACTAAGTAGAAATAGAATGTGTTTATATGTCATATATTTATATACAAGGTAAATTTTATAAAAATATTTACTTCTGATTTTTGCACTATAGGAACTAAGTAGAAAAAGAATGTGTTTATGTCGCATAAAAGAAAAAAGTAAATTTTTTAATGTTTATTTTTGAATTTTGCACTATACGAACAAAGTAGAAAAAGAATGTGTTTATGTCGCATAAAATGAAAAGAGTAAATTTTTTTTAATGTTTATTTTTGAATTTTATACTATAGGAACAAAGTAGAAAAAGAATGTGTTTATATGTCATATATTTATATACAAGGAAAATTTTATAAAAATATTTACTTCTGATTTTTACACTATAGAAACTAAGTAGAAATAGAATGTGTTTATATGTTGAATAAAAAAGAAAATTTTATAAAAATGTTTATTTTTTTAATTTTGCACTATAGGATCTCAGTAGAAAAAGAATGTGTTTTTGTCGCATAAAAAGAAAAAAGTATATTTGAAAAAATGTTATTTTTGAATTTTGCATTACAGGAACTAAGTAGAAAAGGAATGTGTTAATATGTCGCATATTTACATGCAAAGTATATTTTATAAAAATGTTTACTTCTGAATTTTGCACTATAGGAACTAAGTAGAAAAATAATGTGTTTATGTCATATATTTATATACAAGGTAAATTTTATAAAAATATTTACTTCTGATTGTTGCACTATAGGAATTAAGTAGAAAAAGAATGTGTTAATATGTCATATATTTATATACAAGGTAAATTTTATAAAAATATTTACTTCTGATTTTTGCACTATAGAAACTAAGTAGAAATAGAATGTGTTTATATGTTGCATAAAAAAGGAAATTTTATAAAAATGTTTATTTTTTAATTTTGCACTATAGGATCTAAGTAGAAAAAGAATGTGTTTTTGTCACATAAAAAGAAAAAAGTAAACTTTTTTAAATGTTATTTTTGAATTTTGCACTATAGGAACTAAGTAGAAAAAGAATTTGTTTATATGTCATATATTTATATACAGGGTAAATTTTATTAAAATATTTACTTCTGATTTTTGCACTATAGGAATTAAGTAGAAATAGAATGTGTTTATATGTCGCATAAAAAGAAAAGAGTAAATTTTTTTAATGTTTATATTTGAATTTTGCACTATAGGAACTAAGTAGAAAAACAATAATGTGTTAATATGTCGCATATTTACATACATAGTATGTTTTATAAAAATGTTTGACCAGCCCAAATCCTAAAGACAATATCAACCTCCTGGAAAGAAAAGACCAGAGTATCATATTCCGACTGCGCACACAACATGTACAGCTTAACAATCACCTGAACAGAATACAACCACAACACACTCCAGGGTGCCGGCTGTGCACTCATCCATATGAAACTGTTGACCACCACCTTTTTGAATGTCCAGCGCTGGATGACATCAGGAAAATGCTTCTCCCTCCAGGGCCAGATAAATGGAACACATTATATGGAACAAAACAACAACTCACAAACACATGCATATATCACACAATGGCATTGGGTCAAAGGGCATGAGCCCATGGACAGCTGGATCAGCAACCAACCAACCAACCATAAAAATGTTTACTTCTGAATTTTGCACTATAGGAACTAAGTAGAAATAGAATGTGTTTATACGTCGCATAAAAAAGGAACTTAAAAAAAATTATTTTTGAATTTTGCACTATAGGATCTAAGTAGAAAAAGAATGTGTTTATGTCGCATTAAATGAAAAAAGTAAATTTTGTTAATGTTTATTTTTGAATTTTATACTATAGGAACTAAGTAGAAAAAGAATGTGTTTATATGTCATATATTTATATACAAGGTAAATTTTATAAAAATATTTACTTCTGATTTTTGCACTATAGAAACTAAGTAGAAATAGAATGTGTTTATATGTCGCATAAAAAAAGAAATTTTATAAAAATGTTTATTTTTGAATTTTGCAGTATAGGATCTAAGTAGAAAAATAATGTGTTTTTGTCACATAAAAAGAAATAAGTATATTTTTTTAATGTTATTTTTGAATTTTGCACTATAGGAACTAAGTAGAAAAAGAATGTGTTAATATGTCGCATATTTACATACAAAGTATATTTTATAAAAATGTTTACTTCTGAATTTTGCACTATAGGAACTAAGTAGAAAAAGAATGTGTTAATATGTCGCATATTTACATACAAAGTATATTTTATAAAAATGTTTACTTCTGAATTTTGCACTATAGGAACTAAGTAGAAAAAGAATGTGTTAATATGTCATATATTTATATACAATTAAATTTTATAAAAATATTTACTTCTGATTTTTGCACTATAGGATCTAAGTAGAAAAAGAATGTGTTTATGTCGCATAAAATGAAAAGAGTAAATTTTTTTAAATGTTTATTTTTGAATTTTATACTATAGGAACTAAGTAGAAAAAGAATGTGTTTATATGTCATATATTTATATACAAGGTAAATTTTATAAAAATATTTACTTCTGATTTTTGCACTATAGAAACTAAGTAGAAATAGAATGTGTTTATATGTCGCATAAAAAAGGAAATTTTATAAAAATGTTTATTTTTGAATTTTGCAGTATAGGATCTAAGTAGAAAAATAATGTGTTTTTGTCACATAAAAAGAAATAAGTATATTTTTTTAATGTTATTTTTGAATTTTGCACTATAGGAACTAAGTAGAAAAAGAATGTGTTAATATGTCGCATATTTACATACAAAGTATATTTTATAAAAATGTTTACTTCTGAATTTTGCACTATAGGAACTAAGTAGAAAAATAATGTGTTTATGTCAAATATTTATATACAAGGTAAATTTTATAAAAATATTTACTTCTGATTGTTGCACTATAGGAATTAAGTAGAAAAAGAATGTGTTAATATGTCATATATTTATATACAATTAAATTTTATAAAAATATTTACTTATGATTTTTGCACTATAGGAACTAAATAGAAAAAGAATGTGTTTATGCCGCATGAACATAAAAATGTAAAATTTTTTAATGTTTATTTTTGGATTTTTCACTATAGGAACTAAGTAGAAAAAGAATGTGTTTATATGTCACATATTTACATATAAAGTATATATTATAAAAATGTTTACTTCTGAATATTGCACTATAGGAACTAAGTAGAAAAAGAATGTTTATATGTCATATATTTATATGCAAGGTGAATTTTATAAAAATATTTACTTCTGATTTTTGCACTATAGGAATTAAGTAGAAATAGAATGTGTTTATATGTCGCATAAAAAGAAAAGAGTAAATGTTTTTTTATGTTTATATTTGAATTTTGCACTATAGGAACTAAGTAGAAAAAAAATAATGTGTTAATATGTCGCATATTTACATACATAGTATGTTTTATAAAAATGTTTGACCAGCCCAAATCCTAAAGACAATATCAACCTCCTAGAAAGAAAAGACCAGAGTATCATATTCCGACTGCGCACACAACATGTACAGCTTAACAATCACCTGAACAGAATACAACCACAACACACTCCAGGGTGCCGGCTGTGCACTCATCCATATGAAACTGTTGACCACCACCTTTTTGAATGTCCAGCACTGGATGACATCAGGAAAATGCTTCTCCGACCAGGGCCAGATAAATGGAACACATTATATGAAACAAAACAACAACTCACAAACACATGCATATATCACACAATGGCATTGGGTCTAGGCATGAGCCCATAGACCGCTGGATCAGCAACCAACCAACCAACCATAAAAATGTTTACTTCTGAATTTTGCACTATAGGAACTAAGTAGAAATAGAATGTGTTTATATGTCGCATAAAAAAGGAAATTTAAAAAAAAATTATTTTTGAATTTTGCACTATAGGATCTAAGTAGAAAAAGAATGTGTTTATGTCGCATTAAATGAAAAAAGTAAATTTTTTTTAATGTTTATTTTTGAATTTTATACTATAGGAACTAAGTAGAAAAAGAATGTGTTAATATGCCATATATTTATATACAATTAAATTTTATAAAAATATTTACTTCTGATTTTTGCACTATAGAAACTAAGTAGAAATAGAATGTGTTTATATGTTGCATAAAAAAGGAAATTTTATTATGTTTATTTTTTTAATTTTGCACTATAGGATCTAAGTAGAAAAATAATGTGTTTTTGTCGCATAAAAAGAAAAAAGTATATTTTTTTAATGTTATTTTTGAATTTTGCACTATAGGAACTAAGTAGAAAAAGAATGTGTTAATATGTCGCATATTTACATACAAAGTATATTTTATAAAAATGTTTACTTCTGAATTTTGCACTATAGGAACTAAGTAGAAAAATAATGTGTTTATGTCAAATATTTATATACAAGGTAAATTTTATAAAAATATTTACTTCTGATTGTTGCACTATAGGAATTAAGTAGAAAAAGAATGTGTTAATATGTCATATATTTATATACAATTAAATTTTATAAAAATATTTACTTATGATTTTTGCACTATAGGAACTAAATAGAAAAAGAATGTGTTTATGCCGCATGAACATAAAAATGTAAAATTTTTTAATGTTTATTTTTGGATTTTTCACTATAGGAACTAAGTAGAAAAAGAATGTGTTTATATGTCACATATTTACATATAAAGTATATATTATAAAAATGTTTACTTCTGAATATTGCTCTATGGGAACTAAGTAGAAAAAGAATTTGTTTATATGTCATATATTTATATGCAAGGTGAATTTTATAAAAATATTTACTTCTGATTTTTGCACTATAGGAATTAAGTAGAAATAGAATGTGTTTATATGTCGCATAAAAAGAAAAGAGTAAATGTTTTTTTTATGTTTATATTTGAATTTTGCACTATAGGAACTATGTAGAAAAAAAATAATGTGTTAATATGTCGCATATTTACATACATAGTATGTTTTATAAAAATGTTTGACCAGCCCAAATCCTAAAGACAATATCAACCTCCTGGAAAGAAAAGACCAGAGTATCATATTCCGACTGCGCACACAACATGTACAGCTTAACAATCACCTGAACAGAATACAACCACAACACACTCCAGGGTGCCGGCTATGCACTCATCCATATGAAACTGTTGACCACCACCTTTTTGAATGTCCAGCACTGGATGACATCAGGAAAATGCTTCTCCGACCAGGGCCAGATAAATGGAACACATTATATGAAACAAAACAACAACTCACAAACACATGCATATATCACACAATGGCATTGGGTCTATGCATGAGCCCATAGACCGCTGGATCAGCAACCAACCAACCAACCATAAAAATGTTTACTTCTGAATTTTGCACTATAGGAACTAAGTAGAAATAGAATGTGTTTATATGTCGCATAAAAAGGAAATTAAAAAATAAATTATTTTTGAATTTTGCACTATAGGATCTAAGTAGAAAAAGAATGTGTTTATGTCGCATTAAATGAAAAAAGTAAATTTTTTTTAATGTTTATTTTTGAATTTTATACTATAGGAACTAAGTAGAAAAAGAATGTGTTAATATGTCATATATTTATATACAAGGTAAATTTTATTAAAATATTTACTTCTGATTTTTGCACTATAGAAACTAAGTAGAAATAGAATGTGTTTATATGTTGCATAAAAAAGGAAATTTTATTATGTTTATTTTTTTAATTTTGCACTATAGGATCTAAGTAGAAAAATAATGTGTTTTTGTCGCATAAAAAGAAAAAAGTATATTTTTTTAAATGTTATTTTTGAATTTTGCACTATAGGAACTAAGTAGAAAAAGAATGTGTTAATATGTCGCATATTTACATACAAAGTATATTTTATAAAAATGTTTACTTCTGAATTTTGCACTATAGGAACTAAGTAGAAAAATAATGTGTTTATGTCAAATATTTATATACAAGGTAAATTTTATAAAAATATTTACTTCTGATTGTTGCACTATAGGAATTAAGTAGAAAAAGAATGTGTTAATATGTCATATATTTATATACAATTAAATTTTATAAAAATATTGACTTCTGATTTTTGCACTATAGGAACTAAATAGAAAAAGAATGTGTTTATGCCGCATGAACATAAAAATGTAAAATTTTTTAATGTTTATTTTTGGATTTTTCACTATAGGAACTAAGTAGAAAAAGAATGTGTTTATATGTCACATATTTACATATAAAGTATATATTATAAAAATGTTTACTTCTGAATATTGCTCTATAGGAACTAAGTAGAAAAAGAATTTGTTTATATGTCATATATTTATATGCAAGGTGAATTTTATAAAAATATTTACTTCTGATTTTTGCACTATAGGAATTAAGTAGAAATAGAATGTGTTTATATGTCGCATAAAAAGAAAAGAGTAAATGTTTTTTTATGTTTATATTTGAATTTTGCACTATAGGAACTAAGTAAAAAAAAAATAATGTGTTAATATGTCGCATATTTACATACATAGTAGTATGTTTTATAAAAATGTTTGACCAGCCCAAATCCTAAAGACAATATCAACCTCCTGGAAAGAAAAGACCAGAGTATCATATTCCGACTGCGCACACAACATGTACAGCTTAACAATCACCTGAACAGAATACAACCACAACACACTCCAGGGTGCCGGCTGTGCACTCATCCATATGAAACTGTTGACCACCACCTTTTTGAATGTCCAGTGCTGCATGACATCAGGAAAATGCTTCTCCCTCCAGGGCCAGATAAATGGAACACATTATATGGAACAAAACAACAACTCACAAACACATGCATATATCACACAATGGCATTGGGTCAAAGGGCATGAGCCCATGGACCGCTGGATCAGCAACCAACCAACCAACCATAAAAATGTTTACTTCTGAATTTTGCACTATAGAAACTAAGTAGAAATAGAATGTGTTTATATGTTGCATAAAAAAGGAAATTTTATAAAAATGTTTATTTTTTAATTTTGCACTATAGGATCTAAGTAGAAAAAGAATGTGTTTTTGTCACATAAAAAGAAAAAAGTAAACTTTTTTAAATGTTATTTTTTAATTTTGCACTATAGGAACTAAGTAGAAAAAGAATTTGTTTATATGTCATATATTTATATACAAGGTAAATTTTATTAAAATATTTACTTCTGATTTTTGCACTATAGGAACTAAGTAGAAAAAGAATGTGTTTATATGTCGCATATTTACATACAAAGTATATTTTATTAAAATGTTTACTTCTGAATTTTGCACTATAGGAACTAAGTAGAAAAAGAATGTGTTTATATTGCATGAATATAAAAATGTAAATTTTTTTAATATATATTTTTTTAATTTTGCAATATAGGAACTAAGTAGAAAAAGAATGTGTTATTATGTCACATATTTACATACAAAGTATATTTTATAAAAATGTTTACTTCAGAATTTTGCACTAAGGCACTAAGTAGAAAAATAATGTGTTTATGTCATATATTTATATACAAGGTAAATTTTATTAAAATGTTTACTTCTGAATTTTGCACTATAGGAACTAAGTAGAAAAATAATGTGTTTATGTCAAATATTTATATACAAGGTAAATTTTATAAAAATATTTACTTCTGATTGTTGCACTATAGGAATTAAGTAGAAAAAGAATGTGTTAATATGTCATATATTTATATACAATTAAATTTTATAAAAATATTTACTTCTGATTTTTGCACTATAGGAACTAAATAGAAAAAGAATGTGTTTATGCCGCATGAACATAAAAATGTAAAATTTTTTAATGTTTATTTTTGGATTTTTCACTATAGGAACTAAGTAGAAAAAGAATGTGTTTATATGTCACATATTTACATATAAAGTATATATTATAAAAATGTTTACTTCTGAATATTGCACTATAGGAACTAAGTAGAAAAAGAATTTGTTTATATGTCATATATTTATATGCAAGGTGAATTTTATAAAAATATTTACTTCTGATTTTTGCACTATAGGAATTAAGTAGAAATAGAATGTGTTTATA
The DNA here is from genome assembly GCA_034231615.1 of Meghimatium bilineatum. Classification (NCBI taxonomy): domain Eukaryota; kingdom Metazoa; phylum Mollusca; class Gastropoda; order Stylommatophora; family Philomycidae; genus Meghimatium; species Meghimatium bilineatum. The sequence continues at coordinate 57,940,392 of CM067322.1, forward strand.
TGTCGCATAAAAAGAAAAGAGTAAATGTTTTTTTATGTTTATATTTGAATTTTGCACTATAGGAACTAAGTAGAAAAAAAATAATGTGTTAATATGTCGCATATTTACATACATAGTATGTTTTATAAAAATGTTTGACCAGCCCAAATCCTAAAGACAATATCAACCTCCTGGAAAGAAAAGACCAGAGTATCATATTCCGACTGCGCACACAACATGTACAGCTTAACAATCACCTGAACAGAATACAACCACAACACACTCCAGGGTGCCGGCTGTGCACTCATCCATATGAAACTGTTGACCACCACCTTTTTGAATGTCCAGCGCTGCATGACATCAGGAAAATGCTTCTCCCTCCAGGGCCAGATAAATGGAACACATTATATGGAACAAAACAACAACTCACAAACACATGCATATATCACACAATGGCATTGGGTCAAAGGGCATGAGCCCATGGACCGCTGGATCAGCAACCAACCAACCAACCATAAAAATTTTTACTTCTGAATTTTGCACTATAGAAACTAAGTAGAAATAGAATGTGTTTATATGTTGCATAAAAAAGGAAATTTTATAAAAATGTTTATTTTTTAATTTTGCACTATAGGATCTAAGTAGAAAAAGAATGTGTTTTTGTCACATAAAAAGAAAAAAGTAAACTTTTTTAAATGTTATTTTTTAATTTTGCACTATAGGAACTAAGTAGAAAAAGAATTTGTTTATATGTCATATATTTATATACAAGGTAAATTTTATTAAAATATTTACTTCTGATTTTTGCACTATAGGAACTAAGTAGAAAAAGAATGTGTTTATATGTCGCATATTTACATACAAAGTATATTTTATTAAAATGTTTACTTCTGAATTTTGCACTATAGGAACTAAGTAGAAAAAGAATGTGTTTATATTGCATGAATATAAAAATGTAAATTTTTTTAATATATATTTTTTTAATTTTGCAATATAGGAACTAAGTAGAAAAAGAATGTGTTATTATGTCACATATTTACATACAAAGTATATTTTATAAAAATGTTTACTTCAGAATTTTGCACTAAGGCACTAAGTAGAAAAATAATGTGTTTATGTCATATATTTATATACAAGGTAAATTTTATTAAAATGTTTACTTCTGAATTTTGCACTATAGGAACTAAGTAGAAAAATAATGTGTTTATGTCAAATATTTATATACAAGGTAAATTTTATAAAAATATTTACTTCTGATTGTTGCACTATAGGAATTAAGTAGAAAAAGAATGTGTTAATATGTCATATATTTATATACAATTAAATTTTATAAAAATATTTACTTCTGATTTTTGCACTATAGGAACTAAATAGAAAAAGAATGTGTTTATGCCGCATGAACATAAAAATGTAAAATTTTTTAATGTTTATTTTTGGATTTTTCACTATAGGAACTAAGTAGAAAAAGAATGTGTTTATATGTCACATATTTACATATAAAGTATATATTATAAAAATGTTTACTTCTGAATATTGCACTATAGGAACTAAGTAGAAAAAGAATTTGTTTATATGTCATATATTTATATGCAAGGTGAATTTTATAAAAATATTTACTTCTGATTTTTGCACTATAGGAATTAAGTAGAAATAGAATGTGTTTATATGTCGCATAAAAAGAAAAGAGTAAATGTTTTTTTATGTTTATATTTGAATTTTGCACTATAGGAACTAAGTAGAAAAAAAATAATGTGTTAATATGTCGCATATTTACATACATAGTATGTTTTATAAAAATGTTTGACCAGCCCAAATCCTAAAGACAATATCAACCTCCTGGAAAGAAAAGACCAGAGTATCATATTCCGACTGCGCACACAACATGTACAGCTTAACAATCACCTGAACAGAATACAACCACAACACACTCCAGGGTGCCGGCTGTGCACTCATCCATATGAAACTGTTGACCACCACCTTTTTGAATGTCCAGCGCTGCATGACATCAGGAAAATGCTTCTCCCTCCAGGGCCAGATAAATGGAACACATTATATGGAACAAAACAACAACTCACAAACACATGCATATATCACACAATGGCATTGGGTCAAAGGGCATGAGCCCATGGACCGCTGGATCAGCAACCAACCAACCAACCATAAAAATGTTTACTTCTGAATTTTGCACTATAGAAACTAAGTAGAAATAGAATGTGTTTATATGTTGCATAAAAAAGGAAATTTTATAAAAATGTTTATTTTTTAATTTTGCACTATAGGATCTAAGTAGAAAAAGAATGTGTTTTTGTCACATAAAAAGAAAAAAGTAAACTTTTTTAAATGTTATTTTTTAATTTTGCACTATAGGAACTAAGTAGAAAAAGAATTTGTTTATATGTCATATATTTATATACAAGGTAAATTTTATTAAAATATTTACTTCTGATTTTTGCACTATAGGAACTAAGTAGAAAAAGAATGTGTTTATATGTCGCATATTTACATACAAAGTATATTTTATTAAAATGTTTACTTCTGAATTTTGCACTATAGGAACTAAGTAGAAAAAGAATGTGTTTATATTGCATGAATATAAAAATGTAAATTTTTTTAATATATATTTTTTTAATTTTGCAATATAGGAACTAAGTAGAAAAAGAATGTGTTATTATGTCACATATTTACATACAAAGTATATTTTATAAAAATGTTTACTTCAGAATTTTGCACTAAGGCACTAAGTAGAAAAATAATGTGTTTATGTCATATATTTATATACAAGGTAAATTTTATTAAAATGTTTACTTCTGAATTTTGCACTATAGGAACTAAGTAGAAAAATAATGTGTTTATGTCAAATATTTATATACAAGGTAAATTTTATAAAAATATTTACTTCTGATTGTTGCACTATAGGAATTAAGTAGAAAAAGAATGTGTTAATATGTCATATATTTATATACAATTAAATTTTATAAAAATATTTACTTCTGATTTTTGCACTATAGGAACTAAATAGAAAAAGAATGTGTTTATGCCGCATGAACATAAAAATGTAAAATTTTTTAATGTTTATTTTTGGATTTTTCACTATAGGAACTAAGTAGAAAAAGAATGTGTTTATATGTCACATATTTACATATAAAGTATATATTATAAAAATGTTTACTTCTGAATATTGCACTATAGGAACTAAGTAGAAAAAGAATTTGTTTATATGTCATATATTTATATGCAAGGTGAATTTTATAAAAATATTTACTTCTGATTTTTGCACTATAGGAATTAAGTAGAAATAGAATGTGTTTATATGTCGCATAAAAAGAAAAGAGTAAATGTTTTTTTATGTTTATATTTGAATTTTGCACTATAGGAACTAAGTAGAAAAAAAATAATGTGTTAATATGTCGCATATTTACATACATAGTATGTTTTATAAAAATGTTTGACCAGCCCAAATCCTAAAGACAATATCAACCTCCTGGAAAGAAAAGACCAGAGTATCATATTCCGACTGCGCACACAACATGTACAGCTTAACAATCACCTGAACAGAATACAACCACAACACACTCCAGGGTGCCGGCTGTGCACTCATCCATATGAAACTGTTGACCACCACCTTTTTGAATGTCCAGCGCTGCATGACATCAGGAAAATGCTTCTCCCTCCAGGGCCAGATAAATGGAACACATTATATGGAACAAAACAACAACTCACAAACACATGCATATATCACACAATGGCATTGGGTCAAAGGGCATGAGCCCATGGACCGCTGGATCAGCAACCAACCAACCAACCATAAAAATTTTTACTTCTGAATTTTGCACTATAGAAACTAAGTAGAAATAGAATGTGTTTATATGTTGCATAAAAAAGGAAATTTTATAAAAATGTTTATTTTTTAATTTTGCACTATAGGATCTAAGTAGAAAAAGAATGTGTTTTTGTCACATAAAAAGAAAAAAGTAAACTTTTTTAAATGTTATTTTTTAATTTTGCACTATAGGAACTAAGTAGAAATAGAATTTGTTTATATGTCATATATTTATATACAAGGTAAATTTTATTAAAATATTTACTTCTGATTTTTGCACTATAGGAACTAAGTAGAAAAAGAATGTGTTTATATGTCGCATATTTACATACAAAGTATATTTTATTAAAATGTTTACTTCTGAATTTTGCACTATAGGAACTAAGTAGAAAAAGAATGTGTTTATATTGCATGAATATAAAAATGTAAATTTTTTTAATATATATTTTTTTAATTTTGCAATATAGGAACTAAGTAGAAAAAGAATGTGTTATTATGTCACATATTTACATACAAAGTATATTTTATAAAAATGTTTACTTCAGAATTTTGCACTAAGACACTAAGTAGAAAAATAATGTGTTTATGTCATATATTTATATACAAGGTAAATTTTATTAAAATGTTTACTTCTGAATTTTGCACTATAGGAACTAAGTAGAAAAATAATGTGTTTATGTCATATATTTATATACAATTAAATTTTATAAAAATATTTACTTCTGATTTTTGCACTATAGGAACTAAATAGAAAAAGAATGTGTTTATGCCGCATGAACATAAAAATGTAAAATTTTTTAATGTTTATTTTTGGATTTTTCACTATAGGAACTAAGTAGAAAAAGAATGTGTTTATATGTCACATATTTACATATAAAGTATATATTATAAAAATGTTTACTTCTGAATATTGCACTATAGGAACTAAGTAGAAAAAGAATTTGTTTATATGTCATATATTTATATGCAAGGTGAATTTTATAAAAATATTTACTTCTGATTTTTGCACTATAGGAATTAAGTAGAAATAGAATGTGTTTATATGTCGCATAAAAAGAAAAGAGTAAATGTTTTTTTATGTTTATATTTGAATTTTGCACTATAGGAACTAAGTAGAAAAAAAATAATGTGTTAATATGTCGCATATTTACATACATAGTATGTTTTATAAAAATGTTTGACCAGCCCAAATCCTAAAGACAATATCAACCTCCTGGAAAGAAAAGACCAGAGTATCATATTCCGACTGCGCACACAACATGTACAGCTTAACAATCACCTGAACAGAATACAACCACAACACACTCCAGGGTGCCGGCTGTGCACTCATCCATATGAAACTGTTGACCACCACCTTTTTGAATGTCCAGCGCTGCATGACATCAGGAAAATGCTTCTCCCTCCAGGGCCAGATAAATGGAACACATTATATGGAACAAAACAACAACTCACAAACACATGCATATATCACACAATGGCATTGGGTCAAAGGGCATGAGCCCATGGACAGCTGGATCAGCAACCAACCAACCAACCATAAAAATGTTTACTTCTGAATTTTGCACTATAGAAACTAAGTAGAAATAGAATGTGTTTATATGTTGCATAAAAAAGGAAATTTTATAAAAATGTTTATTTTTTAATTTTGCACTATAGGATCTAAGAAAAAGAATGTGTTTTTGTCACATAAAAAGAAAAAAGTAAACTTTTTTAAATGTTATTTTTTAATTTTGCACTATAGGAACTAAGTGGAAAAAGAATTTGTTTATATGTCATATATTTATATACAAGGTAAATTTTATTAAAATATTTACTTCTGATTTTTGCACTATAGGAACTAAGTAGAAAAAGAATGTGTTTATATGTCGCATATTTACATACAAAGTATATTTTATTAAAATGTTTACTTCTGAATTTTGCACTATAGGAACTAAGTAGAAAAAGAATGTGTTTATATTGCATGAATATAAAAATGTAAATTTTTTTAATATATATTTTTTTAATTTTGCAATATAGGAACTAAGTAGAAAAAGAATGTGTTATTATGTCACATATTTACATACAAAGTATATTTTATAAAAATGTTTACTTCAGAATTTTGCACTAAGGCACTAAGTAGAAAAATAATGTGTTTATGTCATATATTTATATACAAGGTAAATTTTATTAAAATGTTTACTTCTGAATTTTGCACTATAGGAACTAAGTAGAAAAATAATGTGTTTATGTCAAATATTTATATACAAGGTAAATTTTATAAAAATATTTACTTCTGATTGTTGCACTATAGGAATTAAGTAGAAAAAGAATGTGTTAATATGTCATATATTTATATACAATTAAATTTTATAAAAATATTTACTTCTGATTTTTGCACTATAGGAACTAAATAGAAAAAGAATGTGTTTATGCCGCATGAACATAAAAATGTAAAATTTTTTAATGTTTATTTTTGGATTTTTCACTATAGGAACTAAGTAGAAAAAGAATGTGTTTATATGTCACATATTTACATATAAAGTATATATTATAAAAATGTTTACTTCTGAATATTGCACTATAGGAACTAAGTAGAAAAAGAATTTGTTTATATGTCATATATTTATATGCAAGGTGAATTTTATAAAAATATTTACTTCTGATTTTTGCACTATAGGAATTAAGTAGAAATAGAATGTGTTTATATGTCGCATAAAAAGAAAAGAGTAAATGTTTTTTTATGTTTATATTTGAATTTTGCACTATAGGAACTAAGTAGAAAAAAAATAATGTGTTAATATGTCGCATATTTACATACATAGTATGTTTTATAAAAATGTTTGACCAGCCCAAATCCTAAAGACAATATCAACCTCCTGGAAAGAAAAGACCAGAGTATCATATTCCGACTGCGCACACAACATGTACAGCTTAACAATCACCTGAACAGAATACAACCACAACACACTCCAGGGTGCCGGCTGTGCACTCATCCATATGAAACTGTTGACCACCACCTTTTTGAATGTCCAGCGCTGCATGACATCAGGAAAATGCTTCTCCCTCCAGGGCCAGATAAATGGAACACATTATATGGAACAAAACAACAACTCACAAACACATGCATATATCACACAATGGCATTGGGTCAAAGGGCATGAGCCCATGGACCGCTGGATCAGCAACCAACCAACCAACCATAAAAATGTTTACTTCTGAATTTTGCACTATAGAAACTAAGTAGAAATAGAATGTGTTTATATGTTGCATAAAAAAGGAAATTTTATAAAAATGTTTATTTTTTAATTTTGCACTATAGGATCTAAGTAGAAAAAGAATGTGTTTTTGTCACATAAAAAGAAAAAAGTAAACTTTTTTAAATGTTATTTTTTAATTTTGCACTATAGGAACTAAGTAGAAATAGAATTTGTTTATATGTCATATATTTATATACAAGGTAAATTTTATTAAAATATTTACTTCTGATTTTTGCACTATAGGAACTAAGTAGAAAAAGAATGTGTTTATATGTCGCATATTTACATACAAAGTATATTTTATTAAAATGTTTACTTCTGAATTTTGCACTATAGGAACTAAGTAGAAAAAGAATGTGTTTATATTGCATGAATATAAAAATGTAAATTTTTTTAATATATATTTTTTTAATTTTGCAATATAGGAACTAAGTAGAAAAAGAATGTGTTATTATGTCACATATTTACATACAAAGTATATTTTATAAAAATGTTTACTTCAGAATTTTGCACTAAGACACTAAGTAGAAAAATAATGTGTTTATGTCATATATTTATATACAAGGTAAATTTTATTAAAATGTTTACTTCTGAATTTTGCACTATAGGAACTAAGTAGAAAAATAATGTGTTTATGTCATATATTTATATACAATTAAATTTTATAAAAATATTTACTTCTGATTTTTGCACTATAGGAACTAAATAGAAAAAGAATGTGTTTATGCCGCATGAACATAAAAATGTAAAATTTTTTAATGTTTATTTTTGGATTTTTCACTATAGGAACTAAGTAGAAAAAGAATGTGTTTATATGTCACATATTTACATATAAAGTATATATTATAAAAATGTTTACTTCTGAATATTGCACTATAGGAACTAAGTAGAAAAAGAATTTGTTTATATGTCATATATTTATATGCAAGGTGAATTTTATAAAAATATTTACTTCTGATTTTTGCACTATAGGAATTAAGTAGAAATAGAATGTGTTTATATGTCGCATAAAAAGAAAAGAGTAAATGTTTTTTTATGTTTATATTTGAATTTTGCACTATAGGAACTAAGTAGAAAAAAAATAATGTGTTAATATGTCGCATATTTACATACATAGTATGTTTTATAAAAATGTTTGACCAGCCCAAATCCTAAAGACAATATCAACCTCCTGGAAAGAAAAGACCAGAGTATCATATTCCGACTGCGCACACAACATGTACAGCTTAACAATCACCTGAACAGAATACAACCACAACACACTCCAGGGTGCCGGCTGTGCACTCATCCATATGAAACTGTTGACCACCACCTTTTTGAATGTCCAGCGCTGCATGACATCAGGAAAATGCTTCTCCCTCCAGGGCCAGATAAATGGAACACATTATATGGAACAAAACAACAACTCACAAACACATGCATATATCACACAATGGCATTGGGTCAAAGGGCATGAGCCCATGGACAGCTGGATCAGCAACCAACCAACCAACCATAAAAATGTTTACTTCTGAATTTTGCGCTATAGAAACTAAGTAGAAATAGAATGTGTTTATATGTTGCATAAAAAAGGAAATTTTATAAAAATGTTTATTTTTTAATTTTGCACTATAGGATCTAAGAAAAAGAATGTGTTTTTGTCACATAAAAAGAAAAAAGTAAACTTTTTTAAATGTTATTTTTTAATTTTGCACTATAGGAACTAAGTGGAAAAAGAATTTGTTTATATGTCATATATTTATATACAAGGTAAATTTTATTAAAATATTTACTTCTGATTTTTGCACTATAGGAACTAAGTAGAAAAAGAATGTGTTTATATGTCGCATATTTACATACAAAGTATATTTTATTAAAATGTTTACTTCTGAATTTTGCACTATAGGAACTAAGTAGAAAAAGAATGTGTTTATATTGCATGAATATAAAAATGTAAATTTTTTTAATATATATTTTTTTAATTTTGCAATATAGGAACTAAGTAGAAAAAGAATGTGTTATTATGTCACATATTTACATACAAAGTATATTTTATAAAAATGTTTACTTCAGAATTTTGCACTAAGGCACTAAGTAGAAAAATAATGTGTTTATGTCATATATTTATATACAAGGTAAATTTTATTAAAATATTTACTTCTGATTGTTGCACTATAGGAATTAAGTAGAAAAAGAATGTGTTTATATGTCATATATTTATATACAAGGTAAATTTTATAAAAATATTTACTTCTGATTTTTGCACTATAGAAACTAAGTAGAAATAGAATGTGTTTATATGTCGAATAAAAAAGGAAATTTTATAAAAATGTTTATTTTTTAATTTTGCACTATAGGATCTAAGTAGAAAAAGAATGTGTTTTTGTCGCATAAAAAGAAAAAAGTATATTTAAAAAAATGTTATTTTTGAATTTTGCACTATAGGAACTAAGTAGAAAAAGAATGTGTTAATATGTCGCATATTTACATACAAAGTATATTTTATAAAAATGTTTACTTCTGAATTTTGCACTATAGGAACTAAGTAGAAAAATAATGTGTTTATGTCGCATGAATATAAAAATGTAAATTTTTGTAATGTTTATTTTTGAATTTTGCACTATAGGAACTAAGTATAAAAAGAATGTGTTAATATGTCGCATATTTACATACAAAGTATATTTTATAAAAATGTTTACTTCTGAATTTTGCACTATAGGAACTAAGTAGAAAAATAATGTGTTTATGTCAAATATTTATATACAAGGTAAATTTTATAAAAATATTTACTTCTGATTGTTGCACTATAGGAATTAAGTAGAAAAAGAATGTGTTAATATGTCATATATTTATATACAATTAAATTTTATAAAAATATTTACTTCTGATTTTTGCACTATAGGAACTAAATAGAAAAAGAATGTGTTTATGCCGCATGAACATAAAAATGTAAAATTTTTTAATGTTTATTTTTGGATTTTTCACTATAGGAACTAAGTAGAAAAAGAATGTGTTTATATGTCACATATTTACATATAAAGTATATATTATAAAAATGTTTACTTCTGAATATTGCACTATAGGAACTAAGTAGAAAAAGAATTTGTTTATATGTCATATATTTATATGCAAGGTGAATTTTATAAAAATATTTACTTCTGATTTTTGCACTATAGGAATTAAGTAGAAATAGAATGTGTTTATATGTCGCATAAAAAGAAAAGAGTAAATGTTTTTTTATGTTTATATTTGAATTTTGCACTATAGGAACTAAGTAGAAAAAAAATAATGTGTTAATATGTCGCATATTTACATACATAGTATGTTTTATAAAAATGTTTGACCAGCCCAAATCCTAAAGACAATATCAACCTCCTAGAATGAAAAGACCAGAGTATCATATTCCGACTGCGCACACAACATGTACAGCTTAACAATCACCTGAACAGAATACAACCACAACACACTCCAGGGTGCCGGCTGTGCACTCATCCATATGAAACTGTTGACCACCACCTTTTTGAATGTCCAGCGCTGCATGACATCAGGAAAATGCTTCTCCCTCCAGGGCCAGATAAATGGAACACATTATATGGAACAAAACAACAACTCACAAACACATGCATATATCACACAATGGCATTGGGTCAAAGGGCATGAGCCCATGGACAGCTGGATCAGCAACCAACCAACCAACCATAAAAATGTTTACTTCTGAATTTTGCACTATAGAAACTAAGTAGAAATAGAATGTGTTTATATGTTGCATAAAAAAGGAAATTTTATAAAAATGTTTATTTTTTAATTTTGCACTATAGGATCTAAGAAAAAGAATGTGTTTTTGTCACATAAAAAGAAAAAAGTAAACTTTTTTAAATGTTATTTTTTAATTTTGCACTATAGGAACTAAGTGGAAAAAGAATTTGTTTATATGTCATATATTTATATACAAGGTAAATTTTATTAAAATATTTACTTCTGATTTTTGCACTATAGGAACTAAGTAGAAAAAGAATGTGTTTATATGTCGCATATTTACATACAAAGTATATTTTATTAAAATGTTTACTTCTGAATTTTGCACTATAGGAACTAAGTAGAAAAAGAATGTGTTTATATTGCATGAATATAAAAATGTAAATTTTTTTAATATATATTTTTTTAATTTTGCAATATAGGAACTAAGTAGAAAAAGAATGTGTTATTATGTCACATATTTACATACAAAGTATATTTTATAAAAATGTTTACTTCAGAATTTTGCACTAAGGCACTAAGTAGAAAAATAATGTGTTTATGTCATATATTTATATACAAGGTAAATTTTATTAAAATATTTACTTCTGATTGTTGCACTATAGGAATTAAGTAGAAAAAGAATGTGTTTATATGTCATATATTTATATACAAGGTAAATTTTATAAAAATATTTACTTCTGATTTTTGCACTATAGAAACTAAGTAGAAATAGAATGTGTTTATATGTCGAATAAAAAAGGAAATTTTATAAAAATGTTTATTTTTTAATTTTGCACTATAGGATCTAAGTAGAAAAAGAATGTGTTTTTGTCGCATAAAAAGAAAAAAGTATATTTAAAAAAATGTTATTTTTGAATTTTGCACTATAGGAACTAAGTAGAAAAAGAATGTGTTAATATGTCGCATATTTACATACAAAGTATATTTTATAAAAATGTTTACTTCTGAATTTTGCACTATAGGAACTAAGTAGAAAAATAATGTGTTTATGTCGCATGAATATAAAAATGTAAATTTTTGTAATGTTTATTTTTGAATTTTGCACTATAGGAACTAAGTATAAAAAGAATGTGTTAATATGTCGCATATTTACATACAAAGTATATTTTATAAAAATGTTTACTTCTGAATTTTGCACTATAGGAACTAAGTAGAAAAATAATGTGTTTATGTCAAATATTTATATACAAGGTAAATTTTATAAAAATATTTACTTCTGATTGTTGCACTATAGGAATTAAGTAGAAAAAGAATGTGTTAATATGTCATATATTTATATACAATTAAATTTTATAAAAATATTTACTTCTGATTTTTGCACTATAGGAACTAAATAGAAAAAGAATGTGTTTATGCCGCATGAACATAAAAATGTAAAATTTTTTAATGTTTATTTTTGGATTTTTCACTATAGGAACTAAGTAGAAAAAGAATGTGTTTATATGTCACATATTTACATATAAAGTATATATTATAAAAATGTTTACTTCTGAATATTGCACTATAGGAACTAAGTAGAAAAAGAATTTGTTTATATGTCATATATTTATATGCAAGGTGAATTTTATAAAAATATTTACTTCTGATTTTTGCACTATAGGAATTAAGTAGAAATAGAATGTGTTTATATGTCGCATAAAAAGAAAAGAGTAAATGTTTTTTTATGTTTATATTTGAATTTTGCACTATAGGAACTAAGTAGAAAAAAAATAATGTGTTAATATGTCGCATATTTACATACATAGTATGTTTTATAAAAATGTTTGACCAGCCCAAATCCTAAAGACAATATCAACCTCCTGGAAAGAAAAGACCAGAGTATCATATTCCGACTGCGCACACAACATGTACAGCTTAACAATCACCTGAACAGAATACAACCACAACACACTCCAGGGTGCCGGCTGTGCACTCATCCATATGAAACTGTTGACCACCACCTTTTTGAATGTCCAGCGCTGCATGACATCAGGAAAATGCTTCTCCCTCCAGGGCCAGATAAATGGAACACATTATATGGAACAAAACAACAACTCACAAACACATGCATATATCACACAATGGCATTGGGTCAAAGGGCATGAGCCCATGGACCGCTGGATCAGCAACCAACCAACCAACCATAAAAATGTTTACTTCTGAATTTTGCACTATAGAAACTAAGTAGAAATAGAATGTGTTTATATGTTGCATAAAAAAGGAAATTTTATAACAATGTTTATTTTTTAATTTTGCACTATAGGATCTAAGTAGAAAAAGAATGTGTTTTTGTCACATAAAAAGAAAAAAGTAAACTTTTTTAAATGTTATTTTTGAATTTTGCACTATAGGAACTAAGTAGAAAAAGAATTTGTTTATATGTCATATATTTATATACAAGGTAAATTTTATTAAAATATTTACTTCTGATTTTTGCACTATAGGAACTAAGTAGAAAAAGAATGTGTTTATATGTCACATATTTACATACAAAGTATATTTTATAAAAATGTTTACTTCAGAATTTTGCACTAAGGCACTAAGTAGAAAAATAATGTGTTTATGTCATATATTTATATACAAGGTAAATTTTATTAAAATATTTACTTCTGATTGTTGCACTATAGGAATTAAGTAGAAAAAGAATGTGTTTATATGTCATATATTTATATACAAGGTAAATTTTATAAAAATATTTACTTCTGATTTTTGCACTATAGAAACTAAGTAGAAATAGAATGTGTTTATATGTCGAATAAAAAAGGAAATTTTATAAAAATGTTTATTTTTTAATTTTGCACTATAGGATCTAAGTAGAAAAAGAATGTGTTTTTGTCGCATAAAAAGAAAAAAGTATATTTAAAAAAATGTTATTTTTGAATTTTGCACTATAGGAACTAAGTAGAAAAAGAATGTGTTAATATGTCGCATATTTACATACAAAGTATATTTTATAAAAATGTTTACTTCTGAATTTTGCACTATAGGAACTAAGTAGAAAAATAATGTGTTTATGTCATATATTTATATACAAGGTAAATTTTATAAAAATATTTACTTCTGATTGTTGCACTATAGGAATTAAGTAGAAAAAGAATGTGTTAATATGTCATATATTTATATACAATTAAATTTTATAAAAATATTTACTTCTGATTTTTGCACTATAGGAACTAAGTAGAAAAAGAATGTGTTTATATGTCATATATTGACATACAGGGTAAATTTTATAAAAATATTTACTTCTGATTTTTGCACTATAGAAACTAAGTAGAAATAGAATGTGTTTATATGTTGCATAAAAAAGGAATTTTTATAAAAATGTTTATTTTTTAATTTTGCACTATAGGATCTAAGTAGAAAAAGAATGTGTTTTTGTCACATAAAAAGAAAAAAGTAAACTTTTTTAAATGTTATTTTTGAATTTTGCACTATAGGAACTAAGTAGAAAAAGAATTTGTTTATATGTCATATATTTATATACAAGGTAAATTTTATAAAAATGTTTACTTCTGAATTTTACACTATAGGAACTAAGTAGAAAAAGAATGTGTTTATATTGCATGAATATAAAAATGTAAATTTTTGTAATGTTTATTTTTGAATTTTGCACTATAGGAACTAAGTATAAAAAGAATGTGTTAATATGTCGCATATTTACATACGAAGTATATTTTATAAAAATGTTTACTTCAGAATTTTGCACTACAGGCACTAAGTAGAAAAATAATGTGTTTATGTCATATATTTATATACAAGGTAAATTTTATTAAAATATTTACTTCTGATTGTTGCACTATAGGAATTAAGTAGAAAAAGAATGTGTTTATATGTCATATATTTATATACAAGTTAAATTTTATAAAAATATTTACTTCTGATTTTTGCACTATAGGAACTAAGTAGAAATAGAATGTGTTTATGTCGCATAAAAAAGGAAATTTAAAAAAAAAATTATTTTTGAATTTTGCACTATACGAACTAAGTAGAAAAAGAATGTGTTTATGTCGCATAAAATGAAGAGAGTAAATGTTTTTTAATGTTTATTTTTGAATTTTATACTATAGGTACAAAATAGAAAAAGAATGTGTTTATATGTCATATATTTATATACAAGGTAAATTTTATAACAATATTTACTTCTGATTTTTGCACTATAGAAACTAAGTAGAAATAGAATGTGTTTATATGTCGAATAAAAAAGGAAATTTTATAAAAATGTTTATTTTTTAATTTTGCACTATAGGATCTAAGTAGAAAAAGAATGTGTTTTTGTCGCATAAAAAGAAAAAAGTTTATTTTTTAAAATGTTATTTTTGAATTTTGCACTATAGGAACTAAGTAGAAAAAGAATGTGTTAATATGTCACATATTTACATACAAAGTATATTTTATAAAAATGTTTACTTCTGAATTTTGCACTATACGAACTAAGTAGAAAAATAATGTGTTTATGTCAAATATTTATATACAAGGTAAATTTTATAAAAATATTTACTTCTGATTGTTGCACTATAGGAATTCAGTAGAAAAAGAATGTGTTAATATGTCATATATTTATATACAATTAAATTTTATAAAAATATTTACTTCTAATTTTTGCATTATAGGAACTAAGTAGAAAAAGAATGTGTTTATATGTCGCAAATTTACATACAAAGTATATTTTATAAAAATTTAAACTTCTGAATTTTGCACTATAGGAATTCAGTAGAAAAAGAATGTGTTAATATGTCATATATTTATATACAATTAAATTTTATAAAAATGTATACTTCTGATATTTGCACTATAGGAACTAAGTAGAAAAAGAATTTGTTTATATGTCATATATTTATATACAAGGTAAATTTTATAAAAATATTTACTTCTGATTTTTGAACTATAGGAACTAAGTAGCAATAGAATGTCTTTATATGTCGAATAAAAAAGGAAATTTTTACAAAAATGTTTATTTTTGAATTTTGCACTATAGGAACTAAGTTGAAGAAAGAATGTGTTAATATGTCGCATATTTACAAACAAAGTATGTTTTATAAAAATGTTTACTTCTGAATTTTGCTCTATAGGAACTAAGCAGAAAAAGAATGTCATATATTTATATACAAGGTAAATTTTATAAAAATATTTACTTCTGATTCTTGCACTATAGGAATTTAGTAGAAATAGAATGTGTTTATATGTCACATAAAAAGACACATTTTTTACATGTTTATAAGAATGTGTTAATATGGCGCATATTTACATACAAAGTATATTTTATAAAAGTGTTTACTTCTGAATTTTGCACTACTGGCACTAAGTAGAAAAAGAATGTGTTTATATGACATATATTTATATACAAGGTAAATTTTGAAAAATATTTACATCTGATGTTTCCAATATCGGAACTAAGTAGAAAAAGAATGTGTTTATATGTCATATATTTATATACAAGGTAAATTTTATTAAAATATTTACTTCTGATCTGTGCACTATAGGAAATAAGTAGAAAAGGAATGTGTTTATATGTCATATATTTATATAAAAGGTAAATTTTATAAAAATATTTACTTCTTTTTTTTGCACTATAGAAACTAAGTAGAAATAGAATGTGTTTATATGTCACATAAAAAGAAAAAAGTAAATTTTTTTTATATGTTTATTTTTTGTATTTTGAAATAAAGGATCTAAGTAGAAAAAGAATGTATTTATGTCGCATAAAAGAAAAAGTAAATTTTATTAAATGTTAATTTTTGAATTTTGCCTTATAGGAACTAAGTAGAAAAAAATAATGTGTTAATATGTCGCATATTTACATACAAAGTATATTTTATAAAAATGTTTACTTCTGAATTTTGCACTATAGGAACTAAGTAGAAATAGAATGTGTATATATGTCGCTTTAAAAGAAAAACAGCACATTTTAAAAAATGTTTATTTTTTAATTTTGCACTATACGAACTAAGTAGAAACAGAATGTGTTTATATGTCATATATTTATATACAAGGTGTAAATTTTATAAAAATATTTACTTCTGATTTTTGCACTATACGAACTAAGTATAAATAGAATGTGTTTATATGTCGCATAAAAAGAAAAGAGTACATTTTTTTAAAATGTTTATTTTTGAATTTTGCACTACAGAAACTAAGGAGAAAAAGAATGTGTTTTATATGTAATATATTTATATACAAGGCAAATTTTATAATAATATTTACTTCTGATTTTTGCACTATTGGAACTAAGTAGAAATAGAATGTGTTTATATGTCGCATAAAAAGAAAAAAATACATTTTTTTAAATGTTTATTTTTGAATTTTGCACTATACGAACTAAGTAGAAAAAGAATGTGTTTATATGTCACATATTTACATACAAAGTATATTTTATAAAGATGTTTACTTCTGATTTTTGCACAATAGAAACTAAGTAGAAAAAGAATGTGTTTATACATCGCATAAAAAGAAAAGAGAAATTTTTTTTTAAATATTTATTTTTGACATTAGCACTATAGGAACTAAGTAGAAAAAAATAATGTGTTAATATGTCGCATATTTACATACAAAGTATATTTTATAAAAATGTTTACTTCTGAATTATGCACTATAGGAACTAAGTAGAAAAAGAATTTGTTTATATGTCATATATTTATATACAAGGTAAATTTTATAAAAATATTTACTTCTGATTTTTGAACTATAGGAACTAAGTAGCAATAGAATGTCTTTATATGTCGAATAAAAAAGGAAATTTTTACAAAAATGTTTATTTTTGAATTTTGCACTATAGGAACTAAGTTGAAGAAAGAATGTGTTAATATGTCGCATATTTACAAACAAAGTATGTTTTATAAAAATGTTTACTTCTGAATTTTGCTCTATAGGAACTAAGCAGAAAAAGAATGTCATATATTTATATACAAGGTAAATTTTATAAAAATATTTACTTCTGATTCTTGCACTATAGGAATTTAGTAGAAATAGAATGTGTTTATGTCGCATAAAAAGAAAAAAATACATTTTTTTAAATGTTTATTTTTGAATTTTGCACTATACGAACTAAGTAGAAAAAGAATGTGTTTATATGTCACATATTTACATACAAAGTATATTTTATAAAGATGTTTACTTCTGATTTTTGCACAATAGAAACTAAGTAGAAAAAGAATGTGTTTATATATCGCATAAAAAGAAAAGAGAAATTTTTTTTAAAATATTTATTTTTGACATTAGCACTATAGGAACTAAGTAGAAAAAAATAATGTGTTAATATGTCGCATATTTACATACAAATTATATTTTATAAAAATGTTTACTTCTGAATTATGCACTATAGGAACTAAGTAGAAAAAAATAATGTGTTAATATGTCGCATATTTACATACAAAGTATATTTTATAAAGATGTTTACTTCTGATTTTTGCACAATAGAAACTAAGTAGAAAAAGAATGTGTTTATATATCGCATAAAAAGAAAAGAGAAATTTTTTTAAAAATATTTATTTTTGACATTAGCACTATAGGAACTAAGTAGAAAAAAATAATGTGTTAATATGTCGCATATTTACATACAAAGTATATTTTATAAAAATGTTTACTTCTGAATTATGCACTATAGGAACTAAGTAGAAAAAGAATTTGTTTATTTTTTGTATTTTGAAATAAAGGATCTAAGTAGAAAAAGAATGTGTTTATGTCGCATAAAAGAAAAAGTAAATTTTTTTAAATGTTTATTTTTGAATTTTGCACTATACGAACTAAGTAGAAAAAGAATGTGTTTATGTCGCATAAAACGAAAAGAGTAAATTTTTTAAAGATGTTTATTTTTGAACTTTTGCACTATAGGAACTAAGTAGAAAAAAATAATGTGTTAATATGTCACATATTTACATACAAAGTATAATTTATAAAAATGTTTATTTTTGAATTTTGCACTATAGGAACTAAGTAGAAAAAGAATGTGTTTATATGTCATATATTTATATACAAGGTAAATTTTATAAAAATATTTACTTCTGATTTTTGCACTATAGGAATTTAGTAGAAAAAGAATGTGTTTATATGTCATATATTTATATACAAGGTAAATTTTATAAAAATATTTACTTCTGATTTTTGCACTATAGGAATTTAGTAAAAATAGAATGTGTTAATATGTCACATATTTACATACAAAGTATATTTTATAAAGATGTTTACTTCTGATTTTTGCACAATAGAAACTAAGTAGAAAAAGAATGTGTTTATACATCGCATAAAAAGAAAAGAGAAATTTTTTTTTAAATATTTATTTTTGACATTAGCACTATAGGAACTAAGTAGAAAAAAATAATGTGTTAATATGTCGCATATTTACATACAAAGTATATTTTATAAAAATGTTTACTTCTGATTTTTGCACTATAGAAACTAAGTAGAAATAGAATGTGTTTATATGTCTAATAAAAAAGGAAATTTTATAAAAATGTTTATTTTTTAATTTTGCACTATAGGATCTAAGTAGAAAAAGAATGTGTTTTTGTCGCATAAAAAGAAAAAAGTTTATTTTTTTAAATGTTATTTTTGAATTTTGCACTATAGGAACTAAGTAGAAAAAGAATGTGTTAATATGTCACATATTTACATACAAAGTATATTTTATAAAAATGTTTACTTCTGAATTTTGCACTATACGAACTAAGTAGAAAAATAATGTGTTTATGTCAAATATTTATATACAAGGTAAATTTTATAAAAATATTTACTTCTGATTGTTGCACTATAGGAATTCAGTAGAAAAAGAATGTGTTAATATGTCATATATTTATATACAATTAAATTTTATAAAAATATTTACTTCTAATTTTTGCATTATAGGAACTAAGTAGAAAAAGAATGTGTTTATATGTCGCAAATTTACATACAAAGTATATTTTATAAAAATGTAAACTTCTGAATTTTGCACTATAGGAATTCAGTAGAAAAAGAATGTGTTAATATGTCATATATTTATATACAATTAAATTTTATAAAAATGTATACTTCTGATATTTGCACTATAGGAACTAAGTAGAAAAAGAATTTGTTTATATGTCATATATTTATATACAAGGTAAATTTTATAAAAATATTTACTTCTGATTTTTGAACTATAGGAACTAAGTAGCAATAGAATGTCTTTATATGTCGAATAAAAATGGAAATTTTTACAAAAATGTTTATTTTTGAATTTTGCACTATAGGAACTAAGTTGAAGAAAGAATGTGTTAATATGTCGCATATTTACAAACAAAGTATGTTTTATAAAAATGTTTACTTCTGAATTTTGCTCTATAGGAACTAAGCAGAAAAAGAATGTCATATATTTATATACAAGGTAAATTTTATAAAAATATTTACTTCTGATTCTTGCACTATAGGAATTTAGTAGAAATAGAATGTGTTTATATGTCACATAAAAAGACACATTTTTTACATGTTTATAAGAATGTGTTAATATGGCGCATATTTACATACAAAGTATATTTTATAAAAGTGTTTACTTCTGAATTTTGCACTACTGGCACTAAGTAGAAAAAGAATGTGTTTATATGACATATATTTATATACAAGGTAAATTTTGAAAAATATTTACATCTGATGTTTCCACTATCGGAAATAAGTAGAAAAAGAATGTGTTTATATGTCATATATTTATATACAAGGTAAATTTTATTAAAATACTTACTTCTGATCTGTGCACTATAGGAAATAAGTAGAAAAGGAATGTGTTTATATGTCATATATTTATATAAAAGGTAAATTTTATAAAAATATTTACTTCTTTTTTTTGCACTATAGAAACTAAGTAGAAATAGAATGTGTTTATATGTCACATAAAAAGAAAAAAGTAAATTTTTTTTATATGTTTATTTTTTGTATTTTGAAATAAAGGATCTAAGTAGAAAAAGAATGTATTTATGTCGCATAAAAGAAAAAGTAAATTTTTTTAAATGTTAATTTTTGAATTTTGCCTTATAGGAACTAAGTAGAAAAAAATAATGTGTTAATATGTCGCATATTTACATACAAAGTATATTTTATAAAAATGTTTACTTCTGAATTTTGCACTATAGGAACTAAGTAGAAATAGAATGTGTTTATACATCGCATAAAAAGAAAAGAGAAATTTTTTTTTAAATATTTATTTTTGACATTAGCACTATAGGAACTAAGTAGAAAAAAATAATGTGTTAATATGTCGCATATTTACATACAAAGTATATTTTATAAAAATGTTTACTTCTGAATTATGCACTATAGGAACTAAGTAGAAAAAGAATTTGTTTATATGTCATATATTTATATACAAGGTAAATTTTATAAAAATATTTACTTCTAATTTTTGCATTATAGGAACTAAGTAGAAAAAGAATGTGTTTATATGTCGCAAATTTACATACAAAGTATATTTTATAAAAATGTAAACTTCTGAATTTTGCACTATAGGAATTCAGTAGAAAAAGAATGTGTTTATATGTCACATATTTACATACAAAGTATATTTTATAAAGATGTTTACTTCTGATTTTTGCACAATAGAAACTAAGTAGAAAAAGAATGTGTTTATATGTCATATATTTATATACAAGGTAAATTTTATAAAAATATTTACTTCTGATTTTTGAACTATAGGAACTAAGTAGCAATAGAATGTCTTTATATGTCGAATAAAAAAGGAAATTTTTACAAAAATGTTTATTTTTGAATTTTGCACTATAGGAACTAAGTTGAAGAAAGAATGTGTTAATATGTCGCATATTTACAAACAAAGTATGTTTTATAAAAATGTTTACTTCTGAATTTTGCTCTATAGGAACTAAGCAGAAAAAGAATGTCATATATTTATATACAAGGTAAATTTTATAAAAATATTTACTTCTGATTCTTGCACTATAGGAATTTAGTAGAAATAGAATGTGTTTATGTCGCATAAAAAGAAAAAATACATTTTTTTAAATGTTTATTTTTGAATTTTGCACTATACGAACTAAGTAGAAAAAGAATGTGTTTATATGTCACATATTTACATACAAAGTATATTTTATAAAGATGTTTACTTCTGATTTTTGCACAATAGAAACTAAGTAGAAAAAGAATGTGTTTATATATCGCATAAAAAGAAAAGAGAAATTTTTTTAAAAATATTTATTTTTGACATTAGCACTATAGGAACTAAGTAGAAAAAAATAATGTGTTAATATGTCGCATATTTACATACAAAGTATATTTTATAAAAATGTTTACTTCTGAATTATGCACTATAGGAACTAAGTAGAAAAAGAATTTGTTTATATGTCATATATTTACATACAAAGTATATATTATAAAAATGTATACTTCTGATATTTGCACTATAGGAACTAAGTAGAAAAAGAATTTGTTTATATGTCATATATTTATATCCACGGTAAATTTTATTAAAATATTTACTTCTGATTTTTGCACTATAGCAACTAAGTAGAAAAATAATGTGTTTATATGTCATATATTTATATACAAGGTAAATTTTATAAAAATATTTACTTCTTTTTTTTGCACTATAGAAACTAAGTAGAAATAGAATGTGTTTATATGTCACATAAAAAGAAAAAAGTAAATTTTTTTTAAATGTTTATTTTTTGTATTTTGAAATAAAGGATCTAAGTAGAAAAAGAATGTGTTTATGTCGCATAAAAGAAAAAGTAAATTTTTTTAAATGTTTATTTTTGAATTTTGCACTATACGAACTAAGTAGAAAAAAATGTGTTTATGTCAAATATTTATATACAAGGTAAATTTTATAAAAATATTTACTTCTGATTGTTGCACTATAGGAATTCAGTAGAAAAAGAATGTGTTAATATGTCATATATTTATATACAATTAAATTTTATAAAAATATTTACTTCTAATTTTTGCATTATAGGAACTAAGTAGAAAAAGAATGTGTTTATATGTCGCAAATTTACATACAAAGTATATTTTATAAAAATGTAAACTTCTGAATTTTGCACTATAGGAATTCAGTAGAAAAAGAATGTGTTAATATGTCATATATTTATATACAATTAAATTTTATAAAAATGTATACTTCTGATATTTGCACTATAGGAACTAAGTAGAAAAAGAATTTGTTTATATGTCATATATTTATATACAAGGTAAATTTTATAAAAATATTTACTTCTGATTTTTGAACTATAGGAACTAAGTAGCAATAGAATGTCTTTATATGTCGAATAAAAAAGGAAATTTTTACAAAAATGTTTATTTTTGAATTTTGCACTATAGGAACTAAGTTGAAGAAAGAATGTGTTAATATGTCGCATATTTACAAACAAAGTATGTTTTATAAAAATGTTTACTTCTGAATTTTGCTCTATAGGAACTAAGCAGAAAAAGAATGTCATATATTTATATACAAGGTAAATTTTATAAAAATATTTACTTCTGATTCTTGCACTATAGGAATTTAGTAGAAATAGAATGTGTTTATATGTCACATAAAAAGACACATTTTTTACATGTTTATAAGAATGTGTTAATATGGCGCATATTTACATACAAAGTATATTTTATAAAAGTGTTTACTTCTGAATTTTGCACTACTGGCACTAAGTAGAAAAAGAATGTGTTTATATGACATATATTTATATACAAGGTAAATTTTGAAAAATATTTACATCTGATGTTTCCACTATCGGAACTAAGTAGAAAAAGAATGTGTTTATATGTCATATATTTATATACAAGGTAAATTTTATTAAAATATTTACTTCTGATCTGTGCACTATAGGAAATAAGTAGAAAAGGAATGTGTTTATATGTCATATATTTATATAAAAGGTAAATTTTATAAAAATATTTACTTCTTTTTTTTGCACTATAGAAACTAAGTAGAAATAGAATGTGTTTATATGTCACATAAAAAGAAAAAAGTAAATTTTTTTTATATGTTTATTTTTTGTATTTTGAAATAAAGGATCTAAGTAGAAAAAGAATGTATTTATGTCGCATAAAAGAAAAAGTAAATTTTTTTAAATGTTAATTTTTGAATTTTGCCTTATAGGAACTAAGTAGAAAAAAATAATGTGTTAATATGTCGCATATTTACATACAAAGTATATTTTATAAAAATGTTTACTTCTGAATTTTGCACTATAGGAACTAAGTAGAAATAGAATGTGTATATATGTCGCTTTAAAAGAAAAACAGCACATTTTAAAAAATGTTTATTTTTTAATTTTGCACTATACGAACTAAGTAGAAACAGAATGTGTTTATATGTCATATATTTATATACAAGGTGTAAATTTTATAAAAATATTTACTTCTGATTTTTGCACTATACGAACTAAGTATAAATAGAATGTGTTTATATGTCGCATAAAAAGAAAAGAGTACATTTTTTTTAAATGTTTATTTTTGAATTTTGCACTACAGAAACTAAGGAGAAAAAGAATGTGTTTTATATGTAATATATTTATATACAAGGCAAATTTTATAATAATATTTACTTCTGATTTTTGCACTATTGGAACTAAGTAGAAATAGAATGTGTTTATATGTCGCATAAAAAGAAAAAAATACATTTTTTTAAATGTTTATTTTTGAATTTTGCACTATACGAACTAAGTAGAAAAAGAATGTGTTTATATGTCACATATTTACATACAAAGTATATTTTATAAAGATGTTTACTTCTGATTTTTGCACAATAGAAACTAAGTAGAAAAAGAATGTGTTTATATATCGCATAAAAAGAAAAGAGAAATTTTTTTAAAAATATTTATTTTTGACATTAGCACTATAGGAACTAAGTAGAAAAAAATAATGTGTTAATATGTCGCATATTTACATACAAAGTATATTTTATAAAAATGTTTACTTCTGAATTATGCACTATAGGAACTAAGTAGAAAAAGAATTTGTTTATATGTCATATATTTACATACAAAGTATATATTATAAAAATGTATACTTCTGATATTTGCACTATAGGAACTAAGTAGAAAAAGAATTTGTTTATATGTCATATATTTATATCCAAGGTAAATTTTATTAAAATATTTACTTCTGATTTTTGCACTATAGCAACTAAGTAGAAAAATAATGTGTTTATATGTCATATATTTATATACAAGGTAAATTTTATAAAAATATTTACTTCTTTTTTTTGCACTATAGAAACTAAGTAGAAATAGAATGTGTTTATATGTCACATAAAAAGAAAAAAGTAAATTTTTTTTAAATGTTTATTTTTTGTATTTTGAAATAAAGGATCTAAGTAGAAAAAGAATGTGTTTATGTCGCATAAAAGAAAAAGTAAATTTTTTTAAATGTTTATTTTTGAATTTTGCACTATACGAACTAAGTAGAAAAAGAATGTGTTTATGTCGCATAAAACGAAAAGAGTAAATTTTTTAAAGATGTTTATTTTTGAACTTTTGCACTATAGGAACTAAGTAGAAAAAAATAATGTGTTAATATGTCACATATTTACATACAAAGTATAATTTATAAAAATGTTTATTTTTGAATTTTGCACTATAGGAACTAAGTAGAAAAAGAATGTGTTTATATGTCATATATTTATATACAAGGTAAATTTTATAAAAATATTTACTTCTGATTTTTGCACTATAGGAATTTAGTAAAAATAGAATGTGTTAATATGTCGCATATTTACATACAAAGTATATTTTATAAAAATGTTTACTTCTGAATTTTGCACTATAGGAACTAAGTAGAAATAGAATGTGTATATATGTCGCTTAAAAAGAAAAACAGTACATTTTAAAAAATGTTTATTTTTTAATTTTGCACTATACGAACTAAGTAGAAAAAGAATGTGTTTATATGTCGCATAAAACGAAAAGAGTAAAAAATTTTTAATGCTTATTTTTGAATTTTATGCTATAGGAACTAAGCAGAAAAGAGAATGTGTTAATATGTCACATATTTACATACAAAGTATATTTTATAAAGATGTTTACTTCTGATTTTTGCACAATAGAAACTAAGTAGAAAAAGAATGTGTTTATACATCGCATAAAAAGAAAAGAGAAATTTTTTTTAAAATATTTATTTTTGACATTAGCACTATAGGAACTAAGTAGAAAAAAATAATGTGTTAATATGTCGCATATTTACATACAAAGTATATTTTATAAAAATGTTTACTTCTGAATTATGCACTATAGGAACTAAGTAGAAAAAGAATTTGTTTATATGTCATATATTTATATACAAGGTAAATTTTATAAAAATATTTACTTCTGATTTTTGAACTATAGGAACTAAGTAGCAATAGAATGTCTTTATATGTCGAATAAAAAAGGAAATTTTTACAAAAATGTTTATTTTTGAATTTTGCACTATAGGAACTAAGTTGAAGAAAGAATGTGTTAATATGTCGCATATTTACAAACAAAGTATGTTTTATAAAAATGTTTACTTCTGAATTTTGCTCTATAGGAACTAAGCAGAAAAAGAATGTCATATATTTATATACAAGGTAAATTTTATAAAAATATTTACTTCTGATTCTTGCACTATAGGAATTTAGTAGAAATAGAATGTGTTTATGTCGCATAAAAAGAAAAAAATACATTTTTTTAAATGTTTATTTTTGAATTTTGCACTATACGAACTAAGTAGAAAAAGAATGTGTTTATATGTCACATATTTACATACAAAGTATATTTTATAAAGATGTTTACTTCTGATTTTTGCACAATAGAAACTAAGTAGAAAAAGAATGTGTTTATATATCGCATAAAAAGAAAAGAGAAATTTTTTTTAAAATATTTATTTTTGACATTAGCACTATAGGAACTAAGTAGAAAAAAATAATGTGTTAATATGTCGCATATTTACA
Organism: Meghimatium bilineatum; assembly: GCA_034231615.1. Lineage (NCBI taxonomy): Eukaryota > Metazoa > Mollusca > Gastropoda > Stylommatophora > Philomycidae > Meghimatium > Meghimatium bilineatum. The sequence continues at coordinate 57,967,006 of CM067322.1, forward strand.
TACAAATTATATTTTATAAAAATGTTTACTTCTGAATTATGCACTATAGGAACTAAGTAGAAAAAAATAATGTGTTAATATGTCGCATATTTACATACAAAGTATATTTTATAAAGATGTTTACTTCTGATTTTTGCACAATAGAAACTAAGTAGAAAAAGAATGTGTTTATATATCGCATAAAAAGAAAAGAGAAATTTTTTTAAAAATATTTATTTTTGACATTAGCACTATAGGAACTAAGTAGAAAAAAATAATGTGTTAATATGTCGCATATTTACATACAAAGTATATTTTATAAAAATGTTTACTTCTGAATTATGCACTATAGGAACTAAGTAGAAAAAGAATTTGTTTATTTTCTGTATTTTGAAATAAAGGATCTAAGTAGAAAAAGAATGTGTTTATGTCGCATAAAAGAAAAAGTAAATTTTTTTAAATGTTTATTTTTGAATTTTGCACTATACGAACTAAGTAGAAAAAGAATGTGTTTATGTCGCATAAAACGAAAAGAGTAAATTTTTTAAAGATGTTTATTTTTGAACTTTTGCACTATAGGAACTAAGTAGAAAAAAATAATGTGTTAATATGTCACATATTTACATACAAAGTATAATTTATAAAAATGTTTATTTTTGAATTTTGCACTATAGGAACTAAGTAGAAAAAGAATGTGTTTATATGTCATATATTTATATACAAGGTAAATTTTATAAAAATATTTACTTCTGATTTTTGCACTATAGGAATTTAGTAGAAAAAGAATGTGTTTATATGTCATATATTTATATACAAGGTAAATTTTATAAAAATATTTACTTCTGATTTTTGCACTATAGGAATTTAGTAAAAATAGAATGTGTTAATATGTCACATATTTACATACAAAGTATATTTTATAAAGATGTTTACTTCTGATTTTTGCACAATAGAAACTAAGTAGAAAAAGAATGTGTTTATACATCGCATAAAAAGAAAAGAGAAATTTTTTTTTAAATATTTATTTTTGACATTAGCACTATAGGAACTAAGTAGAAAAAAATAATGTGTTAATATGTCGCATATTTACATACAAAGTATATTTTATAAAAATGTTTACTTCTGATTTTTGCACTATAGAAACTAAGTAGAAATAGAATGTGTTTATATGTCTAATAAAAAAGGAAATTTTATAAAAATGTTTATTTTTTAATTTTGCACTATAGGATCTAAGTAGAAAAAGAATGTGTTTTTGTCGCATAAAAAGAAAAAAGTTTATTTTTTTAAATGTTATTTTTGAATTTTGCACTATAGGAACTAAGTAGAAAAAGAATGTGTTAATATGTCACATATTTACATACAAAGTATATTTTATAAAAATGTTTACTTCTGAATTTTGCACTATACGAACTAAGTAGAAAAATAATGTGTTTATGTCAAATATTTATATACAAGGTAAATTTTATAAAAATATTTACTTCTGATTGTTGCACTATAGGAATTCAGTAGAAAAAGAATGTGTTAATATGTCATATATTTATATACAATTAAATTTTATAAAAATATTTACTTCTAATTTTTGCATTATAGGAACTAAGTAGAAAAAGAATGTGTTTATATGTCGCAAATTTACATACAAAGTATATTTTATAAAAATGTAAACTTCTGAATTTTGCACTATAGGAATTCAGTAGAAAAAGAATGTGTTAATATGTCATATATTTATATACAATTAAATTTTATAAAAATGTATACTTCTGATATTTGCACTATAGGAACTAAGTAGAAAAAGAATTTGTTTATATGTCATATATTTATATACAAGGTAAATTTTATAAAAATATTTACTTCTGATTTTTGAACTATAGGAACTAAGTAGCAATAGAATGTCTTTATATGTCGAATAAAAATGGAAATTTTTACAAAAATGTTTATTTTTGAATTTTGCACTATAGGAACTAAGTTGAAGAAAGAATGTGTTAATATGTCGCATATTTACAAACAAAGTATGTTTTATAAAAATGTTTACTTCTGAATTTTGCTCTATAGGAACTAAGCAGAAAAAGAATGTCATATATTTATATACAAGGTAAATTTTATAAAAATATTTACTTCTGATTCTTGCACTATAGGAATTTAGTAGAAATAGAATGTGTTTATATGTCACATAAAAAGACACATTTTTTACATGTTTATAAGAATGTGTTAATATGGCGCATATTTACATACAAAGTATATTTTATAAAAGTGTTTACTTCTGAATTTTGCACTACTGGCACTAAGTAGAAAAAGAATGTGTTTATATGACATATATTTATATACAAGGTAAATTTTGAAAAATTTTTACATCTGATGTTTCCACTATCGGAACTAAGTAGAAAAAGAATGTGTTTATATGTCATATATTTATATACAAGGTAAATTTTATTAAAATATTTACTTCTGATCTGTGCACTATAGGAAATAAGTAGAAAAGGAATGTGTTTATATGTCATATATTTATATAAAAGGTAAATTTTATAAAAATATTTACTTCTTTTTTTTGCACTATAGAAACTAAGTAGAAATAGAATGTGTTTATATGTCACATAAAAAGAAAAAAGTAAATTTTTTTTATATGTTTATTTTTTGTATTTTGAAATAAAGGATCTAAGTAGAAAAAGAATGTATTTATGTCGCATAAAAGAAAAAGTAAATTTTTTTAAATGTTAATTTTTGAATTTTGCCTTATAGGAACTAAGTAGAAAAAAATAATGTGTTAATATGTCGCATATTTACATACAAAGTATATTTTATAAAAATGTTTACTTCTGAATTTTGCACTATAGGAACTAAGTAGAAATAGAATGTGTTTATACATCGCATAAAAAGAAAAGAGAAATTTTTTTTTAAATATTTATTTTTGACATTAGCACTATAGGAACTAAGTAGAAAAAAATAATGTGTTAATATGTCGCATATTTACATACAAAGTATATTTTATAAAAATGTTTACTTCTGAATTATGCACTATAGGAACTAAGTAGAAAAAGAATTTGTTTATATGTCATATATTTATATACAAGGTAAATTTTATAAAAATATTTACTTCTAATTTTTGCATTATAGGAACTAAGTAGAAAAAGAATGTGTTTATATGTCGCAAATTTACATACAAAGTATATTTTATAAAAATGTAAACTTCTGAATTTTGCACTATAGGAATTCAGTAGAAAAAGAATGTGTTAATATGTCATATATTTATATACAATTAAATTTTATAAAAATGTATACTTCTGATATTTGCACTATAGGAACTAAGTAGAAAAAGAATTTGTTTATATGTCATATATTTATATACAAGGTAAATTTTATAAAAATATTTACTTCTGATTTTTGAACTATAGGAACTAAGTAGCAATAGAATGTCTTTATATGTCGAATAAAAAAGGAAATTTTTACAAAAATGTTTATTTTTGAATTTTGCACTATAGGAACTAAGTTGAAGAAAGAATGTGTTAATATGTCGCATATTTACAAACAAAGTATGTTTTATAAAAATGTTTACTTCTGAATTTTGCTCTATAGGAACTAAGCAGAAAAAGAATGTCATATATTTATATACAAGGTAAATTTTATAAAAATATTTACTTCTGATTCTTGCACTATAGGAATTTAGTAGAAATAGAATGTGTTTATGTCGCATAAAAAGAAAAAATACATTTTTTTAAATGTTTATTTTTGAATTTTGCACTATACGAACTAAGTAGAAAAAGAATGTGTTTATATGTCACATATTTACATACAAAGTATATTTTATAAAGATGTTTACTTCTGATTTTTGCACAATAGAAACTAAGTAGAAAAAGAATGTGTTTATATATCGCATAAAAAGAAAAGAGAAATTTTTTTTAAAATATTTATTTTTGACATTAGCACTATAGGAACTAAGTAGAAAAAAATAATGTGTTAATATGTCGCATATTTACATACAAAGTATATTTTATAAAAATGTTTACTTCTGAATTATGCACTATAGGAACTAAGTAGAAAAAGAATGTGTTTATATGTCATATATTTACATACAAAGTATATATTATAAAAATGTATACTTCTGATATTTGCACTATAGGAACTAAGTAGAAAAAGAATTTGTTTATATGTCATATATTTATATCCACGGTAAATTTTATTAAAATATTTACTTCTGATTTTTGCACTATAGCAACTAAGTAGAAAAATAATGTGTTTATATGTCATATATTTATATACAAGGTAAATTTTATAAAAATATTTACTTCTTTTTTTTGCACTATAGAAACTAAGTAGAAATAGAATGTGTTTATATGTCACATAAAAAGAAAAAAGTAAATTTTTTTTAAATGTTTATTTTTTGTATTTTGAAATAAAGGATCTAAGTAGAAAAAAATGTGTTTATGTCAAATATTTATATACAAGGTAAATTTTATAAAAATATTTACTTCTGATTGTTGCACTATAGGAATTCAGTAGAAAAAGAATGTGTTAATATGTCATATATTTATATACAATTAAATTTTATAAAAATATTTACTTCTAATTTTTGCATTATAGGAACTAAGTAGAAAAAGAATGTGTTTATATGTCGCAAATTTACATACAAAGTATATTTTATAAAAATGTAAACTTCTGAATTTTGCACTATAGGAATTCAGTAGAAAAAGAATGTGTTAATATGTCATATATTTATATACAATTAAATTTTATAAAAATGTATACTTCTGATATTTGCACTATAGGAACTAAGTAGAAAAAGAATTTGTTTATATGTCATATATTTATATACAAGGTAAATTTTATAAAAATATTTACTTCTGATTTTTGAACTATAGGAACTAAGTAGCAATATAATGTCTTTATATGTCGAATAAAAAAGGAAATTTTTACAAAAATGTTTATTTTTGAATTTTGCACTATAGGAACTAAGTTGAAGAAAGAATGTGTTAATATGTCGCATATTTACAAACAAAGTATGTTTTATAAAAATGTTTACTTCTGAATTTTGCTCTATAGGAACTAAGCAGAAAAAGAATGTCATATATTTATATACAAGGTAAATTTTATAAAAATATTTACTTCTGATTCTTGCACTATAGGAATTTAGTAGAAATAGAATGTGTTTATATGTCACATAAAAAGACACATTTTTTACATGTTTATAAGAATGTGTTAATATGGCGCATATTTACATACAAAGTATATTTTATAAAAGTGTTTACTTCTGAATTTTGCACTACTGGCACTAAGTAGAAAAAGAATGTGTTTATATGACATATATTTATATACAAGGTAAATTTTGAAAAATATTTACATCTGATGTTTCCACTATCGGAACTAAGTAGAAAAAGAATGTGTTTATATGTCATATATTTATATACAAGGTAAATTTTATTAAAATATTTACTTCTGATCTGTGCACTATAGGAAATAAGTAGAAAAGGAATGTGTTTATATGTCATATATTTATATAAAAGGTAAATTTTATAAAAATATTTACTTCTTTTTTTTGCACTATAGAAACTAAGTAGAAATAGAATGTGTTTATATGTCACATAAAAAGAAAAAAGTAAATTTTTTTTATATGTTTATTTTTTGTATTTTGAAATAAAGGATCTAAGTAGAAAAAGAATGTATTTATGTCGCATAAAAGAAAAAGTAAATTTTTTTAAATGTTAATTTTTGAATTTTGCCTTATAGGAACTAAGTAGAAAAAAATAATGTGTTAATATGTCGCATATTTACATACAAAGTATATTTTATAAAAATGTTTACTTCTGAATTTTGCACTATAGGAACTAAGTAGAAATAGAATGTGTTTATACATCGCATAAAAAGAAAAGAGAAATTTTTTTTAAAATATTTATTTTTGACATTAGCACTATAGGAACTAAGTAGAAAAAGAATTTGTTTATATGTCATATATTTATATACAAGGTAAATTTTATAAAAATATTTACTTCTGATTTTTGAACTATAGGAACTAAGTAGCAATAGAATGTCTTTATATGTCGAATAAAAATGGAAATTTTTACAAAAATGTTTATTTTTGAATTTTGCACTATAGGAACTAAGTTGAAGAAAGAATGTGTTAATATGTCGCATATTTACAAACAAAGTATGTTTTATAAAAATGTTTACTTCTGAATTTTGCTCTATAGGAACTAAGCAGAAAAAGAATGTCATATATTTATATACAAGGTAAATTTTATAAAAATATTTACTTCTGATTCTTGCACTATAGGAATTTAGTAGAAATAGAATGTGTTTATATGTCACATAAAAAGACACATTTTTTACATGTTTATAAGAATGTGTTAATATGGCGCATATTTACATACAAAGTATATTTTATAAAAGTGTTTACTTCTGAATTTTGCACTACTGGCACTAAGTAGAAAAAGAATGTGTTTATATGACATATATTTATATACAAGGTAAATTTTGAAAAATATTTACATCTGATGTTTCCACTATCGGAACTAAGTAGAAAAAGAATGTGTTTATATGTCATATATTTATATACAAGGTAAATTTTATTAAAATATTTACTTCTGATCTGTGCACTATAGGAAATAAGTAGAAAAGGAATGTGTTTATATGTCATATATTTATATAAAAGGTAAATTTTATAAAAATATTTACTTCTTTTTTTTGCACTATAGAAACTAAGTAGAAATAGAATGTGTTTATATGTCACATAAAAAGAAAAAAGTAAATTTTTTTTATATGTTTATTTTTTGTATTTTGAAATAAAGGATCTAAGTAGAAAAAGAATGTATTTATGTCGCATAAAAGAAAAAGTAAATTTTTTTAAATGTTAATTTTTGAATTTTGCCTTATAGGAACTAAGTAGAAAAAAATAATGTGTTAATATGTCGCATATTTACATACAAAGTATATTTTATAAAAATGTTTACTTCTGAATTTTGCACTATAGGAACTAAGTAGAAATAGAATGTGTTTATACATCGCATAAAAAGAAAAGAGAAATTTTTTTTTAAATATTTATTTTTGACATTAGCACTATAGGAACTAAGTAGAAAAAAATAATGTGTTAATATGTCGCATATTTACATACAAAGTATATTTTATAAAAATGTTTACTTCTGAATTATGCACTATAGGAACTAAGTAGAAAAAGAATTTGTTTATATGTCATATATTTATATACAAGGTAAATTTTATAAAAATATTTACTTCTAATTTTTGCATTATAGGAACTAAGTAGAAAAAGAATGTGTTTATATGTCGCAAATTTACATACAAAGTATATTTTATAAAAATGTAAACTTCTGAATTTTGCACTATAGGAATTCAGTAGAAAAAGAATGTGTTAATATGTCATATATTTATATACAATTAAATTTTATAAAAATGTATACTTCTGATATTTGCACTATAGGAACTAAGTAGAAAAAGAATTTGTTTATATGTCATATATTTATATACAAGGTAAATTTTATAAAAATATTTACTTCTGATTTTTGAACTATAGGAACTAAGTAGCAATAGAATGTCTTTATATGTCGAATAAAAAAGGAAATTTTTACAAAAATGTTTATTTTTGAATTTTGCACTATAGGAACTAAGTTGAAGAAAGAATGTGTTAATATGTCGCATATTTACAAACAAAGTATGTTTTATAAAAATGTTTACTTCTGAATTTTGCTCTATAGGAACTAAGCAGAAAAAGAATGTCATATATTTATATACAAGGTAAATTTTATAAAAATATTTACTTCTGATTCTTGCACTATAGGAATTTAGTAGAAATAGAATGTGTTTATGTCGCATAAAAAGAAAAAATACATTTTTTTAAATGTTTATTTTTGAATTTTGCACTATACGAACTAAGTAGAAAAAGAATGTGTTTATATGTCACATATTTACATACAAAGTATATTTTATAAAGATGTTTACTTCTGATTTTTGCACAATAGAAACTAAGTAGAAAAAGAATGTGTTTATATATCGCATAAAAAGAAAAGAGAAATTTTTTTTAAAATATTTATTTTTGACATTAGCACTATAGGAACTAAGTAGAAAAAAATAATGTGTTAATATGTCGCATATTTACATACAAAGTATATTTTATAAAAATGTTTACTTCTGAATTATGCACTATAGGAACTAAGTAGAAAAAGAATTTGTTTATATGTCATATATTTACATACAAAGTATATATTATAAAAATGTATACTTCTGATATTTGCACTATAGGAACTAAGTAGAAAAAGAATTTGTTTATATGTCATATATTTATATCCACGGTAAATTTTATTAAAATATTTACTTCTGATTTTTGCACTATAGCAACTAAGTAGAAAAATAATGTGTTTATATGTCATATATTTATATACAAGGTAAATTTTATAAAAATATTTACTTCTTTTTTTTGCACTATAGAAACTAAGTAGAAATAGAATGTGTTTATATGTCACATAAAAAGAAAAAAGTAAATTTTTTTTAAATGTTTATTTTTTGTATTTTGAAATAAAGGATCTAAGTAGAAAAAGAATGTGTTTATGTCGCATAAAAGAAAAAGTAAATTTTTTTAAATGTTTATTTTTGAATTTTGCACTATACGAACTAAGTAGAAAAAAATGTGTTTATGTCAAATATTTATATACAAGGTAAATTTTATAAAAATATTTACTTCTGATTGTTGCACTATAGGAATTCAGTAGAAAAAGAATGTGTTAATATGTCATATATTTATATACAATTAAATTTTATAAAAATATTTACTTCTAATTTTTGCATTATAGGAACTAAGTAGAAAAAGAATGTGTTTATATGTCGCAAATTTACATACAAAGTATATTTTATAAAAATGTAAACTTCTGAATTTTGCACTATAGGAATTCAGTAGAAAAAGAATGTGTTAATATGTCATATATTTATATACAATTAAATTTTATAAAAATGTATACTTCTGATATTTGCACTATAGGAACTAAGTAGAAAAAGAATTTGTTTATATGTCATATATTTATATACAAGGTAAATTTTATAAAAATATTTACTTCTGATTTTTGAACTATAGGAACTAAGTAGCAATAGAATGTCTTTATATGTCGAATAAAAAAGGAAATTTTTACAAAAATGTTTATTTTTGAATTTTGCACTATAGGAACTAAGTTGAAGAAAGAATGTGTTAATATGTCGCATATTTACAAACAAAGTATGTTTTATAAAAATGTTTACTTCTGAATTTTGCTCTATAGGAACTAAGCAGAAAAAGAATGTCATATATTTATATACAAGGTAAATTTTATAAAAATATTTACTTCTGATTCTTGCACTATAGGAATTTAGTAGAAATAGAATGTGTTTATATGTCACATAAAAAGACACATTTTTTACATGTTTATAAGAATGTGTTAATATGGCGCATATTTACATACAAAGTATATTTTATAAAAGTGTTTACTTCTGAATTTTGCACTACTGGCACTAAGTAGAAAAAGAATGTGTTTATATGACATATATTTATATACAAGGTAAATTTTGAAAAATATTTACATCTGATGTTTCCACTATCGGAACTAAGTAGAAAAAGAATGTGTTTATATGTCATATATTTATATACAAGGTAAATTTTATTAAAATATTTACTTCTGATCTGTGCACTATAGGAAATAAGTAGAAAAGGAATGTGTTTATATGTCATATATTTATATAAAAGGTAAATTTTATAAAAATATTTACTTCTTTTTTTTGCACTATAGAAACTAAGTAGAAATAGAATGTGTTTATATGTCACATAAAAAGAAAAAAGTAAATTTTTTTTATATGTTTATTTTTTGTATTTTGAAATAAAGGATCTAAGTAGAAAAAGAATGTATTTATGTCGCATAAAAGAAAAAGTAAATTTTTTTAAATGTTAATTTTTGAATTTTGCCTTATAGGAACTAAGTAGAAAAAAATAATGTGTTAATATGTCGCATATTTACATACAAAGTATATTTTATAAAAATGTTTACTTCTGAATTTTGCACTATAGGAACTAAGTAGAAATAGAATGTGTTTATACATCGCATAAAAAGAAAAGAGAAATTTTTTTTTAAATATTTATTTTTGACATTAGCACTATAGGAACTAAGTAGAAAAAAATAATGTGTTAATATGTCGCATATTTACATACAAAGTATATTTTATAAAAATGTTTACTTCTGAATTATGCACTATAGGAACTAAGTAGAAAAAGAATTTGTTTATATGTCATATATTTATATACAAGGTAAATTTTATAAAAATATTTACTTCTGATTTTTGAACTATAGGAACTAAGTAGCAATAGAATGTCTTTATATGTCGAATAAAAAAGGAAATTTTTACAAAAATGTTTATTTTTGAATTTTGCACTATAGGAACTAAGTTGAAGAAAGAATGTGTTAATATGTCGCATATTTACAAACAAAGTATGTTTTATAAAAATGTTTACTTCTGAATTTTGCTCTATAGGAACTAAGCAGAAAAAGAATGTCATATATTTATATACAAGGTAAATTTTATAAAAATATTTACTTCTGATTCTTGCACTATAGGAATTTAGTAGAAATAGAATGTGTTTATGTCGCATAAAAAGAAAAAATACATTTTTTTAAATGTTTATTTTTGAATTTTGCACTATACGAACTAAGTAGAAAAAGAATGTGTTTATATGTCACATATTTACATACAAAGTATATTTTATAAAGATGTTTACTTCTGATTTTTGCACAATAGAAACTAAGTAGAAAAAGAATGTGTTTATATATCGCATAAAAAGAAAAGATAAATTTTTTTTTAAATATTTATTTTTGACATTAGCACTATAGGAACTAAGTAGAAAAAAATAATGTGTTAATATGTCGCATATTTACATACAAAGTATATTTTATAAAAATGTTTACTTCTGAATTATGCACTATAGGAACTAAGTAGAAAAAGAATTTGTTTATATGTCATATATTTACATACAAAGTATATATTATAAAAATGTATACTTCTGATATTTGCACTATAGGAACTAAGTAGAAAAAGAATTTGTTTATATGTCATATATTTATATCCACGGTAAATTTTATTAAAATATTTACTTCTGATTTTTGCACTATAGCAACTAAGTAGAAAAATAATGTGTTTATATGTCATATATTTATATACAAGGTAAATTTTATAAAAATATTTACTTCTTTTTTTTTGCACTATAGAAACTAAGTAGAAATAGAATGTGTTTATATGTCACATAAAAAGAAAAAAGAAAATTTTTTTTAAATGTTTATTTTTTGTATTTTGAAATAAAGGATCTAAGTAGAAAAAGAATGTGTTTATGTCGCATAAAAGAAAAAGTAAATTTTTTTAAATGTTTATTTTTGAATTTTGCACTATACGAACTAAGTAGAAAAAAATGTGTTTATGTCGCATAAAACGAAAAGAGTAAATTTTTTAAAGATGTTTATTTTTGAACTTTTGCACTATAGGAACTAAGTAGAAAAAAATAATGTGTTAATATGTCACATATTTACATACAAAGTATAATTTATAAAAATGTTTATTTTTGAATTTTGCACTATAGGAACTAAGTAGAAAAAGAATGTGTTTATATGTCATATATTTATATACAAGGTAAATTTTATAAAAAATATTTACTTCTGATTTTTGCACTATAGGATTTTAGTAGAAAAAGAATGTGTTTATATGTCATATATTTATATACAAGGTAAATTTTATAAAAATATTTACTTCTGATTTTTGCACTATAGGAATTTAGTAAAAATAGAATGTGTTAATATGTCACATATTTACATACAAAGTATATTTTATAAAGATGTTTACTTCTGATTTTTGCACAATAGAAACTAAGTAGAAAAAGAATGTGTTTATACATCGCATAAAAAGAAAAGAGAAATTTTTTTTTAAATATTTATTTTTGACATTAGCACTATAGGAACTAAGTAGAAAAAAATAATGTGTTAATATGTCGCATATTTACATACAAAGTATATTTTATAAAAATGTTTACTTCTGAATTATGCACTATAGGAACTAAGTAGAAAAAGAATTTGTTTATATGTCATATATTTATATACAAGGTAAATTTTATAAAAATATTTACTTCTGATTTTTGAACTATAGGAACTAAGTAGCAATAGAATGTCTTTATATGTCGAATAAAAAAGGAAATTTTTACAAAAATGTTTATTTTTGAATTTTGCACTATAGGAACTAAGTTGAAGAAAGAATGTGTTAATATGTCGCATATTTACAAACAAAGTATGTTTTATAAAAATGTTTACTTCTGAATTTTGCTCTATAGGAACTAAGCAGAAAAAGAATGTCATATATTTATATACAAGGTAAATTTTATAAAAATATTTACTTCTGATTCTTGCACTATAGGAATTTAGTAGAAATAGAATGTGTTTATGTCGCATAAAAAGAAAAAAATACATTTTTTAAAATGTTTATTTTTGAATTTTGCACTATACGAACTAAGTAGAAAAAGAATGTGTTTATATGTCACATATTTACATACAAAGTATATTTTATAAAGATGTTTACTTCTGATTTTTGCACAATAGAAACTAAGTAGAAAAAGAATGTGTTTATATATCGCATAAAAAGAAAAGAGAAATTTTTTTTAAAATATTTATTTTTGACATTAGCACTATAGGAACTAAGTAGAAAAAAATAATGTGTTAATATGTCGCATATTTACATACAAAGTATATTTTATAAAAATGTTTACTTCTGAATTATGCACTATAGGAACTAAGTAGAAAAAGAATTTGTTTATATGTCATATATTTACATACAAAGTATATATTATAAAAATGTATACTTCTGATATTTGCACTATAGGAACTAAGTAGAAAAAGAATTTGTTTATATGTCATATATTTATATCCACGGTAAATTTTATTAAAATATTTACTTCTGATTTTTGCACTATAGCAACTAAGTAGAAAAATAATGTGTTTATATGTCATATATTTATATACAAGGTAAATTTTATAAAAATATTTACTTCTTTTTTTTGCACTATAGAAACTAAGTAGAAATAGAATGTGTTTATATGTCACATAAAAAGAAAAAAGTAAATTTTTTTTAAATGTTTATTTTTTGTATTTTGAAATAAAGGATCTAAGTAGAAAAAGAATGTGTTTATGTCGCATAAAACGAAAAGAGTAAATTTTTTAAAGATGTTTATTTTTGAACTTTTGCACTATAGGAACTAAGTAGAAAAAAATAATGTGTTAATATGTCACATATTTACATACAAAGTATAATTTATAAAAATGTTTATTTTTGAATTTTGCACTATAGGAACTAAGTAGAAAAAGAATGTGTTTATATGTCATATATTTATATACAAGGTAAATTTTATAAAAATATTTACTTCTGATTTTTGCACTATAGGAATTTAGTAAAAATAGAATGTGTTTATATGTCGCATAAAAAGAAAAGAGTAAATTTTTTTAAATGTTAATTTTATGAATTTTGCCTTATAGGAACTAAGTAGAAAAAAATAATGTTTTAATATGTCGCATATTTACATACAAAGTATATTTTATAAAAATGTTTACTTCTGAATTTTGCACTATAGGAACTAAGTAGAAATAGAATGTGTATATATGTCGCTTAAAAAGAAAAACAGTACATTTTAAAAAATGTTTATTTTTTAATTTTGCACTATACGAACTAAGTAGAAAAAGAATGTGTTTATATGTCGCATAAAACGAAAAGAGTAAAAAATTTTTAATGCTTATTTTTGAATTTTACGCTATAGGAACTAAGTAGAAAAGAGAATGTGTTAATATGTCACATATTTACATACAAAGTATATTTTATAAAGATGTTTACTTCTGATTTTTGCACAATAGAAACTAAGTAGAAAAAGAATGTGTTTATACATCGCATAAAAAGAAAAGAGAAATTTTTTTTTAAATATTTATTTTTGACATTAGCACTATAGGAACTAAGTAGAAAAAAATAATGTGTTAATATGTCGCATATTTACATACAAATTATATTTTATAAAAATGTTTACTTCTGAATTATGCACTATAGGAACTAAGTAGAAAAAGAATTTGTTTATATGTCATATATTTATATACAAGGTAAATTTTATAAAAATATTTACTTCTGATTTTTGAACTATAGGAACTAAGTAGCAATAGAATGTCTTTATATGTCGAATAAAAAAGGAAATTTTTACAAAAATGTTTATTTTTGAATTTTGCACTATAGGAACTAAGTTGAAGAAAGAATGTGTTAATATGTCGCATATTTACAAACAAAGTATGTTTTATAAAAATGTTTACTTCTGAATTTTGCTCTATAGGAACTAAGCAGAAAAAGAATGTCATATATTTATATACAAGGTAAATTTTATAAAAATATTTACTTCTGATTCTTGCACTATAGGAATTTAGTAGAAATAGAATGTGTTTATATGTCACATAAAAAGACACATTTTTTACATGTTTATAAGAATGTGTTAATATGGCGCATATTTACATACAAAGTATATTTTATAAAAGTGTTTACTTCTGAATTTTGCACTACTGGCACTAAGTAGAAAAAGAATGTGTTTATATGACATATATTTATATACAAGGTAAATTTTGAAAAATATTTACATCTGATGTTTCCACTATCGGAACTAAGTAGAAAAAGAATGTGTTTATATGTCATATATTTATATACAAGGTAAATTTTATTAAAATATTTACTTCTGATCTGTGCACTATAGGAAATAAGTAGAAAAGGAATGTGTTTATATGTCATATATTTATATAAAAGGTAAATTTTATAAAAATATTTACTTCTTTTTTTTGCACTATAGAAACTAAGTAGAAATAGAATGTGTTTATATGTCACATAAAAAGAAAAAAGTAAATTTTTTTTATATGTTTATTTTTTGTATTTTGAAATAAAGGATCTAAGTAGAAAAAGAATGTATTTATGTCGCATAAAAGAAAAAGTAAATTTTTTTAAATGTTAATTTTTGAATTTTGCCTTATAGGAACTAAGTAGAAAAAAATAATGTGTTAATATGTCGCATATTTACATACAAAGTATATTTTATAAAAATGTTTACTTCTGAATTTTGCACTATAGGAACTAAGTAGAAATAGAATGTGTTTATACATCGCATAAAAAGAAAAGAGAAATTTTTTTTTAAATATTTATTTTTGACATTAGCACTATAGGAACTAAGTAGAAAAAAATAATGTGTTAATATGTCGCATATTTACATACAAAGTATATTTTATAAAAATGTTTACTTCTGAATTATGCACTATAGGAACTAAGTAGAAAAAGAATTTGTTTATATGTCATATATTTATATACAAGGTAAATTTTATAAAAATATTTACTTCTGATTTTTGAACTATAGGAACTAAGTAGCAATAGAATGTCTTTATATGTCGAATAAAAAAGGAAATTTTTACAAAAATGTTTATTTTTGAATTTTGCACTATAGGAACTAAGTTGAAGAAAGAATGTGTTAATATGTCGCATATTTACAAACAAAGTATGTTTTATAAAAATGTTTACTTCTGAATTTTGCTCTATAGGAACTAAGCAGAAAAAGAATGTCATATATTTATATACAAGGTAAATTTTATAAAAATATTTACTTCTGATTCTTGCACTATAGGAATTTAGTAGAAATAGAATGTGTTTATGTCGCATAAAAAGAAAAAATACATTTTTTTAAATGTTTATTTTTGAATTTTGCACTATACGAACTAAGTAGAAAAAGAATGTGTTTATATGTCACATATTTACATACAAAGTATATTTTATAAAGATGTTTACTTCTGATTTTTGCACAATAGAAACTAAGTAGAAAAAGAATGTGTTTATATATCGCATAAAAAGAAAAGAGAAATTTTTTTTAAAATATTTATTTTTGACATTAGCACTATAGGAACTAAGTAGAAAAAAATAATGTGTTAATATGTCGCATATTTACATACAAAGTATATTTTATAAAAATGTTTACTTCTGAATTATGCACTATAGGAACTAAGTAGAAAAAGAATTTGTTTATATGTCATATATTTACATACAAAGTATATATTATAAAAATGTATACTTCTGATATTTGCACTATAGGAACTAAGTAGAAAAAGAATTTGTTTATATGTCATATATTTATATCCACGGTAAATTTTATTAAAATATTTACTTCTGATTTTTGCACTATAGCAACTAAGTAGAAAAATAATGTGTTTATATGTCATATATTTATATACAAGGTAAATTTTATAAAAATATTTACTTCTTTTTTTTGCACTATAGAAACTAAGTAGAAATAGAATGTGTTTATATGTCACATAAAAAGAAAAAAGTAAATTTTTTTTAAATGTTTATTTTTTGTATTTTGAAATAAAGGATCTAAGTAGAAAAAGAATGTGTTTATGTCGCATAAAAGAAAAAGTAAATTTTTTTAAATGTTTATTTTTGAATTTTGCACTATACGAACTAAGTAGAAAAAAATGTGTTTATGTCAAATATTTATATACAAGGTAAATTTTATAAAAATATTTACTTCTGATTGTTGCACTATAGGAATTCAGTAGAAAAAGAATGTGTTAATATGTCATATATTTATATACAATTAAATTTTATAAAAATATTTACTTCTAATTTTTGCATTATAGGAACTAAGTAGAAAAAGAATGTGTTTATATGTCGCAAATTTACATACAAAGTATATTTTATAAAAATGTAAACTTCTGAATTTTGCACTATAGGAATTCAGTAGAAAAAGAATGTGTTAATATGTCATATATTTATATACAATTAAATTTTATAAAAATGTATACTTCTGATATTTGCACTATAGGAACTAAGTAGAAAAAGAATTTGTTTATATGTCATATATTTATATACAAGGTAAATTTTATAAAAATATTTACTTCTGATTTTTGAACTATAGGAACTAAGTAGCAATAGAATGTCTTTATATGTCGAATAAAAAAGGAAATTTTTACAAAAATGTTTATTTTTGAATTTTGCACTATAGGAACTAAGTTGAAGAAAGAATGTGTTAATATGTCGCATATTTACAAACAAAGTATGTTTTATAAAAATGTTTACTTCTGAATTTTGCTCTATAGGAACTAAGCAGAAAAAGAATGTCATATATTTATATACAAGGTAAATTTTATAAAAATATTTACTTCTGATTCTTGCACTATAGGAATTTAGTAGAAATAGAATGTGTTTATATGTCACATAAAAAGACACATTTTTTACATGTTTATAAGAATGTGTTAATATGGCGCATATTTACATACAAAGTATATTTTATAAAAGTGTTTACTTCTGAATTTTGCACTACTGGCACTAAGTAGAAAAAGAATGTGTTTATATGACATATATTTATATACAAGGTAAATTTTGAAAAATATTTACATCTGATGTTTCCACTATCGGAACTAAGTAGAAAAAGAATGTGTTTATATGTCATATATTTATATACAAGGTAAATTTTATTAAAATATTTACTTCTGATCTGTGCACTATAGGAAATAAGTAGAAAAGGAATGTGTTTATATGTCATATATTTATATAAAAGGTAAATTTTATAAAAATATTTACTTCTTTTTTTTGCACTATAGAAACTAAGTAGAAATAGAATGTGTTTATATGTCACATAAAAAGAAAAAAGTAAATTTTTTTTATATGTTTATTTTTTGTATTTTGAAATAAAGGATCTAAGTAGAAAAAGAATGTATTTATGTCGCATAAAAGAAAAAGTAAATTTTTTTAAATGTTAATTTTTGAATTTTGCCTTATAGGAACTAAGTAGAAAAAAATAATGTGTTAATATGTCGCATATTTACATACAAAGTATATTTTATAAAAATGTTTACTTCTGAATTTTGCACTATAGGAACTAAGTAGAAATAGAATGTGTTTATACATCGCATAAAAAGAAAAGAGAAATTTTTTTTTAAATATTTATTTTTGACATTAGCACTATAGGAACTAAGTAGAAAAAAATAATGTGTTAATATGTCGCATATTTACATACAAAGTATATTTTATAAAGATGTTTACTTCTGATTTTTGCACAATAGAAACTAAGTAGAAAAAGAATGTGTTTATATATCGCATAAAAAGAAAAGAGAAATTTTTTTTAAAATATTTATTTTTGACATTAGCACTATAGGAACTAAGTAGAAAAAAATAATGTGTTAATATGTCGCATATTTACATACAAAGTATATTTTATAAAAATGTTTACTTCTGAATTATGCACTATAGGAACTAAGTAGAAAAAGAATTTGTTTATATGTCATATATTTACATACAAAGTATATATTATAAAAATGTATACTTCTGATATTTGCACTATAGGAACTAAGTAGAAAAAGAATTTGTTTATATGTCATATATTTATATCCACGGTAAATTTTATTAAAATATTTACTTCTGATTTTTGCACTATAGCAACTAAGTAGAAAAATAATGTGTTTATTTGTCATATATTTATATACAAGGTAAATTTTATAAAAATATTTACTTCTTTTTTTTGCACTATAGAAACTAAGTAGAAATAGAATGTGTTTATGTCGCATAAAACGAAAAGAGTAAATTTTTTAAAGATGTTTATTTTTGAACTTTTGCACTATAGGAACTAAGTAGAAAAAAATAATGTGTTAATATGTCACATATTTACATACAAAGTATAATTTATAAAAATGTTTATTTTTGAATTTTGCACTATAGGAACTAAGTAGAAAAAGAATGTGTTTATATGTCATATATTTATATACAAGGTAAATTTTATAAAAATATTTACTTCTGATTTTTGCACTATAGGAATTTAGTAAAAATAGAATGTGTTTATATGTCGCATAAAAAGAAAAGAGTAAATTTTTTTAAATGTTAATTTTATGAATTTTGCCTTATAGGAACTAAGTAGAAAAAAATAATGTTTTAATATGTCGCATATTTACATACAAAGTATATTTTATAAAAATGTTTACTTCTGAATTTTGCACTATAGGAACTAAGTAGAAATAGAATGTGTATATATGTCGCTTAAAAAGAAAAACAGTACATTTTAAAAAATGTTTATTTTTTAATTTTGCACTATACGAACTAAGTAGAAAAAGAATGTGTTTATATGTCGCATAAAACGAAAAGAGTAAAAAATTTTTAATGCTTATTTTTGAATTTTACGCTATAGGAACTAAGTAGAAAAGAGAATGTGTTAATATGTCACATATTTACATACAAAGTATATTTTATAAAGATGTTTACTTCTGATTTTTGCACAATAGAAACTAAGTAGAAAAAGAATGTGTTTATACATCGCATAAAAAGAAAAGAGAAATTTTTTTTTAAATATTTATTTTTGACATTAGCACTATAGGAACTAAGTAGAAAAAAATAATGTGTTAATATGTCGCATATTTACATACAAATTATATTTTATAAAAATGTTTACTTCTGAATTATGCACTATAGGAACTAAGTAGAAAAAGAATTTGTTTATATGTCATATATTTATATACAAGGTAAATTTTATAAAAATATTTACTTCTGATTTTTGAACTATAGGAACTAAGTAGCAATAGAATGTCTTTATATGTCGAATAAAAAAGGAAATTTTTACAAAAATGTTTATTTTTGAATTTTGCACTATAGGAACTAAGTTGAAGAAAGAATGTGTTAATATGTCGCATATTTACAAACAAAGTATGTTTTATAAAAATGTTTACTTCTGAATTTTGCTCTATAGGAACTAAGCAGAAAAAGAATGTCATATATTTATATACAAGGTAAATTTTATAAAAATATTTACTTCTGATTCTTGCACTATAGGAATTTAGTAGAAATAGAATGTGTTTATGTCGCATAAAAAGAAAAAATACATTTTTTTAAATGTTTATTTTTGAATTTTGCACTATACGAACTAAGTAGAAAAAGAATGTGTTTATATGTCACATATTTACATACAAAGTATATTTTATAAAGATGTTTACTTCTGATTTTTGCACAATAGAAACTAAGTAGAAAAAGAATGTGTTTATATATCGCATAAAAAGAAAAGAGAAATTTTTTTTAAAATATTTATTTTTGACATTAGCACTATAGGAACTAAGTAGAAAAAAATAATGTGTTAATATGTCGCATATTTACATACAAAGTATATTTTATAAAAATGTTTACTTCTGAATTATGCACTATAGGAACTAAGTAGAAAAAGAATTTGTTTATATGTCATATATTTACATACAAAGTATATATTATAAAAATGTATACTTCTGATATTTGCACTATAGGAACTAAGTAGAAAAAGAATTTGTTTATATGTCATATATTTATATCCACGGTAAATTTTATTAAAATATTTACTTCTGATTTTTGCACTATAGCAACTAAGTAGAAAAATAATGTGTTTATATGTCATATATTTATATACAAGGTAAATTTTATAAAAATATTTACTTCTTTTTTTTGCACTATAGAAACTAAGTAGAAATAGAATGTGTTTATATGTCACATAAAAAGAAAAAAGTAAATTTTTTTTAAATGTTTATTTTTTGTATTTTGAAATAAAGGATCTAAGTAGAAAAAGAATGTGTTTATGTCGCATAAAAGAAAAAGTAAATTTTTTTAAATGTTTATTTTTGAATTTTGCACTATACGAACTAAGTAGAAAAAAATGTGTTTATGTCGCATAAAACGAAAAGAGTAAATTTTTTAAAGATGTTTATTTTTGAACTTTTGCACTATAGGAACTAAGTAGAAAAAAATAATGTGTTAATATGTCACATATTTACATACAAAGTATAATTTATAAAAATGTTTATTTTTGAATTTTGCACTATAGGAACTAAGTAGAAAAAGAATGTGTTTATATGTCATATATTTATATACAAGGTAAATTTTATAAAAATATTTACTTCTGATTTTTGCACTATAGGATTTTAGTAGAAAAAGAATGTGTTTATATGTCATATATTTATATACAAGGTAAATTTTATAAAAATATTTACTTCTGATTTTTGCACTATAGGAATTTAGTAAAAATAGAATGTGTTAATATGTCACATATTTACATACAAAGTATATTTTATAAAGATGTTTACTTCTGATTTTTGCACAATAGAAACTAAGTAGAAAAAGAATGTGTTTATACATCGCATAAAAAGAAAAGAGAAATTTTTTTTTAAATATTTATTTTTGACATTAGCACTATAGGAACTAAGTAGAAAAAAATAATGTGTTAATATGTCGCATATTTACATACAAAGTATATTTTATAAAAATGTTTACTTCTGAATTATGCACTATAGGAACTAAGTAGAAAAAGAATTTGTTTATATGTCATATATTTATATACAAGGTAAATTTTATAAAAATATTTACTTCTGATTTTTGAACTATAGGAACTAAGTAGCAATAGAATGTCTTTATATGTCGAATAAAAAAGGAAATTTTTACAAAAATGTTTATTTTTGAATTTTGCACTATAGGAACTAAGTTGAAGAAAGAATGTGTTAATATGTCGCATATTTACAAACAAAGTATGTTTTATAAAAATGTTTACTTCTGAATTTTGCTCTATAGGAACTAAGCAGAAAAAGAATGTCATATATTTATATGCAAGGTAAATTTTATAAAAATATTTACTTCTGATTCTTGCACTATAGGAATTTAGTAGAAATAGAATGTGTTTATGTCGCATAAAAAGAAAAAAATACATTTTTTTAAATGTTTATTTTTGAATTTTGCACTATACGAACTAAGTAGAAAAAGAATGTGTTTATATGTCACATATTTACATACAAAGTATATTTTATAAAGATGTTTACTTCTGATTTTTGCACAATAGAAACTAAGTAGAAAAAGAATGTGTTTATATATCGCATAAAAAGAAAAGAGAAATTTTTTTTAAAATATTTATTTTTGACATTAGCACTATAGGAACTAAGTAGAAAAAAATAATGTGTTAATATGTCGCATATTTACATACAAAGTATATTTTATAAAAATGTTTACTTCTGAATTATGCACTATAGGAACTAAGTAGAAAAAGAATTTGTTTATATGTCATATATTTACATACAAAGTATATATTATAAAAATGTATACTTCTGATATTTGCACTATAGGAACTAAGTAGAAAAAGAATTTGTTTATATGTCATATATTTATATCCACGGTAAATTTTATTAAAATATTTACTTCTGATTTTTGCACTATAGCAACTAAGTAGAAAAATAATGTGTTTATATGTCATATATTTATATACAGGGTAAATTTTATAAAAATATTTACTTCTTTTTTTTGCACTATAGAAACTAAGTAGAAATAGAATGTGTTTATATGTCACATAAAAAGAAAAAAGTAAATTTTTTTTAAATGTTTATTTTTTGTATTTTGAAATAAAGGATCTAAGTAGAAAAAGAATGTGTTTATGTCGCATAAAACGAAAAGAGTAAATTTTTTAAAGATGTTTATTTTTGAACTTTTGCACTATAGGAACTAAGTAGAAAAAAATAATGTGTTAATATGTCACATATTTACATACAAAGTATAATTTATAAAAATGTTTATTTTTGAATTTTGCACTATAGGAACTAAGTAGAAAAAGAATGTGTTTATATGTCATATATTTATATACAAGGTAAATTTTATAAAAATATTTACTTCTGATTTTTGCACTATAGGAATTTAGTAAAAATAGAATGTGTTTATATGTCGCATAAAAAGAAAAGAGTAAATTTTTTTAAATGTTAATTTTATGAATTTTGCCTTATAGGAACTAAGTAGAAAAAAATAATGTTTTAATATGTCGCATATTTACATACAAAGTATATTTTATAAAAATGTTTACTTCTGAATTTTGCACTATAGGAACTAAGTAGAAATAGAATGTGTATATATGTCGCTTAAAAAGAAAAACAGTACATTTTAAAAAATGTTTATTTTTTAATTTTGCACTATACGAACTAAGTAGAAAAAGAATGTGTTTATATGTCGCATAAAACGAAAAGAGTAAAAAATTTTTAATGCTTATTTTTGAATTTTACGCTATAGGAACTAAGTAGAAAAGAGAATGTGTTAATATGTCACATATTTACATACAAAGTATATTTTATAAAGATGTTTACTTCTGATTTTTGCACAATAGAAACTAAGTAGAAAAAGAATGTGTTTATACATCGCATAAAAAGAAAAGAGAAATTTTTTTTTAAATATTTATTTTTGACATTAGCACTATAGGAACTAAGTAGAAAAAAATAATGTGTTAATATGTCGCATATTTACATACAAATTATATTTTATAAAAATGTTTACTTCTGAATTATGCACTATAGGAACTAAGTAGAAAAAGAATTTGTTTATATGTCATATATTTATATACAAGGTAAATTTTATAAAAATATTTACTTCTGATTTTTGAACTATAGGAACTAAGTAGCAATAGAATGTCTTTATATGTCGAATAAAAAAGGAAATTTTTACAAAAATGTTTATTTTTGAATTTTACACTATAGGAACTAAGTTGAAGAAAGAATGTGTTAATATGTCGCATATTTACAAACAAAGTATGTTTTATAAAAATGTTTACTTCTGAATTTTGCTCTATAGGAACTAAGCAGAAAAAGAATGTCATATATTTATATACAAGGTAAATTTTATAAAAATATTTACTTCTGATTCTTGCACTATAGGAATTTAGTAGAAATAGAATGTGTTTATGTCGCATAAAAAGACACATTTTTTACATGTTTATAAGAATGTGTTAATATGGCGCATATTTACATACAAAGTATATTTTATAAAAGTGTTTACTTCTGAATTTTGCACTATTGGCACTAAGTAGAAAAAGAATGTGTTTATATGACATATATTTATATACAAGGTAAATTTTGAAAAATATTTACTTCTGATGTTTGCACTATAGGAACTAAGTAGAAAAAGAATGTGTTTATATGTCATATATTTATATACAAGGTGTAAATTTTATAAAAATATTTACTTCTGATTTTTGCACTATACGAACTAAGTATAAATAGAATGTGTTTATATGTCGCATAAAAAGAAAAAATTTTTTTTTTTAATGTTTATTTTTGAATTTTGCACTATACGAACTAAGTAGAAAAAGAATGTGTTTATATGTCGCATAAAACGAAAAGAGTAAAAATTTTTTAATGTTTATTTGTGAATTTTCCGCTATAGAAACTAAGTAGAAAAGAGAATGTGTTAATATGTCACATATTTACATACAAAGTATATTTTATAAAAATGTTTACTTCTATTTTTGCACTATAGAAACTAAGTAGAAAAAGAATGTGTTTATATATCGCATAAAAAGAAAAGAGAAAATTTTTTTTAAATATTTATTTTTGACATTAGCACTATAGGAACTAAGTAGAAAAAGAATGTGTTAATATGTCGCATATTTACATACAAAGTATATTTTATAAAAATGTTTATTTCTGAATGATGCACTATAGGAACTAAGTAGAAAAAGAATTTGTTTATATGTCATATATTTATATACAAGGTAAATTTTATAAAAATATTTACTTCTGATTTTTGAACTATAGGAACTAAGTAGCAATAGAATGTCTTTATATGTCGAATAAAAAAGGAAATTTTTACAAAAATTCATTTTTGAATTTTGCACTATAGGATCTAAGTAGAAAAAGAATGTGTTTATGTCGCATAAAAAGGAAAAAGTAAATTTTTTAAAATGTTTATTTTTGAATGTTGCACTATAGGAACTAAGCAGAAAAAAATAATGTGTTAATGTCGCATATTTACATACAAAGTATATTTTATAAAAATGTTTACTTCTGAATTTTGCACTATAGGAAATAAGTAGAAATAGAATGTGTATATATGTCGCTTAACCTTCACCGAGCTTATATCAATCCCAGCCGCCGAGAAACAAAATGGCCGTGCGCGCTTTTGGCGGCCTGGCCCACCCAACGATAATATCGTGAGATTTACACGTACCATAGTCCGTGCACATAGCTGGGGACATGCGCAATCGAAGCCGGTACATCCCCCACTTCCGAAATGATCGTTTTTGAGAATGGCTATCTATTCGTAAAAGTTTAAGAGCAATTAATCTGACCACATCTGTACATCGGTACGATGCCATGATGATGGATCGGTTTTATAGACCTATATTTCATCGTATTTCGAATAAAATAACATTGAATCGTGGCTTGAATCATGGATTATTAGGTTATTTAGTTTCACAGCAGTGAATATACAGAATGCCGTGTTGGTTTGGGGACTTGTACGTTTGATATCGAATATTTTGAAGTGGCAGAAAAAATAACTCTAGGCCTAAGCTCAAAGAACGATTTTACTGCAAATCTACATGTTTTATACAGTTCCCCCGGCTATATTTTGATAATTTCGCAGTGAAAGAACATAAATACAACAGATTTGCCTGATTTAGTTGACAGTGCTGCCAAGGAATTCGATATGTAAGGTAAGTTATTTTTTTTCTTATTTTTTCCCTCTTTATTTGTTATAAAATATATGTTTTTTGTGAAAAACGTCTTTACCACTTTCTCATACGTCTGGTATCACACACACACGTACATAAATTACACCATTATATGCATAATTCAATTCTTTATTTATATGTGCAAATATTATTTAAATATCTCTAACAACCAAAAAATTATCACATTTTCAGAACAGTCCCCATCAATAACGCAAATATTCAAAAAAGAATCCGGTGGCAGGGAGACGTTTCATATTTTTTAATTTGGCTTGCTAAAGGTTAAAAAAGTACATTTTAAAAAATGTTTATTTTTGAATTTTGCACTATACGAACTATGTAGAAAAAGAATGTGTTTATATGTCGTAAATAAAGGAACAAGTAAATTTTTTTTTAATGTGTATTTTTGAATTTTGCACTATAGGAACTAAGTTGAAGAAAGAATGTGTTAATATGTTGCATATTTACAAACAATGTATATTTTATAAAAATGTTTACTTCTGAATTTTGCTCTATAGGAATTTAGTAGAAATAGAATGTGTTTATATGTCTCATAAAAAGACAAATTTTTTACATGTTTATAAGAATGTGTTAATATGGCGCATATTTACATACAAAGTATATTTTATAAAAGTGTTTACTTCTGAATTTTGCACTACTGGCACTAAGTAGAAAAAGAATGTGTTTATATGACATATATTTATATACAAGGTAAATTTTGAAAAATATTTACATCTGATGTTTCCACTATCGGAACTAAGTAGAAAAAGAATGTGTTTATATGTCATATATTTATATACAAGGTAAATTTTATTAAAATATTTACTTCTGATCTGTGCACTATAGGAAATAAGTAGAAAAAGAATGTGTTTATATGTCATATATTTATATACAAGGTAAATTTTATAAAAATATTTACTTCTGATTTTTGCACTATATGAACTAAGTAGAAATAGAATGTGTGTTTATATGTCGCATAAAAAGAAAAAAGTAAATTTTTTTTAAATGTTTATTTTTTGTATTTTGAAATAAAGGATCTAAGTAGAAAAAGAATGTGTTTATGTCGCATAAAACGAAAAGAGTAAATTTTTTAAAGATGTTTATTTTTGAACTTTTGCACTATAGGAACTAAGTAGAAAAAAATAATGTGTTAATATGTCACATATTTACATACAAAGTATAATTTATAAAAATGTTTATTTTTGAATTTTGCACTATAGGAACTAAGTAGAAAAAGAATGTGTTTATATGTCATATATTTATATACAAGGTAAATTTTATAAAAATATTTACTTCTGATTTTTGCACTATAGGAATTTAGTAAAAATAGAATGTGTTTATATGTCGCATAAAAAGAAAAGAGTAAATTTTTTTAAATGTTAATTTTATGAATTTTGCCTTATAGGAACTAAGTAGAAAAAAATAATGTTTTAATATGTCGCATATTTACATACAAAGTATATTTTATAAAAATGTTTACTTCTGAATTTTGCACTATAGGAACTAAGTAGAAATAGAATGTGTATATATGTCGCTTAAAAAGAAAAACAGTACATTTTAAAAAATGTTTATTTTTTAATTTTGCACTATACGAACTAAGTAGAAAAAGAATGTGTTTATATGTCGCATAAAACGAAAAGAGTAAAAAATTTTTAATGCTTATTTTTGAATTTTACGCTATAGGAACTAAGTAGAAAAGAGAATGTGTTAATATGTCACATATTTACATACAAAGTATATTTTATAAAGATGTTTACTTCTGATTTTTGCACAATAGAAACTAAGTAGAAAAAGAATGTGTTTATACATCGCATAAAAAGAAAAGAGAAATTTTTTTTTAAATATTTATTTTTGACATTAGCACTATAGGAACTAAGTAGAAAAAAATAATGTGTTAATATGTCGCATATTTACATACAAATTATATTTTATAAAAATGTTTACTTCTGAATTATGCACTATAGGAACTAAGTAGAAAAAGAATTTGTTTATATGTCATATATTTATATACAATGTAAATTTTATAAAAATATTTACTTCTGATTTTTGAACTATAGGAACTAAGTAGCAATAGAATGTCTTTATATGTCGAATAAAAAAGGAAATTTTTACAAAAATGTTTATTTTTGAATTTTACACTATAGGAACTAAGTTGAAGAAAGAATGTGTTAATATGTCGCATATTTACAAACAAAGTATGTTTTATAAAAATGTTTACTTCTGAATTTTGCTCTATAGGAACTAAGCAGAAAAAGAATGTCATATATTTATATACAAGGTAAATTTTATAAAAATATTTACTTCTGATTCTTGCACTATAGGAATTTAGTAGAAATAGAATGTGTTTATGTCGCATAAAAAGACACATTTTTTACATGTTTATAAGAATGTGTTAATATGGCGCATATTTACATACAAAGTATATTTTATAAAAGTGTTTACTTCTGAATTTTGCACTATTGGCACTAAGTAGAAAAAGAATGTGTTTATATGACATATATTTATATACAAGGTAAATTTTGAAAAATATTTACTTCTGATGTTTGCACTATAGGAACTAAGTAGAAAAAGAATGTGTTTATATGTCATATATTTATATACAAGGTGTAAATTTTATAAAAATATTTACTTCTGATTTTTGCACTATACGAACTAAGTATAAATAGAATGTGTTTATATGTCGCATAAAAAGAAAAAAATTTTTTTTTTAATGTTTATTTTTGAATTTTGCACTATACGAACTAAGTAGAAAAAGAATGTGTTTATATGTCGCATAAAACGAAAAGAGTAAAATTTTTTTAATGTTTATTTGTGAATTTTCCGCTATAGAAACTAAGTAGAAAAGAGAATGTGTTAATATGTCACATATTTACATACAAAGTATATTTTATAAAAATGTTTACTTCTATTTTTGCACTATAGAAACTAAGTAGAAAAAGAATGTGTTTATATATCGCATAAAAAGAAAAGAGAAAATTTTTTTTTAATATTTATTTTTGACATTAGCACTATAGGAACTAAGTAGAAAAAAATTATGTGTTAATATGTCGCATATTTACATACAAAGTATATTTTATAAAAATGTTTATTTCTGAATGATGCACTATAGGAACTAAGTAGAAAAAGAATTTGTTTATATGTCATATATTTATATACAAGGTAAATTTTATAAAAATATTTACTTCTGATTTTTGAACTATAGGAACTAAGTAGCAATAGAATGTCTTTATATGTCGAATAAAAAAGGAAATTTTTACAAAAATTCATTTTTGAATTTTGCACTATAGGATCTAAGTAGAAAAAGAAAGTGTTTATGTCGCATAAAAAGGAAAAAGTAAATTTTTTAAAATGTTTATTTTTGAATGTTGCACTATAGGAACTAAGCAGAAAAAAATAATGTGTTAATGTCGCATATTTACATACAAAGTATATTTTATAAAAATGTTTACTTCTGAATTTTGCACTATAGGAAATAAGTAGAAATAGAATGTGTATATATGTCGCTTAACCTTCACCGAGCTTATATCAATCCCAGCCGCCGAGAAACAAAATGGCCGTGCGCGCTTTTGGCGGCCTGGCCCACCCAACGATAATATCGTGAGATTTACACGTACCATAGTCCGTGCACATAGCTGGGGACATGCGCAATCGAAGCCGGTACATCCCCCACTTCCGAAATGATCGTTTTTGAGAATGGCTATCTATTCGTAAAAGTTTAAGAGCAATTAATCTGACCACATCTGTACATCGGTACGATGCCATGATGATGGATCGGTTTTATAGACCTATATTTCATCGTATTTCGAATAAAATAACATTGAATCGTGGCTTGAATCATGGATTATTAGGTTATTTAGTTTCACAGCAGTGAATATACAGAATGCCGTGTTGGTTTGGGGACTTGTACGTTTGATATCGAATATTTTGAAGTGGCAGAAAAAATAACTCTAGGCCTAAGCTCAAAGAACGATTTTACTGCAAATCTACATGTTTTATACAGTTCCCCCGGCTATATTTTGATAATTTCGCAGTGAAAGAACATAAATACAACAGATTTGCCTGATTTAGTTGACAGTGCTGCCAAGGAATTCGATATGTAAGGTAAGTTATTTTTTTTCTTATTTTTTCCCTCTTTATTTGTTATAAAATATATGTTTTTTGTGAAAAACGTCTTTACCACTTTCTCATACGTCTGGTATCACACACACACGTACATAAATTACACCATTATATGCATAATTCAATTCTTTATTTATATGTGCAAATATTATTTAAATATCTCTAACAACCAAAAAATTATCACATTTTCAGAACAGTCCCCATCAATAACGCAAATATTCAAAAAAGAATCCGGTGGCAGGGAGACGTTTCATATTTTTTAATTTGGCTTGCTAAAGGTTAAAAAAGTACATTTTAAAAAATGTTTATTTTTGAATTTTGCACTATACGAACTATGTAGAAAAAGAATGTGTTTATATGTCGTAAATAAAGGAACAAGTAAATTTTTTTTTAATGTGTATTTTTGAATTTTGCACTATAGGAACTAAGTTGAAGAAAGAATGTGTTAATATGTTGCATATTTACAAACAATGTATATTTTATAAAAATGTTTACTTCTGAATTTTGCTCTATAGGAATTTAGTAGAAATAGAATGTGTTTATATGTCTCATAAAAAGACAAATTTTTTACATGTTTATAAGAATGTGTTAATATGGCGCATATTTACATACAAAGTATATTTTATAAAAGTGTTTACTTCTGAATTTTGCACTACTGGCACTAAGTAGAAAAAGAATGTGTTTATATGACATATATTTATATACAAGGTAAATTTTGAAAAATATTTACATCTGATGTTTCCACTATCGGAACTAAGTAGAAAAAGAATGTGTTTATATGTCATATATTTATATACAAGGTAAATTTTATTAAAATATTTACTTCTGATCTGTGCACTATAGGAAATAAGTAGAAAAAGAATGTGTTTATATGTCATATATTTATATACAAGGTAAATTTTATAAAAATATTTACTTCTGATTTTTGCACTATATGAACTAAGTAGAAATAGAATGTGTGTTTATATGTCGCATAAAAAGAAAAAAGTACATTTTTTTTAAATGTTTATTTTTGAATTTTGCACTACAGAAACTAAGGAGAAAAAGAATGTGTTTATATGTCATAAGGCAAATTTTATAATATTAACTTTTGATTTTTGCACTATAGGAACTAAGTAGAAATAGAATGTGTTTATATGTCGCATAAAAAGAAAAGAGTACATTTTTTTAAATTGTTTATTTTTGAATTTTGCACTACAGAAACTAATGAGAAAAAGAATGTGTTTATATGTAATATATTTATATACAAGGCAAATTTTATAATAATATTAACTTTTGATTTTTGCACTATAGGAACTAAGTAGAAAAAAATCTGTTTATATGTCATATATTTATATACAAGGTGTAAATTTTATAAAAATATTTACTTCTGATTTTTGCACTATACAAACTAAGTATAAATAGAATGTGTTTATATGTCGCATAAAAAGAAAAGAGTACATTTTTTTTAATTGTTTATTTTTGAATTTTGCACTACAGAAACTAAGGAGAAAAAGAATGTGTTTATATGTAATATATTTATATACAAGGCAAATTTTATAATAATATTAACTTTTGATTTTTGCACTATAGGAACTAAGTAGAAAAAAATCTGTTTATATGTCATATATTTATATACAAGCTGTAAATTTTATAAAAATATTTACTTCTGATTTTTGCACTATACAAACTAAGTATAAATAGAATGTGTTTATATGTCGCATAAAAAGAAAAGAGTACATTTTTTTAAAATGTTTATTTTTGAATTTTGCACTACAGAAACTAAGGAGAAAAAGAATGTGTTTATATGTAATATATTTATATACAAGGCAAATTTTATAATAATATTAACTTTAGATTTTTGCACTATAGGAACTAAGTAGAAAAAAAATGTGTTTATATGTCATATATTTATATACAAGGTAAATTTTATAAAAATATTTACTTCTGATCTGTGCACTATAGGAAATAAGTAGAAAAAGAATGTGTTTATATGTCATATATTTATATACAAAGTATATTTTATAAAAATGTTTACTTCTGAATTTTGCACTATAGGAACTAAGTAGAAAAAGAATGTGTTTATATGTCGCATAAAAATAAAAGAGTAAATTTTTGTTTAATGTTTATTTTTGCACTGTAGGAACTAAGTAGAAAAAAATTATGTGCTAATATGTCGCATATTTACATACAAAGTATATTTTATAAAAATGTTTACTTCTGAATTTTGCACTATAGGAACTAAGTAGAAAAAGAATGTGTTTATATGTAGCATAAAAAAAAAGTAAATTTTTAAAAATTTATTTTTGAATTTTGCAATATAGGAACTAAGTAGAAGTAGAATGTGTTTATAAGTCACATATTTACATACAAAGTAAATTTTATAAAACTGTTTATATAAATATTCACCCATATGATTCAATAGTTCTTATGTCATTTGTTTCCGCTGAGCTTACGTTTCTTTGTCTATCTATTATCTTTTTCACCAATGGTGTTAGATGTCGCGGGGGAAGTATTCTGTTCTTTCTTTTTCTTCTGCGTTCAGCATCTACGGTCACGTTATATTGTCAGGCCTGTCCTGTCGTCAGGGCAATGTCCACTGTCCACTCCAGGTCATAGCGATTTCCCCATAGCTTTTGCCTCAAATCTGTATCCTATGGCCAGGTCTGGTTTCTCTGCTCTTTGTATGTTGGGCGATCCTGATGGTTGGAGATGTGACAGAAGTTGGTTCTCTTCTGCCTGCTTGTGGTTGATTTAGAAATTTGGATGGTTTGGCATGCATTAGATGGTTTGGCATGCGTTTCATTTTTTTACCCTTTGTACAAGCACTCTTTCCTTTTTTTCTGTCATCCAATGGGGTGGATGTTTACATGTTTTTCCATTGCATGCATTAGAGTGATTTTTATCCCTCATGAGATTATTTGACATCCTGCATTTTTTACTTTCGATAGGTGATCAGTATTTGTTTTCAATTCTGATGCCCAGGATGTTATTCCACATTCTACTACAGGTCTGACTGTACTGATGTAGACTTTTCGGAGAATACTTCCATTTTCTCCCCAACTTGTGCCTGCAAGTTTCTTCATCAACGATAGTTTCCTGGTTGCTTTTTGCTCAGTGGTTATCAGGTGTGGTTTCCAGGTGAGTCGCTTGTCTAGTTTGACCCTGAGATAATCTCCTCATGTGCTAACTCACTTTCATTTATTGGTAGATTTGTTTTTCTTGGTGGTTTGAAAGTGAGAAGATGGTTTTTAACAGTTTTGGATAGGTTTATCTGGACTCCCCAGTCAGATGCCCATTCACTTAGGGTGTCAAGTGTGGTCTGCATTCTGTTTTTGCAGTGGACAGGTTGCCTGCCACACTCCAGCAAAGTCATCTGCGTGAAGGGTCTTTGAAATATGATGTGACAGTTTCTCTCCAATATCACTGATGAATACTAGGAAGAGGGTAGGAGAGCACTCCTCCTTGTTGGAGTACAAACACATTTGCTTAGTTTACCATCTACTTTTACTCTTGCAGTGCGGTAGCAGAGGAAATCTTTTACCCAGTTAAACATTCTCCCTTCAATTTTGTTTTGGAGAAGCTTGAAGAGGACTCCATCTTTTCACACCTTATCAAAGGCCTTACTCAAGTCCATAAAAGTTGCCAGCACTTTTTCCTTCTTTTGAAAAGCATTTTCAATTTCCTGTGCTAGGTATATGAGCTGGTCTTCAGTGCTTCGATTTTTTTCTAGGCCGACTGTGTCTCTTGGTGAGCTTTTGGTTTCCTTCTAGGTATTTTATCAGTCTAGAGTTGACCTCATACCATTGCTTTTTCCTATGCAACTCAAGAGGCTGACTGGTCGGTAGCTTGACTTGCTGGTTTTTTTTCTTTTGTTTTTTTTACTGAATGGGATGATGACAGCTTCACGCCAAGTCTGGAATTTTGCCAGTTCTCCATGACTGGTTGAAGATGGTAAGGAGCTTGTTTCTGCTCACTGGCCCTAGGTTCCTGATCAAATCATTGGTTATGCCATCCTTTTCTGGGGCCTTTTTGGTTTTTAGTTTTCCTATGGCACCATTTAGTTCTGCGATGGTAAAAGGTGTCTTCATGCATGGCTTGGGATTTGAATTCAGTTTTCTTGAATTTCTGTTTTTACGTCTTTGATACCTTCAGAGAAAGTGTGCTGTACATTCTTCCTTATAGAAGTCAGCTAAAATGTTTGCTGCCATTTTACCTGTGTGGAATTTCCCCGCTTCTTTGATGACAGTCTTGTAGTGTGGATTCTTTTTTCTTCATTTAGACCTCTTGTAAGGTTCTGTACATGGAAACTGGTACATGGTCCCTTCCTCCCAGTTGACTTTCTACTGTTCTTGTAATGTGTCTAGTCATCTGTTGCCATGGCAAGATCTGGTGAGCTAATTTTTTTCCAGGCTCTGGATTAGAATGTTGGTGTATCATCTGGCTGGTTTATTAGAATTTGTTTTCCATCATCCAGGCCACAGGGGTGACCAGAAGACACAGAATTAGAAACAATGTCATAAGAGAAAGAGTTGGTGTCATATCAATTCTACAATACATACAAAACCAACAGATACAATGGTTTGGTCATCTGGAAAGAATGCTGTGTGATTCATTAGTTTATAAATCATATATGAAGAGAGGAGAAGCAGAAATAAGAGCGAGAGGTAGACCTAGAGTACGCTGGATGACAACATCAAAGAGAGATTACATGAACACCAAATTACATTTTCTGAAGCTGCCAGAAAAGCGAGAACAAGAACATTGTATCTCCCTCGACACCTGTAAAGGGTAAAAGAGGAAGGAAAAATAGATAGACCCAAATAAGGCTGGAGGACCGGGAGCTGTTGCGATCTGAAAAACATTTCTGCGTCAACTGGAGAATGAACCCAGGATCACTCATATGCGAAGCCAGTGCACTAACCACTTCGCTACTCTGCACATATGCATACATACATATAAAACATGCCCCCGAGGGTGCTTCTGTCATCTACATCTTTGTATACTAGCTCTAACTCTTTGATCTAATGCCATGTAATGATAGTCTAGAGAACAGAATGTGCTATCGTAGTTTACAGCTTGGTTTTGATAGATGTGCCTATACATCTGAATTCAGCATGACTTTTGGGTCACTATGACCAAAACCACCTGCAGTAAAGACCTGTGTGTAAAAAGTAAACATGACCTGAAATGCTAATTATTTATCATTTTCATGTATTTCATTGGTCAGTCTTGTCTCTCTTTGGCATGCAACCCAAAATATATAACTAGTGACCAACAAAAAACATGAAAATAATAAAAAACGTAACGAATGAAGTCTAGTTTACGTTCTGGTGATAGATCTATACTGGAGTCGGCCATGCTTTGACCTATGGGATGGGACAGTCAATTCTACCCTGAATTCTCCTTAATTGTCTTTTACAACATGCATGTCAAGTGACAGTGTTGCCATTTTCCTTTTTAGGTCAAAGTGACAAACAAGCAAAGTTGAAGTTTGTTTTGAATCATAAACAAATTAATCACAAACACAAAACATAATCCAAGCCACAATTACTTCTAACTCTTACTTTTGCATATCTACGTTCACCGCTAATTGTTCTGCTTCATTTTCCCTGGCAAGGATAAGATAACCTTGGTGGTTAAATTGTATATCAGGTGGACCTTCATCTGAAAAAATGTGCATACAAAATTTGTATTAAATTAAAATAAATATGCACAGAGTTTTCAAGTTATAGAAGATTGTTTGACTCAATGTGTCCAGAGTATTCAAGCTCCAGAAGATTGTTTAACTTAATGTTTTCAAAGAATTCAAGTTACAGAAGATTGTTCGACTCAATGTGTCCAGAGTTTTCAAGTTCCAGAAGATTGTTGGACTCAATGTGACACTTAATGCAGTGCCAAATCTTTGTATACTAGCAACCTGCAGTATTCTACTCTGAAGGGGACTTGCAGACATAAAAAAATAATTAGAAGTAAGTGGTTATAGAAACATAATTAATACTAGCTTACAGGTACAAACATCAATAATCTCATGCTATACATACTGTAGGGGAGGAATGTTAGCAGGACGACAGTATTAGATTACCACTTTCCACATCTGGAGACAGGAGGACACCACATCATACCCATCTAGCAGTTATTTTAGAGTTAACTCAGGAATAGATGAGAAGCAAATATATTTTTAGTTCATAACCGAAGTCACAGTAAAACTCACGTTTAACAGATGATATTTGATGTCACGCAAGAACTCAGAGGCACACAGAGACTGAAGTCACAGTAAAACTCACGTTTAACAGATGATATTTGATGTCACGCATGAACATAGAGGCACACAGAGACTGAAGTCACGGTAAAACTCACGTTTAACAGATGACATTTGATGTCACACGCATGAACTCAGAAACTGAAGTCACAGTAAAACTCACATTTAACAGATGACATTTGATGTCATGCATGAACTCAGAGGCACACAGACACTGAAGTCACAGTAAAACTCACGTTTAACACCCAGATGACATTTGATGTCACGCATGAACTCAGAGGTACACAGAGATAACTTGACATTTTCTGGGACAGAGAACTGGTGTCGCACACCTTCCCAAGAAAGTAGACTTGAAGCTCTTGTGTACTGGAAGTAAGAAATAACAGTTTTTTATAATCAAATTTTCTGACAAAATTAGAAATAATTTTTCCATCGGCACTTCAGCATTTGCTGTTGTGCTTCAATTTTGATCTGCTGTACCATATTATATATCCTTCATGCTGTTAATTCAACAGTGCACAAGCATCCATCCATTAATTCAACAGTGCACAAGCATCCATCCATTAATTCAATAGTACACAAGCATCCATCCATCCATTAATTCAACAGTGCACAAGCATCCATCCATTAATTCAACAGTGCACAAGCATCCATCCATTAATTCAATAGTGCACAAGCATCCATCCATCCATAAACTCATAAGGGTCGTATGGGTACTACATTTGATGCGTCAACAAAAAGAGTCCTCCTGTGATTTCTATCCTCAGAGATGTGGATGAGTGTGAAACATTCTTCACCCATCCAGTTTTTAATATTGTCTTCCCATGATTTTCTTTCACCCCTCCCCTCTGCTTCTTTCACCTCCAACTGTACCCTGAAATATTGTTTTTGACAAGGAATCATGTCTGCAAACATGTCTAAACAATATAATTTTAGCTTGACTTGATTTTGGTTTTACATATGCGTTGACTATTCTTTGTAAGTGTTTGTATGGGATTAAGGTATAAAGTGGTGGCGCACAACTCCTCTCCAACCCTGTTGATGTCTCTATATGCTGTATAATATAATATAATAGTGTTTATTATGCAGAAATAACAGTAAGATAATATATCCATGATGGGCAAGGTACTAGGCTCAAACCTGGTTCAACTGTGTATTAGGGCCATTCAGAAAGGTATGGCAACCAAATGAATGTATTTATATTGCCAATAGAATCACTTTAAATATATAGTACTCACGTGAGAAACAGGTAATGAAGTTCTACTGAATGACGATTAACACTTTATCACTGTTGGATGTTTACGTGAAATAATATACACAACAAAACACAGGATATAAATATAAAATATAAATATATATTAGATTACATATTTTTTCCAGAACATAGTTGGTCTTTTATATATCTTCTGAACTCTTCAAGATTCTGGATGAGTTAATCTGCCGCAGCCAAGGGCATGTTTAAACTTCAGCACTCTGCATTAAAAATGATGATGATGACATGCTAAATTCAGGAAGCCTATACGTTATAGAAAAAAATATAGAGCTACAGATTTCTTCCCTTTAAGAGAAATAAAGATCAGGCAAATAAAATACTTTGGACACATTAAAAGACATGACACCTTATTGAAGACCTTACTTGAGGGTAAAGTCAAAGGGAAGTGAGCAAGAGGTAGGCAGAGATACAAGTGGGAGAGTAACATTACAGGATGGACAGGTTACAGTCTAGCAGAGTGTACCACCAAGACAAGAGACAGGAGATGTTGGAGATACGTTGCAGCCAACCTTCGTTGCGGAGACGGCACTTGATGATGATGATATAGCTACAGATTTCTTCCCTTTTATATATATGTATATAGCTACAGATTTCTTCCCTTTTATATATGTGTGTATATATATATATATATATATATATATATATATATATATATATATATATATATATATATAAACACAAATATATAGTGATCCTACAAATGCATCTAAACATACCACAACAATTATATCAAACATATTCAAATATCTGAAGGCATACTTACTGCAGGATCCCTCTCAATGATTGTAACATTTAATGCCTTTTGACTAGAATTTTTCAGCCAGTAAGCAACCGATGATCCAACAATTCATCCACCAATGATCAGGAAATCTGTTTCTCTTGGGACCTCAGTTCCTGGTGGCTCCATTGTTTTAATACCTTCAAACTCTTCTTTTAGAACAATCCATGGAGATCTATATTGACCTGTGATAGATAATAAAACAATCACTGACAACTGTATCACACTCTCAATCCATCTATCTATTCACTAAACCCAAAGTATATAACTAGTGACCAACAAAAAACATGAAAATAATAAAAAAACGTAACGAATGAAGTCTAGTTTACGTTCTGGTGATAGATCTA
Organism: Meghimatium bilineatum; assembly: GCA_034231615.1. NCBI lineage: Eukaryota > Metazoa > Mollusca > Gastropoda > Stylommatophora > Philomycidae > Meghimatium > Meghimatium bilineatum. Next base: position 58,005,259 of record CM067322.1, read on the forward strand.
TACTGGAGTCGGCCATGCTTTGACCTATGGGATGGGACAGTCAATTCTACCCTGAATTCTCCTTAATTGTCTTTTACAACATGCATGTCAGGTGACAGTGTTGCCATTTTCCTTTTTAGGTCAAAGTGACAAACAAGCAAAGTTGAAGTTTGTTTTGAATCATAAACACAAAACATAATCCAAGCCACAATTACTTCTAACTCTTACTTTTGCATATCTACGTTCACCGCTAATTGTTCTGCTTCATTTTCCCTGGCAAGGATAAGATAACCTTGGTGGTTAAATTGTATATCAGGTGGACCTTCATCTGAAAAAATGTGCATACAAAATTTGTATTAAATTAAAATAAATGTGTCCAGAGTATTCAAGCTCCAGAAGATTGTTCGACTTAATGTTTTCAGAGAATTCAAGTTCCAGAAGATTGTTCAACTCAATGTGTCCAGAGTTTTTAACTTCAAGAATATTGTTCAACTCAAAGTTTTCAGAGAATTCAAGTTCCAGAAGATTGTTTGACTCAATGTGTCCTGAGTTTTCCAGTTCTAGAAGATTGTTTGACTCAATGTGTCCTGAGTTTTCCAGTTCTAGAAGATTGTTCGACTCAATGTGACACTTAATGCAGTGCCAAATCTTTGTATACTAGCAACCTGCAGTATTCTACTCTGAAGGGGACTCGCAGACATAAAAAAATAATTAGAAGTAAGTGGTTATAGAAACATAATTAATACTAGCTTACAGGTACAAACATCAATAATCTCATGCCATACAACACTGTAGGGGAGGAATGTTAGCAGGATGACAGTATTAGATTACCACTTTCCACATCTGGAGACAGGAGGACACCACATCATACCCATCTAGCAGTTATTTTAGAGTTAACTCAGGAATAGACGAGAAGCAAATACATTTTTAGTTCATAACCGAATTCACAGTAAAACTCACATTTAACAGATGATATTTGATGTCACGCATGAACTCAGAGACTGAAGTCACGGTAAAACTCACATTTAACAGATGACATTTGATGTCATGCATGAACTCAGAGGCACACAGACACTGAAGTCACAGTAAAACTCACGTTTAACACTCAGATGACATTTGATGTCACGCATGAACTCAGAGGAACACAGAGACTGAAGTCACAGTAAAACTCACATTTAACAGATGATATTTGATGTCATGCATGAACTCAGAGGCACACAGACACTGAAGTCACAGTAAAACTCACGTTTAACACTCAGATGACATTTGATGTCACGCATGAACTCAGAGGTACACAGAGATAACTTGACATTTTCTGGGACAGAGAGCTGGTGTCGCACACCTTCCCAAGAAAGTAGACTTGAAGCTCTTGTGTACTGGAAGTAAAAAATAACAGTATTTTATTATCAAATTTTCTGACAAAATTAGAAATAAATGTTTTCCCTGGGAAGCTAAGAAGAGGAGGATCTCCGCAAAATAGCAGTGGCTTTTCATTGCATCCTTAAGAATACCTCCGCAGCTAAGGGTTAACAATTCTATATTAAAATCAATTTTAATTATGTAAATTAGCCATTATGAATATTAATTAGCTTTGGTTGTATTTATAAATTATGGCTGTGTAATCCACAGATTCGTCTAGTTTTCTAGAACACAAAAATGTCTAGTATATAGGATAATTTTTCTCGTAAATAATTGAAATATTTAATAATTACACTAAATTCAATGTTAATTATGCAAATTAGCCACCATTTTGAATATTTAATAACCCTAATTTCTTCAGAAAATTAGCACAATGTAATAAACAGATGTGTCTTGTCTGTGCGCACACAAAAATATAGTTTATGTGGTATTTTATTATATTCAATAGTTATATAATTTATTTCCATTTTAATTATGCTAATAAAGTGCCATTTTGAATATTAATTAGTTCTGCTTGCATCTAAAAATTACAGAAATGTTATCAACAGATCCATCTTGTCTTTGCAAACACAAAAATATATATATTATGTGGCATTTAAATATATTTAATTAGTATATAATTCTTTTTTTAATTTTAAATATGCTAATTAGCTGCCATTTTTCAATATTAATTAGTTGTGCGTGCTTCTGAAATATACAGAAATGGGATCAACAGTTGTGTCTTGTCTTCGCAAAAAAATAATGTATAGTTTGTGTGTTGTATTATTGAAAATAACAAAGATAATTTAAAAATTATCAGCTTTGCTACATTTTGTGGTCACAAGTTTTATTTATATTTTTCTATATATGTCATGTAAATTATTTTGATGTTAAATTAATTTTGTAAACATTCATAACTTTTTACATGGTTGACGTACAGACTTGGTTAAGGTATCGTTGAATTGCAATTTTGGCACATTCGTCATTCAGGGCTACACTGTGACCTTTGATCTAGTTTCGAGGTATTCCCTAACATTTCCCAAGTAAGATGAGATATGATCAAAGGTCAAGGTTGGAATATGGGAAATCAGCATTGGGCAAGCTGGTGTGGTTTTTGGTATGGTTAAAAAAGGGATCTTCTCTTCCCCCCCCCCCCACACCCTAATTGCACATAATAAAATTGGTAAATTGTTCTTTTCTACGGTCACTGCGCTATAAATAGCACACTGTTTTCATGTTTAACCTTCACCGAGCCTATATCAATCGCAGCCGCCGAGAAACAAAATGGCCACGTGCGCTTTTGGCGGTCCGGCCCACCCAACGATAATATCGTGAGATTTACACGTACCACAGTCCGTGCACATAGCTGGGGACATGCGCAATCGAAGCCGGTACATCCACCACTTCCAACATGATCGTTTTTAAGAATGGCTAGCTATTCGTAAAAGTTTAAGAGCAATTAATCTGACCACATCTGTACACCGGTACGATGCCATGATGATGGATCGGTTTTACAGACCTATATTTCATCGTATTTCGAATAAAATATCATTGAATCGTGGCTTGAATCATGGATTATTAGGTTATTTAGTTTCACAGCAGTGAATATACAGAATGCCGTGCTGGTTTGGGGACTTGTACGTTTGATATCGAATATTTTGAAGTGGCAGAAAAATTAACTCTAGGCCTAAGCTCAAAGAACGATTTTACTGCAAATCTACATGTTTTATACAGTTCCCCCGGCTATATTTTGATAATTTCGCAGTGAAAGAACATAAATACAACAGATTTGCGTGATTTAGTTGACAGTGTTGCCAAGGAATTCGATATGTAAGGTAAGTTATTTTTTTTCTTATTTTTTCCCTCTTTATTTGTTATAAAATATATGTTTTTTGTGAAAAACGTCTTTACCACTTTCTCATACGTCTGCTATCACACACACAGGTACATAAATTACACCAATATATGCACAATTCAATTCTTTATTTATATGTGCAAATATTATTTAAATATCTCTAACAACAACAAAATTATCACATTTTCAAAACAGTCACCATCAATAACACAAATTTTCAAAAAAGAATCCGGTGGCAGGGAGACGTTTTGTATTTTTTAATCTGGCTTGCTAAAGGTTAAGCAGATGACATCACGGAGTTCCGCGAGAAAACCAATCACCGTGATGTGTGCAGTGACGTCACACCCCGCCAAGTGATTGTGTGCCGTGGAGCTATAAATCATATTGATTCACCCTTACACAAGAATTCTTAGAGAATTAATCATTAATTCTAAACATTTTTCGAACCCTTCTCCCCCCTCCTAAAAATATCTATAAACTAATTCCAATCCTTTTAACCCCCCCTTTACCAAAAGCTATGGTACCAGATTGTCATTCTGCCGGGATCATCATTCTTATCATGTTAGGAAATACATAAAAACTAGGTCAAATTCAGAAATCCATGAGGTTGAATAGTTAAAGATGTAAACGGTGTGCTATTGTGGTTCCTAATCCCCAACCCCTAATCATATCCCGTAATCCTTACTCCCAAACCTACTCCCTATTCCCCAAACCTACTCCCTATTCCCCAAACCTACTCCCTATTCCCCAAACTAATCCCTATTCCCCAAACTAATCCCTATTCCCCAAACCTACTCCCTAATCCTAATCGCTACGGCTAGCCCAGAGGTGACGATATACCACGACACTAGAGGTACGGTCACAACGTAGCATTAAAAGCAACTTGTGTAACAACATGAATAATATGACACTCACCTTATTAAGATTTTCTGCAGGATACACTTTTTTAACTCCGAAAGGAACTTCATGAATATATCATTCGAACCGACATGCTTCCTTCTCCACTCACATAAATACGATGAAAATTGCCCAGAACATCTTCTACCCTGAATTCTAAATTCTCTTTTAACACTACCCCATAAACCCTCCATAGTATTTGTATCGTCTGCTCCTGTTCGTTTCTTTCCGTCTGCTACTGTATACCACTGCGCATGTCCCTTATTAATAGCACTCTACAAGGCAATCCCAAAACAAAGGTCAGAAAGTCTGAGAAAACACATCGAAACTAAAATATTAAGGTAAATATATAATAACCACTGGAAAGATCAAGGGGAGAAGAGATAGGGTACGACAAAGAGAAAAGTTGCTAGATGGACTAGTATTATAATTATAGCACGGTAGCAGTTCATCAACCGAGCTATTGACAACACAAGAGCGCCGAGACAGAGACGTGGTGACACACATGATCGATGACACTCGGCATGACACATTCTATTGAGTATTGATTGATAGTAAATATTGCCTATAAATTACCAGGACAACCAAGTACAATATGAACTCATATATTCTTTTTTGTTTAGTATATAACTGCAAACTCACATAGCTCTCTCTCTCTATCTATATTTCACTTTCCGTTATTGGACTTTTCTTGTTTCTACATTGACATTGATTTTGAATTACAAACTTCTAGTTCTAGCAGTTGTTATTGTTACCAGTGACTCGTAGAAGATTCAATCATTTTTTAATGTAATGAAGTTAAGTGTGATTTTACAAATTTAATACTAAATTCATTTTTGAAAATTCATACAAATAAGTAAAATTGCATAACATAGTTAGTTTTTACGGATTATGCAAAATAAATTGAGATAAATTATATTCTAAAACAATTTAATAATCACATTAATCTGCATGGCAAGCTGGCAATTTCTGGTAAAACAATATCGGAGGCGATGTGAGATCTGTGTTGTACTTTCGTTATCAACAGCTAACATGTCGGTGTATATTAGACTTGCCAGTTCTCGTGCTACAGGAGCAGATTTGTATCATGGAGAGAATCCAGGAAATATTGTCACACCTGGAGATATTATCACAGCAAACACTAGATTCATGAGGTAATCTTTATGCACTGTTACAATACATTGGTATAGGTATTACTAGTAGTAAGTATTACTAAATTTTCAAATTGGGTTTATAGCATTATCATTATAAACACCACAGATAGATAGCCCTTGAAATTTGCAATTCAACGACACCTCAACCAAGTCTGTAGGTCAATTCTGTGAAAAGTTATGAATTTTTTGATCGAAATTTAACAAAAAGATAATTACATGAGAAAATATAATAAAATATGAACGGACTGATGATGAAAGTTGTGACCAAGAATTGAAGCCGAATTAACAATTTATGTAGGCATTAGCACTAAATTTTCAAATTGGGTTTATAGCATTATAAACACCACAGATAGATAGCACTTGAAATTTGCAATTCAACGACACCTCAACCAAGTCTGTAGGTCAATTCTATGAAAAGTTATGAATTTTTTGGTCGAAATTTAACGAAAAGATAATTACATGAGAACATATAATAAAATATGAACGGACTGATGATGAAAGTTGTGACCAAGAATTGAAGCCGAATTAACAATTTATGTAATATTTTAGTTATTTACGATAAAATAGGCATAAAACTATACATTTTTGTGTCCGGGAAGACAAGACGCATCTTTTGAATATACTGCACACATTTTCAGACGTAATTGGGGCTAATTAATATTCAAAATGGTGGCTAATTTGCATAATTTAATTTCAATTTAATAGTCTAATTATTTCATATTTCACTTATTTATGATAAAATACCCTACAAACTATACATTTTCGTGTTTGGAAATGCCAGACGCATCTTTTGAATATACTGCACACATTTTCAGATGTAATTGGGGCTAATTACTATTCAAAATGGTGGCTAATTTACTTTCAATTAAAGTATAATTATTAAATATTTTAGTTATTTATGATAAAATACTCATAAATTCCTCCAAGTTATATCCTTGCACCTTTTCCTCAAAGCACATATTCTGATTGCATTCCTCTTCTTGGTCTGATTTGTCCTCTTAACAGAATATGTGGCCTTGATATCCTGATTCACCTTCCTTAGTGCCATCAGCTTCCTTGAGAAATACTCACACTTCTTCGTCATATTCACAATTGTGCGCTTCTTGTTTGCACAGGCATCACAATCATATCTCATCTTCTTAGGGGATGGTGATCTATTTAGTGTACCTGAGAAATAAGGTTGCATATTAGAAGTACATGAAAGAGATGTTGAATCAATTAGAGTAGAAAGATGTTGCAAATTATCACTGATCAAGACTCTAAATGCTATAGGGAGATGCTCAAGTAAAAGTTTCATAAGTATAGACCAATCTTTGTTTGACATATTCTTTAAATGTTTCGTCATTTTGATTTTAACACGCTTCACAGATGAAAGAAGAGAAGATTCATTGATACACTTATCTGGTTCCGCAGCGAGCACAATAGTCTGGATCTTCCTCATCACATCTACTGGGGTATTGGTGGGGTCCAGTAACAGCCGTGCGGCATAGCCTTTCTTTACTGGGTATTCAGGTGCAAATTGAGCTACGTGTGCCTTCAGATCGTGTCTAGTCTTCTTGCTTGCCATCATGCCGTCTATAAAAACAAAAATATAATATAAATAAGTTTCTGCATCTAAAAGAACAAAATGCAGAAAATTTTCATTGATATATTAAATAAATTACATTTTTCATTATACATAAAATGGAAGCCTCACAAACTCCAGGCAAAAATATAAATATAGGACAGGTACTCAGCTGATTGTTTCCAATATCCTTTATGTGCAAGATCCCTATTGCTGCCTTGCAATTTAGGACTTGTGTGAGAAAATGTGAGCTCACTCATACTCACTACATGGGAAGTTACTTAAAAGTTATGTACCAATAATGATTACATAGGCCTAATTAAAATTCAACGTACTAACATCATTAGGCCTTATGCCGTATATATTTATAAAATAGGTATAGGTCTAATTCAAAATTATTAAGGACTTTTCAACAAATTTATGTTCATTAATCCATGTTATTGATAAAAAACACTTCCGTTGTCATGGCAATAGCTTGGCAGAACAGACTCGCAAATGTTGATATACATTTTACATTGTTACTACATGATCTAGATATTTATACAGCAGATGCGCATATGATTTTTAGAAAAGCAATATGTAAATGAGAGACATGAGAATTACAATACTAAAACAAGAATATTTATTTAAATACATGATTGTTACCTGCTATCAGCATAGCAAGAAACAACAGCCAGTAAAAAAATTAAAAATGGCGGACAAGCATGTCGATAAAAATTGGATAGACATAGGTTTGCAGAAATCGAAAAAGCAAGGTCTATACAAGAACAAGAAGCGTTCAAAATTCATACATATGTGAACAAATGGTTTATAAACATTAAAATAAATTAGTTGTTCTCAAATGGTAATGTCTAAGGCACTAATATCGCTATTTTTAATGAAATTCACTTACTTCAGCGTGTCCAAGAGCTTGTTATAAAAACTACGATGTTAATCCACTCGAAGAACAGATCAAACTGACCTCTGACTTGTCCCACAAATGAAAAGTATAACGTCTTTGTACTTCTAGTCACGGACGCTATCGAAATGACAATAGAAAGTGGTCACCTCTCGCGTGACCACAATTTTGGGTTTCAAAATGGCCGCTTATGGGATAAATATCAAGGGACATAACCCATTTTATCACAAAATTACTAAAATTATCTTACATGCTAATGCCTAATTTATGAAATATTTGGTATAGAGTATATGATAAAATACTCATAACTTCTTCGTCATATTCACAATTGTGCGCTTCTTGTTTGCACAGGCATCACAATCATATCTCATCTTCTTAGGGGATGGTGATCTATTTAGTGTACCTGAGAAATAAGGTTGCATATTAGAAGTACATGAAAAAGATGTTGAATCAATTGGAGTAGAAAGATGTTGCAAATTATCACTGATCAAGACTCTAAATGATATAGGGAGATGCTCAAGTAAAAGTTTCATAAGTATAGACCAATCTTTGTTTGACATATTCTTTGAATGTTTCGTCATTTTGATTTTAACAAGCTTCACAGATGAAAGAAGAGAACATTCACTGATTCACTTATCTGGTTCCGCAGCGAGCACGAGAGTCTGGATCTTCCTCATCACATCTACTGGGGTATTGGTGGGGTCCAGTAACAGCCGTGCGGCATAGCCTTTCTTTACTGGGTATTCAGGTGCAAATTGAGCTACGTGTGCCTTCAGATCGTGTCTAGTCTTCTTGCTTGCCATCATGCCGTCTATAAAAACAAAAATATAATATAAATAAGTTTATGCATCTAAAAGAAAAAAATGCAGAAAATTTCATTGATATATTAAATAAATTACATTTCATTATACATAAAATGGAAGCCTCACAAACTCCAGGCAAAAATATAAATATAGGACAGGTACTCAGCTGATTGTTTCCAATATCCTTTATGTGCAAGATCCCTATTGCTGCCTTGCAATTTAGGACTTGTGTGAGAAAATTTGAGCTCACTCACTACATGGGAAGTTACTTAAAAGTTATGTACCAATAATGATTACATAGGCCTAATTAAAATTCAACTTACTAACATCATTAGGCCTTATGCCTTATATATTTATCAAATAGGTATAGGTCTAATTCAAAATTATTAAGGACTTTTCAACAAATTTATGTTCATTAATCCTATATGTTATTGATAAAAAACACTTCCGTTGTCATGGCAATGGCATGGCAGAACAGACTCGCAAATGTTGATATAAATTTTACATTGTTACTACATGATCTAGATATTTATACAGCAGATGCGCATATGATTTTTAGAAAAGCAATATGTAACTGAGAGACATGAGAATTATGATACTAAAACAAGAATATTTATTTAAATACATGATTGTTACCTGCTATCAGCATAGCAAGAAATAACAGCCAGTAAAAAAAATAAAATGGCGGACAAGCATGTCGATAAAAATTGGATAGACATAGGTTTGCAGAAATCGAAAAAGCAAGATCTATACAAGAACAAGAAGCGTTCAAAATTCATACATATGTGAACAAATGGTTTATGAACATTAAAATAAATTAATTGTTCTCAAATGGTAATGTTTAAGGCACTAATATCAGCTATTTTTAATAAAATTCACTTACTTCAGCGTGTCCAAGAGCTTGTTATAAAAACTACGATGTTAATCCACTCGAAGAACAGATCAAACTGACCTCTGACTTGTCCCACAAATGAAAAGTATAAAGTCTTTGTACTTCTAGTCACGGATGCTATCGAAATGACAATAGAAAGTGGTCATATCTCGCGTGACCACAATTTTGGGTTTCAAAATGGCCGCTAATGGAATAAATATCAAGGGACATAACCCATTTTGTCACAAAATTACTAAAATTATCTTACATGCTAATGCCTACTAGCAAAGTAGTAAAGTAAGAATACCACAATTACCTGTTTTCGATATGTTGCAAAACAGCGATCTTCTTTCACTTTCAGATCAAGACTTATTAAAAGACATATATAGTTTTACTAAGTTTACACACTTTACTAACAAATTTACACTTTACTAACAAATTTATAACGACAAGAGCAGTAAAGAAATACACAATAGATGTTAGTAAAGCCAAGCCCTAGTGCGCAAATGGCACCAATCTTCAGAAACAACATTGTAGATTTAAATTTAAGATTATCAAAATATAGCCGGGGGAACTGTATAAAACATGTAGATTTGCAGTAAAATCGTTCTTTGAGCTTAGGCCTAGAGTTATTTTTTCTTCCACTTCAAAATATTAGATATGAAACGTACAAGTCCCCAAACCAACACGGCATTCTGTATATTCACTGCTGTGAAACTAAATAACCTAATAATCCATGATTCAAGCCACGATTCAATGTTATTTTATTCGAAATACGATGAAATAAAGGTCTATAAAACCGATCCATCATCATGGCATCGTACCGGTGTACAGATGTGGTCAGATTAATTGCTCTTAAACTTTTACGAATAGCTAGCCATTCTCAAAAACGATCATTTCGGAAGTGGTGGATGTACCGGCTTCGATTGCGCATGTCCCCAGCTATGTGCCCGGACTGTGGTACGTGTAAATCTCACGATATTATCGTTGGGTGGGCCGGGCTGCCAAAAGCGCACGCGGCCATTTTGTTTCTCAGCGGCCGGGGTTGATATAGGCTTGGTGAAGGTTAAACACCAAAATAACATATAACAGAACACTATTCACATCGATTATTATGCCAACGCTGTGCTACCAATGCCAGACATGGACAACGACAGCACAAGAAAAACGTAAACTTATGACAGTTGAAATGGCATACAATGTCATACTTACGCAGAATCCTAGAAATATCGCAGAGAGTGAGAAATGTGGACATTATTATCATTAATTAGACAAAGAACTGGCACCATCCCAATCTTAGAATAATTATTAAGAGCCAACCGATCAAATGGTTTGCACACATCAGCAGACTACCACCAGACAGCATACCAAAGCAAGCTATGCTACACAGATACAGTAAAGGCAGACCACGATAACGATGAAAAGATTAAGGGGAGAAGAGACAGGGGACGACAAAGAAAATTACTAGATGGACTTGTATTATACTAGATAGACCCAATACAACCAAGCATAGTCCTAATGAGATGCCATAAGTATTTGTAGGAACATGTTGGTGGAATAGTTTCTTACTATACTGTACTATTGAGAACTAGTTAGTGCACTGGCTTTATAGTCCGGTGTATTGTGGTGTCATTTCAGTTTATCTGGAAATAGTTGTACAAATTAACAACGGCTGCTCAGTTTGAGGAAGTGGGTATCATGTGTCCTGGAAAACTAAAGGTGGTTGGTGTTTTGTTCTTGTGACATTACTTTCTCAGGAGGTTGAGCAGGCTTCTTCATCGTCCCTGTGTATGCAGTTTGTCAATGAAAAATATGGATTTAAATACCTTATTCCTCAAAGGCGTGTACAAGAAATACTTGGCTAGAGGAATGCACAAAGACTGCAACTGATAATGTGCCTACTATCTAAATAACCTCAGGTGTGATAGAAAGCTGGAGAGATTTAGTTAGTTATTCCTCTAGGGCCAAAGACGGATGTCATAGATTTCCATGTCTCTCGTTTCATTGCAATTTGCTTTAGATCTTCATTGTTTCTACTACCGATGGTGAAACGTTCCCTTGTAATAGTTCTACGTAAAGTTTCTTTTGCTCTTCCTCGTTACCTCTTGCCTTTTGGTGACTACATCAAAGCTTGACAGGGGAGTCTTTCAGTATCCATTCGTAGTGCGTGTCCGATGTAATTCCAGCGACGCTTTCTAATATAGGTGGATACATATTCTTGTTTTGATTCTTGTCTGACAACTGTGTTTGATTTGAAGTCTGACCAGCGTATGTTCAGTAGCCTTCTAAGACATTTATTTTCAAAGGTGTTTCGTCTTTGCTCTAATTTTGATGTTGCTTTCCAACTTTCGCATCCATATGTTAATGTTGGAATTATGCAGGAGTTGACGATTTTGAGTTTTGTGTTATTTCTTAGTGTTTTTGAATGCCAGCTATTTGATAGTTTATTGAATGAGTTAGCAGCCAATGCAATACGGTGTGATATTTACAGAGAGATTGCAGTCAAGGAAATCACAATCACTAATGTTTGAGTTTGCTTAGATTGTATATGTATCAATGTATCAAAACACCTGAAAACTATTGTGTCAAGAAACTGAATATGTTGTCATTCAATTTCAGAATTCAACATCAAAGAATGACATAGATTCCCGAAGCAAAAACCTTTCTATTGAGCAGGTGAAGGAGAAGGTGTCTGTTGCTGTTACAGAGCTGAAAAATATGGAGGAGTATCACCATGGAGACGGCTTGAAGTATCAAAAGGCTATTGGAGACCTTTACTGGGACTACAGCAACGAGAGAACAGAGCTAGGTGACTTTCTGGCGGACTTGGGGTATGCAGGTGAGATCTATTGTTAGTACAATATGCACAAGAGCAATCTTCCTTTATGTCAGTACATATCAATAATAAATAAATGTAAGATTATATATTTTAAATGGTTCCTATTACGTTTAAGTTATATCAGCTCCAATTAATTGTTTACTAGTGTCATGAGTTATAAGTGTCATTCACTCTTGTCATTAATTTTACTTGTGGAAAAGAAAGGTAATGGTCAGCTGAGCTATGAACCGATGTAACAACACTCTTTTCCCATAAGTGCTCAGCTGCCAAATCCCTCTCAGTATATCAGGTTGACCAAAAATTACCTTACTAGCGTCGCCTAATGCACTTGCTCAAAGACGATTCTCGAATTTCCAAGAGCATGAAATGAACAGCCTTGATTGGGAGAGAGCTAGAAAGATCAAATATTGACAGAAAATCTGAGTGAAACTCGCCTTGCTGGTGTTGGTCAGTTTTGTGAAAGAGCTGCTGGTTATACATGCTTTTGGGGCAGAAGAGACATTGAAGAAAGACGTAGTGCGTGAGTATGCTTCGCTATTAAAACATCACTTTATGCAAACTAGCAGGCTCACCAAAGGCAATAAATGATCGCCTCATGACGGTAAAAGTCTACCTGCTTTTTGGTAAGAAATATGCAATAATTCTCCGACTCCACCACTGTCGGACACCATTCCCTGCATTCTCTATTGAGTGATATTATTACTTTGAAGGCTGTCGGACAATCTAAGGGCGCCCGACTATTCCGCACCAGGTAGCAAATCCTCCAATCTGGACACGCTTCGTATAATATCATCTGTGCGTCCCATCCACGACTTTCCTCTCTTAAGTTGACTGCCTTTGAGAATTTCAGGTTGTAGATGGTGCTCTTTATCAGCTGTGATTTGTAGGTAGTCCTGCGCTCGGCATTGTATTCTCTGCAGTTGGGGAATCAAGTAAGTATCGCATATCCCGTGCCGATGTGTCTCTCGTGTACCCCAAAATGATTCGCATTGCCTCATTCTGGATTCTATCCAATCTTTCTGTTTGAGTCTGAATCATTGTCAGAATCGCCATTGCGTCTCTTCCATCGCCACCACCAATCCCTGATACAGCAGAAATAGCAGCCTCTGCTCACATTGAGCAGCAGCCATAACTTTCATCGCCGCAAGACCTTTATATGCCTTTACAATGATGTCAACATGATCTATGAAACTCAGACTTCGGTCCAACATAATCAACACATACTTCATTGTGCTGGTTCTCTCGAGGACATCCCCTTTCAAAGTAACCGATAACGTGGGCGTGTTTACTATGTAATTGGGATGTAAAGGGAGCGCATCGCTCTAGGCGGACCCAGGGTTAGCAGATAACCAAGATCCCAAATGTACCTCCTCGCGGTGCAGCCTGGAAACAGAAATACAGCTGCTCGAGCTGATTCTGGCCGAATCATTTGGGGATCGTGTCCGAGAATGTGGAGGTAGCAGATGGAAAGAGATTTGACTGCTTAAGAGACAGACAATATCTCCGACACCACCAGCATCACCACATATAGCGACACTGTTGACATACTGTGAAGCTAGTTTTGTCCAGTCCGAACATTGGAGGGGCGGACAATGTAAAATGCACGCAAAGGTAGATGCATGGCGAGGGACAAAAAGATTTCATACTGAGTACAATGAAAAAATGAAAGGGCAGGGCAGAGCGAACTGCAAATAGAAAGTGAAAGTACCTAGGAAAGGGGAACTACAAGCTCCGTCAGCTCAAGCCGAGATTCTAGATACCTGTGCTCCTTACAGACAGAGACCCAGACCCAATCATTGGTGTTCGGAAAAGCAAGAAGACCTAACCCAACTCTAATGTCGAGCCTTCCTAAACCGGAATCAAGCTACCTCTGAAAATTCCTGGCGCTCGTTTCTCTATCTCTACCTTGACTATACACCAAGATGTCCTCAGCATAGGACATAGTTCTCCTGCAATTTGACAGCTTGTAATTTTAACTGTATACACATTAAATAATAATGGGGACAGAGATGACCCGTGTGACTATTGGCGCCAAAGACTAACTCCCACACTTAAGAACAACCTGTCTCTGAAAAAGTCTCGAGACAATCCACCTGACAATAAAATTACTTACTTGGAGTTTCATCATTATGGTCATCAAGAAGTTCAAGGGAACTCTGTTTTAAGCATCTTCCTGGTCTATTACAGTCTCCATTCGTTCGTCAAAACTTTCGAACACTTCTTGCGCGAATACGGCAACGTTGTGCCGAGTCTGCTTACCTGGACCATAGCCTCCCAATGTTGGGGGCAGTCTATTACTCTCTAGATGTAGGGACAATTTCCACTCAACAATCTTTTCTAACAACTTGCCGATCGTATTCTGCATGGTTATGAGCCTGAAACCCTGTATCTTAGAATGACTCTTGTCAGGCTTGGGTAGTAGGATTAAATAACTATACAGCCAGTTTTCTTCTACTGAGCTATTCGCAAGGCTCTTGTTGAACAACATTACAGCTCCTTAAGGTCCTTGTCTGACCTGCTTCTAAGATCGTCGTACCTAATGCCGCCAGGTCCTGGTGCTGAGTTTCATGATCTTTTTAGTGCTGCTGTAATATCTTCAAGAGTAATTGCATTATCGCTTTATATAACTTGCTTATTGAACATGTCTGTGACTGTTTTCATTATTTCATTGTAATTTCCTAAGTTCCTCTGACCAATGTGTGCCTTATAATGAGCCAGCGGTTCTGCACCCTTATTCTCAACTGTCTTCTGCCATACTAAGCCTGTGCTTTTGAAAATTGGGGATTGTTATACGCTTCCTTGGGTAGTTCATTGATTTATGCAGGCGCCAAAATTAGTGATTTTTGAATCGCACAATTGAAATCAACATGGAGAACCACCATGTGTTAGCAGTATGTAAGTAAATTTTCTTTTCTGTAAGACACTACAGATAAATTTGAAAAGTGGTTATAATAGTTTGTTTGTTTGTTCCTTTCGTGCCACAGACGAGGAGTTGATTCTCCATTTGTTGCGGTCTGCTCTCTGCAATTTTAGTTCTTGTATGGTCTTGCAGACTATTATTTCCCCTTCTGTATGTGAACAGAGTATGTTGTTTTTTAAGATTTGTTTAGGCCTTCCTTGTTGTTTTATTTTTACCCTCAGGTGTCCACAGAAGGGTTTGTTGATTTATTCTGTTTTCATCTAGTCTTAAAACGTGATTGATGTATTTCATCTGCGTTTTCTTATGACATTTGACACATATTATTGGTGTGTTTTATTTCTTAAATCACCATGTATGACAAAATCGCTCCTTTTTATGTTCCTTAGTTTCCTGAGACATTTGTTTTCAGAGTTGTTTAATTTTTGGTTTGTTGCTTGAGTTGATTTCCAGCTTTCACTTCCATACGTTAATACTGGGACAATACAGGGTTTATATCGTGTTAGCTTGGTTTTCTTCCTAGATATTTGGATTTCCAGATATTAGTTTAGTGAATGTGCTATCTGCAACTGCTATGAGTGTATGTCTTTCTTTCATTTAGTCTCAGTCAACAAACATTTGGCTGACCAAGTAATTGAAGTTGGAGACTTTTTCCAGTATTTGGTTGTTTACTGAGATGTTGTTTGTTGAAAGTAATGATGTTGGATGTTGTTTGTGGTAAGTTCCATAATTTTGTATGTGTTGATCTTGAGGTCACGCTGATCTGCGAGTGTGCACAGTTTGTTGGTTATATCATTCGGAAAATAGTTCCTACCCGAGTCTAGCCATCTGCATTCATTTACTCAGAGTATATCGAGATTGTAATTTTTTTATGTCCCTTATATTCTCCCTGGCAAATTCATCTTGAACAGAAGTTTTCTCACACACATTTATACACGTTTTATTTTCTCTTTGACATAGAAAATGACATCTATTTATGTCCACATATGGTTAATTTTCAAATTATTAAATAATTCAAATAAAACATTGATGAAAACATTGCTTTCGTTACTGCATGTTTTGCTGTGAAGGAGTGCAGTGAGACTTTTTTGTGGGCTGTAGAAATAAAGGCCGCTTTGCAATAGCAGACGCCGCAAATTTTTTATTGTACCTTCGAAAGAAAAAAATGCTGTGCCAACCGTTGATTGAACCCGGGACCACAAGAGTCATAATGGCATAAAATTGGTATACAATGAATTAAAATGCAAAATTTAAATTTTAAATGATAATCCAATTGCAAAATCACGAAAATAATGAATTTTTAAAGGTATATTAGTAATTTCTACTGCATGTAGCCACTGACCCCCTAGACCGCCTGGGAGCCTCAAGTTGTTTCTGAACCTACCAGCACCCCAAGAAGTCTTCATCGCCCACTGGGCGAAGGTACCACCCACTATGGGAATCTATGCTCTAGACCAGTATTTCTCAACCGTTTTTTTTTCCATGCCCCACATGTCTTTCTAAAATTGTTATGGATGTGCACATATCTAACGTGCACATATTTTTTATATTGAAAAATTGAATTATTCGATAAATGAAGCCTTAATTACAAAGTGTTCGAATTGCCCACGTTGAGAAACACTGCTCTAGACGAATATTTACAATCTGCACTACTAGATGAGCATGGTGTGCATACTTCTTCTTCAGCGCTCATCCTTAAACTCTCGCTGGATATCTATTGTAGCAGAACAATGGTCCTACTAGATTTCCAGCAGGGTGTAGTCCAGAGAATGCGAATGCGCTGTGTCGCAATTTTTATTTGCTCCAGTGGCTGGACATATTTGAGCAAATAAATTTGCGATACAGTGGTGCAGGAATTGTATGATGGAATTCTACAGTTTAGAATTATAGAGACTTTGCAACTTTTGCTTTCTCAAACGGAGTTAAATAGGGATGTGTATTAACACTTATCCTGTTTAGCATCATGTTCTCTGCTATGTTGGATGATGCTTTCAGAGATCTGGACTTGGGAGTAGACAACAGATATCGCATTGATGGGAAATTGTTCATTTCGGTAGCTTCGAGCACAAACCAAAGTCAAATCAAACATCATCAGTGATCTTCTATTTGCTGATGACTATGTCCTAAATGCCAACTCTGAGGCTGATCTACAAATCACCATTGACAAATTTTAAGTTTAAGTCAAGAGATCGCGAGTTCAAATCCCACTGACAGTATCTTGCTTATAAAGTGGATTTTTCACGGAGATCCATGAAAATTATCGCTTGAACCTATAAGCAGTGAACAGTACTATCAGCAGGCGGTGTGCCGCTTCGTTAAAAAGAACAAAGTTCATATGGGTAACCCGAGTAAAGTGAAGTCAATCCTTTACCCCCGTTAAGCAATTTTGAGTTCTTACAAATATTTCTGTTCAGTAAACCGTGTATTAGATGTGCTATTTGTTGATCTTGTCATCACTAGAGATAACAGTAACCATGCTGAAACAGATGAACAGTTTGGGAATCTTCAAGAATGATGACATTTGGTTCCCAACATATTACACTTACAACACATGCTGGAACTTCAGTGATGCTAGTGAGAGCCTGGCCAGGGTGAGTTCATAATCATTGTCGAACACTTATACCTTACTAGCTGATCTAGAAACTAAACAATTAATATACCGAAAACGAATACTACTTGGCACAAATTTAAAAGGCTGCACAACGTAGGGACCTATTTCATAGCCCTACTACTCGGCAGAAATCACACGACGTACATTCGTGTTGGTTATTTCAGTGAAAGCGGAAGGAGAGGAAATAACTAGTAACTAGGGGTCAAGATTAGGTTGTGGCTATTATCAAGGTCGTTATTATGTCGATGATCACTCTATGAACCACACGACTTTAAGAATGGATGACTGCGCCATGCGTGAATGGAGTACATTGGGATTCTACGCCTTCCTTGATATGTTGCCTTGATCATGCTGGGTTTCAGTGTATTGAAACAGCTGATAGGTTGGCTTCATGGGCAAAGATATCAGGACATATGACAATCGACATATGGTGCATTTTGATTTCATTTTGTGTGCGTCTTTTGGATGAGAACACAGTGACAGACAAGACTTTTAGTAAGAGATTGAGTTAGTTTGCAATAGCTTGAGGGGATAGCAGATGATGACTTTTTCTTCTTCTTCATCGTTCTTCAGTCAGATATCAGGTTACAGCACCAATAGCTTCAATGAATTGTGTGATTCGCTTCAGGTCATCCATGGAACCCCTCAAGTCTGGAAGCAGTGCCATCTCAGTAGGCCATATTTTCTCCCTCTCTTCTTGGTAGAGTTGACAGGCATGAAGAATGTGTTCTGCAGTCTCTGGGCTCAGTCCACAGTTGCACAGGCCTGTCTCACCAATCTTCAGCTTTCGGAACATGTGACTTCTCAGTCTGTTGTGACCAGTTCGTAGTCTGAAAATGATGGTTTGTTCCTTGCGTGACATTTGGTGGTAGGGTTCATTTGGTTCTGCAGTTGGGTGCATTTCCACTTTTTCTTATATTATTCTTTTAACATGGTCTTACTTTCATAGTACGTATTATCATTTTCTATTTGTTCCAGTGATTCCCCCTTTCCTTGCCAGGAGATCAGCTTTTTCATTTCCAGGTATGCCACAGTGACCTGGGATCCACTGCAGTACTGTTTCTTTGGTGGTACTGCTGAGGTGTAGTAAGCAGGCCGTAAGTTCATTCATGCTCGTGTTCTTTGGGTTTTTCAATGCCTGCAATACTGATTTTGCATCCGTTAGAAATACTACATGTCTGTTGTGACTCGGCAAGCAATTCATGAGCATTTTGGCTGCCTCTATTATGGCTTCCATTTCTGCTTTGAGATTTGTGGAATGTTTGCCTGTGGGTATGGATTTCTCTATTTCTTTTCCATCTGGTGTTACTATATATATTCCTGATCCTCCATCTAATACTGCCTCTTTCGCTGATCCATCTGTATATACGTGTCCATATATCCTTTGGGTATGCTTTCTGTATGTGATTCTTAGTTGTCTCCTTTAGTACTTGTATAGTAGTTTCTGTTTTCGAAATAATGCTTGGTATATTGTCCATAATTCTTGGGAAGTTTTTCCTGTCCCATGTTGGGTATGTGTTAAAGGTGTTTAGTGGTTTTAGGTTTTGTAGGTCTGTATCTGTGAGTGATTTCTCTAGCTGTTTAGCGGAGTGTAGAAAATTACCTCTTTTGAGTCGCTCTTTTGTAATTCTGCTTAGTCTTTGGTTCATTTGATGACTCTCCAAACATTTGAACTTTGCATACTGTGTGAGGATTTTTTCATTTCTTCTTTCTTCCATTTATGGCAAACCTGTGCATGTTTCCATTTCTGTGATTGGGGTAGTATTCATACCTCCTGTTATAATTCTGAGATTGCAGTTTTGTATCTTTGAGATCTTTTGAGTGTTACTCTTGGCTGCAGTCCCCCATGCTGACATTCCATATTCCAAAGCTGGTCTTACATAACCTGTATATGCTCTACTTAGAAATTTTCCATTTGCACCCCAATCTGTTCCAGCCAATTTTTTAAGGAGTGCTGTCCTCATTGTACCTTTTGTTTGGCACTTGTCTATGTGCTGTTTCCATCAAAAGTGACTCCAAGGTATGTAGGTGTCTCATCTTTTGACAATGTTGACCATTTATGGTTAGTAGGATTTTCTGTGGTTTGGTGGACATGCTGAAGATGATATAGGTAGTTTTTTGGGCATTGATAGACATGGCCCATTGGTCTGTCTACTTGGCCAAATTGTCCATAGTTTCTTGCAACCTTATTTTTGTTGTGCCAACGCTCTCTTCACTGCACCATATCGCCAGATCGTCTGCATACATTGCAGCATTTACTTTACGCGAGAGAATTTGGTCAATGTCATTCATGAATATAAGGAATAGAGTGGGGGATAGAACACCTCCCTGTGGTACTCCATGCTTAAAGAGTTTCTTTCTGCTATGCTTCATTTCAAGCTTCACTGCTGCTTTTCGGTTTTGCAGGTAGTGTTTTATCCAGTAATACATGCGCCCTGTCACTTTGTTTTGTTGTAGTTTAAGGAGGAGTCCATCTTTCCATACACAATCAAAGGCTTTTTCCATATCTACCCACACCACTGATGTCTTTTTTTTTCTTGGAAAGCATCCTCTACTTCCTGGGCAATTAGTGTAATCTGGTCTTCAGTTGATCTACACTTTCTGAAGCCAGCTTGCTGATTTAGCAGGATTTTTTTATTTTTTTTCTAGGAACCACATCATTCTTTTGTTTGCCAGGCGCTCCATTAATTTGCAAACACAGCTGGTCAGACTTATTGGGCGATAGCTGTCTACCTTATTTTTTGGCTTGCCTTTCTTGTGGATGCGGATGATGACGATAAGGAGTGGACTGAGTAAGATAATTTCCAAGTTATGGATAGTATCATCATACATACCCCGACAGGAAAATTCTGCAATAATTATGATGCAGAAATCCAGGCAATTAGTGTGGCAGCTAAAAAACTGCTGAACTCCAACTCTGGCCTACAGCCTGTGGTATTCCTGACAGATGCAAGGTCAGTGCTTCAAGCTCTCCAGTCTGGAAAACTAACAGACTTAAGAAAACTACTTAGCGAATTGTCTTACCAGTATAGGGTAACCATGCAGTGGATACCCTCTCACTGTGGAATACCAGGAAATGAAAAAGCAGACCAACTGGCTAAGGAAGGTGCTGCCGAAGACCAACCAGATATACCAATCACCTACCATCAGAAAAAACAGATGATAAAGTCAATAAGAAAGCCACAAACACCAACACAAGATGACTATCACATTATGAACAGATCAGAACAAGTTATAATTCTACGTCTCAGAACAGGACACAACCGACTCCGCAGTCACATGTATACAAAGTTCAAGATTGGCAACACGGCCATGTGGACAGGCAGCACAGAGTGCCAAACATATACTTCAAGAGTGTTCTGAGCATGAAACGCTGAGGCAGACATATTGGCCAGAGGAAACAACACTGGAATCAAAGCTCTATGGGACACTGTATGAACTACAAAAGACAGTGAGTTTTATTAAGGAGAAAGAATTACAGATATAGACATGTTTCAAGTGAACGAAAGAAGAAGAAGAAAATCATACATACCCTTTTACCATCTAACTAAAGGAAAAGAACTCTTATTGGCTTGTCTGGAGTGTAACGCCATCGGCTTAGAAATTCACTAATCACTAGAGATTGTCTTCGATATGCAGATGACACTATCCTTTTAGCAGAACGTGAAAAGGAACTACAGACTAATAGATCAAGTACAGAATATGGACTAGATGTAGGAAAAAATATATAAAACCATGGAATCAGAAGAACATGTGCTAGACATGAACATACATGTAGAGATACTGTAACACGTGGATCATTTCCAATATATTGGACACATAATCACAAATGGTAGATGTGAAAAAGAAGTTAAAAAGAGAATAGAAATGGCTAAAATTACTTTCAATGACATGATAAAAATATTAACATCTAAACAAATTACAGACATACTAAAATATTGGAATTATAAAATGATACATTTATTCTATATTGATGTATTCCCATGGCTCAGAAATTAGACAATGAACAAACAATTAGGAGGCAGAATTGAAGACAAAAACGAACAAAGAAGTTCTAATAACACGTCGTATGAAGAAAGAATTATTAAAGAAAATAAAAATCAAACAAATAAAGTATTTTGGACATCTTAAAAGACATGAGAACATGTTGAAGACCTTACTTGAGGGTAAAGTCGAGGGGAGGAGAACAAGAGATGCAAATAGGAGAGAAAAATCATGATATGGACAGGTTACAGTCTAGAAGAGTGCACCACTGAGGTAAAATTCGACAATCGATAATAAATAAGACTTCTGTAAAATTGTAGGAATATACAATTACTTAGGAATAGGTAGAACACCAGATTTTTTTAGTTTTACAACCACCAACAGACTATCAGTCTATGTGGTATAGGCCTACATATGAAAACATACAAATAACAATATACAAGATATTTTCATCATATTCTTTTTAAAGAATATATACAGCAAACAGTGAACATACAATAAAAGCAGTAAATACAATAGTACTATCATATAGACACTAGAACGCAGATATTAAAATAGTAGGACGTCCAAAGTGACAATAACATACATGTACACAAGTTGTCATGGGTTAGGCCTATATAGACCAATAGATGAGACTCTTGTTCCATGACTAGAATAAGGGGCGGTTTCGTGGGCGAGATAGAAAGATGGTCAGTCAACGTACAATGGCGGACACACTCAAGGAGAGATCTGAGTACCTATGGACTTGTCCTAGTGCAGTGACGATGATCCATGACTAACTAATAGGTGAGACGGACTTAAGATTGAGTGGCCGCTTCTGTAGGCATCTTCATGCCATTAAAAAAAGCAAACCTACTCCTGTCGCCATACAATTCAGTGATGATTGTCATCATGGTGCTTTCATATCCAGGTCACTGTCGTTACCACTGATGCTAAATCTAGATACGCCCTTTAAAATCAGTTTACATTTGAGTTTAGTACCCGTAAGCCTTAATTGGGATCACTCATTTGTTTACATTTTGGATTTTATTGCTGTCCATGTTGTTTTCAGTAATACTGTTTCATACCGTTTTAATTTCCCCCGTTTCCTTTTTTCTTTTTTTTTAAACCCGCTTCCAGGACAACTTTTTTACTCGTATGTCATTGGCGTCTTTGACATCGCACTGTTTTAATATCTGCATTCTGGTGCCTCTGTTTTAGTAGGATAACATTATTTTTACTGTTTCTATATTTTGTTCACTGTTCTGTATATTCTTGAAAAGACCTTATGGTTGAAAATATCTTGTATATTATCATGTGTATGTTTTCATATGTATACCACGTAGACCGATAGTCTGTTGGTTATCATACAACTACAAACATCTTGTGCTCTACATAAGCACTAAGGTTTGTTTGTTTGTTTTGCGTTCGCTCCATTGTAACCATCACGGATATCCGTGCGATTTCCGCCGGGAGCGTGATTACGTTGTGCCACCGTTATGCGCCTTGTAGGCCTAGCACATCCGATTTCGGCATGCCTTGACAATTCGGGTGGGCTACCCTTAGCCTGTGGCAGCCTCTATATCTGTCTCCAGTCACGCGTAGTGGAGACTCTTCGCCCAGACGATTTTTGCTCTCGTCTGACTCGCACGAGGTGTTCCACTGTCTATGAACTTGCCTCGTGTAATTGGACGTGCTGTGCCCATTGGGTACTGAACCGTTTCTCATCCGTGAGCCTGGTTCCTTAAGGGGAAGAACTCAACAGAAGAGTTGGACCCTGGCCGCACTAAGGTAAAATACAGGGAATGTTGCGAGTGCATTGCAGCCAACCTACGTTGCGGAGAGGATACTTAATGATGATGAGAGATTATGCGATTGGTATGCTACGTTTGATGTCATAGGCTATTGGCCTATTGTACATATTTAAAAATATATAGTCTATAGTCCTGCCTATTTATTTCAGTTATTACTTTTGGGATGTATTTTCTTCTTCTGCGATCAATTGTTAAACATCCAGTCCAATATTGGTCATGTATAGAGCGCTTTGTTTTAGGTCATCTTGGGTTCCCAACAACTTGTTTTGCACAGAAGCTCCTGTAAGTCCGATTGTCATTTCGAGAACAGTGAAACTGTGACAATCATGTAGTAGGCCTACATGTTCTGGTGTCTGTGCTGCTGCCCCACATATGTAGGCTGCAGAGCTCCTAATACCAATTCTGTGTGAGTGCGAGTTTAGATAGTAGTGTCACGTTCTCAGTAGAAATATCCTGTGTTAATTTCTGTTCAATTTGTTAATGTTGCCTTGCTCGGAGGTATAGTTTTATGTCATTTATTATTCTGTCCATGTATATGTTGAAAATTAGGGGTGAAAGTACGCATCCTTGTCTTACTCCAGATCTTGTTTCAAAAGGTTCAGTCATTCCATCTGTTGTTCTTGCTGAGCTTTGGCATTTTTGATATATCGCTTTTATGTTATCTAACAGTTGTCCTCTGATGTTATACATTTCTAAGGTTTCCCATAGAATGTTTCTATCTACTCTGTTGAATGCCTTTTCCTGGTCTACAAATACTGTGTTTAAATCTTGATTGTATTCAATTGCTTTTGCACTCAGTTGTCTCAGTGTGAAAAGTGCGTCTGTACAGCTTGCTCCCCTTCTGAAGCCAAACTGAGAGGGGCTCAACTGTGGTTCTGCAATGTATCACATTCTTTGTTCTATTATTTTTGCATAGATTTTACCTGTGTGACTTAACAGGGAGATGCCTCTATATGACTCACACTCTCTCTTATTAACTTTGTTTTTCCATAGTGGTACAATTACTGATTTTTGCCAGTCATCTGGTACTTTTCTTTCTGACCAGGCTATTAGATACATTATTATCAACATTAATATTAAAAAACAATATTATTTTAAATAAAAGCATATCTACAACAGCAGTGTACACACACTAGCTACTATGTCCTGAGTTCATTTTGTAACTAAACAATATAAACAGATATAATATTTGAACTTTTAGACTGAAGGCTACAAATTATGGGTAGATTGGGATCACACAAGAGGGTCTACACTACAAGCAATGGCAGAAGCAGTGGAGAGCTCAGCTGTGGTGCTCATTTGTATGTCTGAGAAGTATAAACAAAGTCCTAACTGCCGGACTGGTAAGTCTTGTGTGCAGAGAATTTTGTGATTTATTTCTGAGAATTGTGTGATTGATTTCTGAGAATTGTGGAATAAAATAAAATGAGTCTAGTGAAAACATGATTTTACCCATATATGCTCGCTGCCTAGTCATTTGGTGACCAGAAGCAGACTGTCTATTGTTACCTTCAGCACATACTTCGTGGAGATGGTTCCATTCGTCAATCATCCATAGTTGTCAACTAGTACGGATTCTGTGCATTCATGTGGATTTTGGCCCCCCCCCTCACAAAATGTGCTTTTTGGGTGTGTTTTTTTTAAAACAAAAAAGGTCTTTTGGTTGTTATATATTCAGTAATTACTACTAATGCAGACAATTTGTTGCTATTGAACGTATTGATGGACAAAAAAAATGACAAATTTTAACAAATTTGTGGGGTTTTTGGGGAGTTTTTGTTTTGGGTGCAAAATACCGACATTTTTATTGAAATATGAAAATAAATTGTTTTAAATATGCTATTTCTTATTTGTTTGGTTAACCAAAGGTTTTTGCATGCCATACATTAGTTAACTCCAACCCTGATCACATGGTTAACAGACAAGTGAATTATATACTATATTACAGAGGCTCTCAAAATAAAGCTAAGATGATACTCACATATACATTATGTCTGCCAGTCAGCAGGGATCCCTGCACATACAAAAAATCTGTTCATATAAGCCTAATCATCATGTCTAGCAGAGGTAGCATGGATTCTTGCACATACAAAAAAAATTTTCATATAGGCCTAATCATCATGTTAGCGGAGGTAGCATAGATTCTTGCACATACAAAAAAGCTGTTTCATATAAATCATCAAGTCTGGCAGAAACAGCATGGATCCTTGCACAAACAAAAAAACTGTTCATTAAATAACCCAAATATCGGAGGATGTCCGACAAAAATGAAGTGCTGCAGTAACCATACAAATAGAGGTAAATGCAAATAAAGTAAATAGGTTACTAGAAAACTATCAATATAAAATATAGAAAATAATAAAAAAAAGAACAAATACAAATATATTCGTTATGGTTTTTTGTTCTTAACTGTTTGTTATTTTCTATATTTTATTATTTTATATTGATAATTTTTAGTAACCTATTTACTTTATTTGCATTTACCCAAAAAACTGTTCATATAATCATCAAGTCTGGCAGAGATAGCATGGATTCCTACACATAAAAAAAAGCTGTTTCATATAATCATCAAATCTGGCAAATAAATGATCACATAATAATTCTGTCAGTCAGATTGACTAACCAACCAAACTGACTAATTAACTATTCTCTAAGAACACTGTTTGATGGGATCCTGTGTTATTTTCTTTATTGTTGTTATTTTCCATGTTGTTGATGCAGGTGTCTTGTTAATTATATGGCTAAATTTAGCTCATACTTAACATTTCTTTTTGTAACTGCCAACAGAGGCAGAGTATACATTTCAGCTGAGGAAAGACTACATCCCACTCATGATGCAGTCTAGATATTGGCCTGATGGCTGGCTGGGTGCGATATTGGGTGCACAACTTTTCTTTGATTTCAGTGGCAAATATCCGTATGAGAAACCATTACAGGTATGTGGCAATAGCTGATTCTGATAGTTTATGATGATAATATTCCAACAAATTGGTTGCATCTGGAAAACAAAAATCAATAGAAGTCAGAAATAAAAATATATTGAAAATATATATGACTATTCATTCAACATAAGATAGGTATTAATTTCTTTGGTAGGTGAGAAGTGAGAGTTGCAATGGTTTGTACATATATATATACACAATCATAAATTTAGAGTATACATATACATGTAGTATACACACTGTGCACTTGTGGAACAGATGAACAGGCCTCTGAATATATTCTGCAGAACTGCCCCCAGAATAAAAAATTGAGAGATAGCCTAATGGTGCAACCCTGCAAGTAAAGATATATGGAACCAAAGAGAAGCTTTAGACAACAGTGGTGTTCATCCAAAAGACTTGTCTGATGGTGTAGACATCAAGTCTTGAACAAAATAAAGAAGATTGGTAGCATAGACCTTTACTATTCAGGATGCAATAATCAACCCATCATTTTTGTGGCTACAGGGTTTACTAGACATTATAAATATTTCATTAGGTTGTCATTGTTTTATGAATGGTCTTAATGCAAATTTGACTGCAGCAAGGTTTGGGCCTGGTACCTTGTTCTACTGAGACATACTCTGTATTTCTCTGTCACATAGCTGGACATAGCCTCAAGGAAGTTTGACTTTGTCACTATTGTTTCTTATGTCAGTCAATAAAATTTTACTTTTAGCCCCAGATAAGTAGCATGAACAAATCACTCGTAGCTCCTAGCAATTGAAGCAACAGCAACTGATGTAATTACTGTTCACAGGGAAGTGGAAGACTAATAACTAACTTCTAGTTTTGAAGTTATAGATCATTTGGTCTAAACTAACTTCTGACCTGTCAAGCTGGAAGCAACTAAATAACTTCTGACAGTGAAGTTACAGACAAATAGCTAACTTTTGGTTCTGAAGTTGAAGACAAATAGCAAACTTCTGACAGTGAAGTTATATACAAATAACTAACTTCTGACAGTGAAGTTATAGACAAACGACTAGTTTCTGACAGTGAAGTTATAGACAAATAACTAATAAATAGGATTACCTTTTCTATTCGTTGTAAAATTGAAAATAATAATGAACACTTGACAGTAAACTTTGAAGTAATAGCCGATGGATGACAACTAAGTTTATGAAAATAACTGACTGCTGGAAGTAGGATGCCCTCAGCTGGTTCGACCACAGAAAATCTTTTTGGTGCAAACCATGTGATGTGTAAATTATAATGTTTGTCACAAGATCTGTGGACGAGTGACTTTGCCACTACACTAACAGGTCTCCCTGAGTATTGATAGTGAAGTTGAAGGTATAATCCAACAATTTATGTTGGCTGTTGTAATATTGACGATTCTGATAAATCTGAAAATATCAACCATTCTCACTTTCCTCCAGGGTTTGCTCAAGGAGTTGAGAGGAAGAGGCAGCTCACCCAACAGGACAAAATCACAACCCAAACCTTGGTCAGTTAATCTATTATTTATTTATTTATTCTGACCATTTGCCATCATGTTAACTATTCAAACACCTCACCCACATATACTGCAAAATTTACAATTGTGGTAATTGAGAGCAAAACTACAGAAACTCCTACTGCTCTCAAAGTAAAAGCAATTTATCACCCAGACAACTAATACCTCAGTTTACTGTAGATTCATGTCTTCACAGATGGATCATCAGAGAATGCAATAAAGAGAAGATGAGCTGGGATACAAACATCTATACCAAACACCCTAAAAATAGAACTCTCAATCGCTACTAGAAAATTATCAACAAACTACCTGGCAGTAAAAAAATTTGAATACTTAGGAGCAAACATCAACGGTGCAGGAGACTGCATGGCAGAAATAAGGAAGAGATTGGGAATGGCATATTGCAAAATAACACGGCTGAAAAACATATGGAAAAACAACAAAATAGAAACGAAAGTGCTGATGTTACGAACTTTTATTTTTCCGGTTGCAACATACGGCTGTGAAACATGGACTCTAAGTAAAACAGCGGCAAAGAAGATCAACGCCTTCGAGCTGAAATGCTACAGAAAGATACTTAGAATATCATGGAAGGATAAAATCAGAAACTCAGATATTATAAACACACTGAATATTCCAGAGTGTTGGTTACTAAACACAATAACAAAAAGAAAACTACGCCTGTTTGGTCATATAAAGAGACATAACTGTTTAGAAAGACAAATAATGGAGGGAAGAGTACCTGGGAAGAGGAAAAGGGGCAGACCAAGAAGACGATGGACTGACGACATTAAAGATAATATGAATACATCGCTAGAAAATGCAAGCCACATTGCCCAAGACAGAGAGAGGTTCAGAGAGTTCATTGGGAAGACAACGTTCTGGAAGGAATACGTCACATGACACACACCTGGCAGTTGACATGGCAGCTACAAGCAATCTTAGAAGCAAGGTGACATGGCAGCAGTTCCCAGGTTTTTAATCATTTCATTGGACACTCCATCAGCTCCTGGGGACTTTTTCATTTTCAATTTGGATATTGCATACTCCAGTTCTTTCATTGTGATTGGTGCCTCCATGACTTCAGGTATATGTTCACCTTATTCAATGTTTTGCTGGTTCTCTCGAACCTCCTGTTGTTTGTCTGGGCTAGCTTTGACATTATTGTCTTCTTCAAAGGAATCTACAAAGTAATCTGCTGCATGTTTACCTATTATAATGTTTCTATCTTTATAAAGTGTGATCCTTGTATTTCTCCCTGTACTTTCATTATTTAGTTGTTTTACAAGTTTCCATAATTTCCTAGTATTTCTTTCTAGGTTCAACGACTCTGTTTTCTTTCCAGCTGCTCCGTCTGGCTTGTAACTTGGCTATTTGAAATTTAGCCTTTGTTTACTGATATTTGTTGTGGTGTTCTCGGCTGATCTGTTATCTGCCTGCTGTCTAGATGTTTCCATCTTGTGTTGCAGCTTTCCAGTTCATCATTCCAGTAGGGTTTGTAGTTTTTGAGTGCCTCCCTGAGTATGGTTTTACTAGCAGCATGTAGTATACATCTATTAAATTCACTCACTGCTCTATTGATGTCTTTGTCCAAGTTCATGTCCTTAGCTAGAACACTGGTTAAATGCTGTTACATTTTCCAGTCTGCCCTCTTATAGTTCCACCTAGTGAGCGTGCTGCTGTCCTTGGTAAATTCATTGTGGATTTCTAGAAATACTGGTCTGTGGTCACTACCCCCAAACTGCTTTCCAACGACACGTGTGATGTTCCATTCCAGGCCTGGTGAGTGGAATGCCAGGTCTGGTGTAGAGGTGGTGTGCCATGCTCTCGGGTAGAGGGTGGTGAGTCTGCTGGCTGGTTAATAAGTATGAGATTATTTTCATCCTGCCAGCTCTCAAGTTCCTCACATCTGTTGTCCATTTGATCGTAGCCCCAGCTCTGAGAGTGGCTGATGAAGTCACCACACACCATAAGTCTCTCTTTTTCAGGTATTGTGTCTAGTGCCAATGGTCTATCATTTTGGCAGTAGTAGTTCAGGAGATGGAATTCTTCACTGTCTGTTTTTAGGTGGAGCATCTGGTATTCTGCCCCCTCCATATATACTTCCAGCTAACATGCGCTGATATTGTTTTTAACAAGTGTCAGAATTCCACCATTTTGCCTGTCTTTTCGGTCTAACCGGTAGCACTGGTAGCCTCTGATTTTAAAGGCTATATCACTGCTGAGGTGTGTTTCCTGGATACAGCACACATTAACTTGTTCTTCACTTAAAATATATTCAAGTTCCAATTTTTTACTGTATCCATCTCTTTTGCTGTTGACACCCTGAGCATTTCAGTGCATTATTTTTATTGGTCGTTGGTTTGTTTGGCCAGTAGTTCTATTCCCTTGCCTCTTGACTCCTCGGCGCAATTGAGAAGGGCTTCCAGTAACTAAGGTTGGACCCTTTCGAGGTAAAGGCCCTGGCACCATCCCTGCCTGAACATCCGCCACAGGGCAGGCACCATAACTACTAATAGATACAGACATGTTCCCATTGTGTTTTGTGTGTGGCATCCTGATTATTTGTGCGCCTTTTGGCTGATTGCCTCCGTCTTCAGCACCCTGCTTACTTGGGCAGGACTATGGTCCTGCTCGAAAGGGACTGCCCGACCAATCTTAGAATCCAGCCCCTGTTGACTGAACTAAGCTCTATCACCAGTTCACGGAGCTGGCCTTGATGGGATAACTGTCTACTAGCAACACAGTGGTGCTGCAGTGGATCACTGTACAATGCATGATTGCAGGGAATGAGGCAGTGGACAGACTGGCAAAATCAGGTGCAAAAAAAATTTAATTAAATCCTGCAATATCACTGACTGAAGCAAAAATTAATTTAATTGAATACAAACATACATAGAGTCAGAGAACAGGCAGCAACTTTCCACAGGATCCCATCCTAAAGCTGGTCATAGTAAGCTATCATTTTTACTCTCCACAGAGGACACTGTAGACTACAAGCCCATCTCTACAAAATAAAGATTGTCAAAAAACAAGATCATACGGGTCTCCAGGCTCCAGAACATATTCTGCAGACATTTTTTGGTGACTTCAGGTCTAAAACCTGGCCCCAGGAGACAGATCTGGCTGTTAGCCAGCAAGACTATATAAATGACGACAGACAAGGTCAAATTGTCCAGTTTTTGTTGATGGCGAAATCAGATATTTCTAAATGTTAGACTAGCTTTGTTATCAATTTTACTACCATGGGGAAAAGTGGGTGATGCCAGCTATAAATCAAGAACCCATTATTTTAGAAAGTTAAGCATATATTGTGAGTCAATGTCCTTGATCATTAAGCAAAAACTGACAAAAGATAGCTGAGATGACCATTCATGAGTGTTTCACTGTAGAATTTTTGTTTTCATGGACAGGACATTTTTTTTTTAGATTGATACTCAGAACCAGAATAACCAACAAATATAAGGTTGATATATAACATATCCTTGTTAATTCCCAGAAAAAAAGCATTGTGTGTATTTAACCTACTAGGCTGACAGGTATGAATAGAGAATGCTACACTCTGGAAATAATATCTTACCTGGAGAATATTGCTACATTCTTTATTGCATAACATATTATTTTGCCACACATGGTCTTTAACAGCTTCGCAACAAAGAAAAATCGTCACATGTGAAATGAAGTGTCTGAGAAAAGCTGCAATGGTTACCAAACTAGATAAAATAAGAAATGAAGAAATTAGGAAAAGAGTTGGTATAATATCATGTATCGAACATATTGAGAGACAGCAAGTAAAATGGTTTTGTCACCTTATGAGAATGAAGCCAAACCAAATACCAATAAGAGCATATAATACCAGAATAGCCGGGCATAAAGCCAAAGGTAGACCACGAAAACGGTGGATAGAAAACATCAAGATAGCAGTATGACTCAGCTGTAAATATGTTCTCCTCAAGGAAGGATGGGAAAATGTTTTACCTTTTTTAAAAAAAGGTTAATTGTACATTTTCGTGTGTCAGATCTTCTGTTTGATGTTAAATTTGATTACCCTTTTGCCTTTTTCTGAAAAATCACTAGTGGGAGAGAAGGTTTGACTTTTGACCCTATTTTTGGCCAAGTTCTAGTACTAAAAGACATGTTCAATATTTGCAAAGAGGGAGGGAGGTTGAATTCCCCTCCAACCCCCCTTATCTACAGACCTGTATACTCATGTATGCTCTATGCTTTCTTAGTGACTCAATGAGCATGCTAAGAAATATTAAGTGACTCAATGAGCATGCTAAGAAATATTAAGTGACTCAATGAGCATGCTAAGAAATATTGACTCAATGAGCATGCTAAGAAATATTAAGTGACTCAATGAGCATGCTAAGAAATATTAAGTGACTCAATGAGCATGCTAAGAAATATTAAGTGACTCAATGAGCATGCTAAGAAATATTAAGTGACTCAATGAGCATGCTAAGAAATATTAGGAAATTACTGGGCACACAGGCAGTGGTTGAAGTTGATGAAGACTTCCATTAATGATAGGCATATAAATACTAAGTTGGCTAGGGTGTCCTAGTTTGTTTATTATTATATTTTTTTATTCAATATTTCTGCTTGTTGTGTTTTATTTCTTGATAAAGTTCACATTGGTGGCCGCAACATAGGAGGTATTCCTGTTATATTTTTTATCATAGGTTTCTAAATGGTATTTTTATTGATGCAGCAATCGAGCTCTACTTAACTTTTAGTAGATGTTTTTGTGAAACCATTGAGTCTTGTTATATTTGTAGAATTAGCATACTTTGTGCTTTGCTTTTTTCTGATTTAGTAGGCCTATATATTATATAGATAATAGTATATTATAGTGTTATATAATATTATAGTATATAGATTTACTGTAGTCTTCTCTGTTATCAATCCTAGAACCCACTTTTGTTTGTCTCCCATAGATGAAGATTTTGCCTTTCATGATACGACACAAGCAGTAACTACAGTAGCCAACAGTTCATCTGTAATTGGCAGTTCTCCATCAACTCCTTACAGCAACAGCAATGCTGCAGCAGTAGCTTCCATGAGTAATGAGAATGTGGAAAGTTTACTAGTTTCCAAAGGGCTACAAAGGTGAACAGTTTTGACTTTGTGGAAGGTGTAGATAAATATTGTTGATGATAGCAACAGCAGTCATGGAAGTAATAATAGCAATATTTTAACTATGGGTAGATCTCTAAGTTCTAACATGAAAAGCCTTGTGTTGACAAACTTTTTCCTTTTTTTTAACAGTTGAACTTGTGACAACTGCAACCATTTTGGTCAGGTAAATTTTAAGTGGATTGGTATGAGGGTGCTTAAAAAACCTCAAAAGTATTATCAAAATTAAAATGACCATTACATTGTTTTGTAACCTGTCAATATTGTTGTAAATGGCATCAGACACGTCAATCATGAATAGCCTGTCACATAACTGACATTTAAACTTCCTACTCCAGTCTCATATAGTTGCTGTGTGGACATGCATGTATCACCATACTAAATTAGCATTGATAAAAGCAAGACATTGTGACTAGTGAAGCCAAGCAAGATCCTACGAATAGCCATTTGGTCACAAATTTGAAGAAGCTAAATCAATCAATCAAGTTCCATGCTGAGTGGTGTAGGCGATCATGCTTCTCCACAATTCTCTGTCTCTTGTGTTGTTAATAAGTTCAGTTGGTTCAGTTAGTTCAATTATAATTAATAATTTCCTAAAGTGGATTTAGCTAATGGTCATCATGACTTGTGATGGACAAACAACAATTGTAAAAGTCCTGATTTGGCCAATCTATTGAAATTTGTACCACTGTGAAACATCTGTGAGAGATATTGATTCCAGAGATTTCATGTCTTTTGCATCCTAACTTAACTATTATTACTCCCCAGGTTAACAACAGTTTTCTCACAAATTGATGGACAGCTTATCTGGCAGCTTAAGAAAATGAGAGAAACGGTGAGCAACATTGGATTTCTTCTGCTTTCAAATATACATAAATATAAATTTCTATATAGGTTAGATAAAGATGTTGATGTATGTACAGATGGATCCGTAAGAAATCTACTCAAAATGATACAAGGCAACTATTTCTAGTATAAACACAGAAATAAAGGTTGTTGAGTTACTCCAGCAAAACCAACTGAATATTCATAATAATAATAATAATACTCATAACCCATCAGTTAGTTAGTTAGTCAAGGGATCATCGTCATTGCACTCCGGACAAGTCCATAGGTGCTCAGATCTTTCCTTGAGTGTATCCGCCATTACACGTTGACTGACAGTCCCAGTACGTTGTTGATTGACCATCATTCTTTTTCGCCCACGAAAACTCCTTTCTAGCGACACCACATTTCAAACCAAGTTCCTTTATTCTAATCATGGAACAAGAGTCATAGTCACTTGTACAGTCATTTGTTCGTGCGTTTTCACGTAGGGCATTCAAAATGTCTGCCCGATCCATCGCTCCACCAAAAGCCGTAGTAGCAGCGTGGGCAGCCAACCTATCTGCTCTTTCATTACCCCGGACTCCCGCGTGTCCCGGCACAAAAATAAAGTCACTGTACGCACACAGGAATTATTCACTGCATCCAGCCACTGTTCTCGAACGTACCCCATCTGAACTTTCACAATCATGTTCATGGTGTCAGTGAGGATACAGGCATGCTCGCAGAAGTCTGTGAGCAGACCCATTGCAAAGCTTTGGTCACCGCCAGAATCTCCATTGTCAAGCTGCTTGTCATCTGAACGAATGCACCACTTTCCTCTCTGATAGTCTCCCCCCTACCTTTCAGCCGTGAAAGCCCAGGAACTCCTGATGTGTCTCTCAACCGACCCATCTGTATATATAACTATATCACCTTCTCTGGAATTCTCACTGATCAGAGCGAGCACCTCCGACTCGACCACTGTCGGACACCATTCCCTGCACTCTCTATTGAGTGTTATTACTCCTTCGAAGGCTGTTGGGTAATCCGAGGGTGCCAGACTCCATTCGGCCCCAGGTAGTACATCCTCCAATCTGCAGAAACTCTGTATAACGTCCTCTGCGCACCCCATCCACGACTTTCCTCTCTTTAGTCTACTTCCTTTCACTTTGATAATTTCTGGGTGTAGAGGGTGCTCTTTATCAGTGGTGATTTTTAGGTAGTCCTGCGCCCTGCACATTTGTATTCTTTGCTCCGCAGTTGGGCAATCAAGTAGGTATCGCATAGCCCGAGCCGACGTATCTCTCGTGCACCCCAAAATTATTCGCATTGATTCATTTTGGATTCTATCCAATCTTTCTGTTTGAGTTTGACTCAGTGTCAGAATTGCCAGTGCGTACTCTACCACCGCCACCACCAATCCTTGATACAGCAGAAATAGTCTCTGTTCGCATTGAGCAGCAGCCATAACTTTCATCGCCGCAAGACCTTTATAAGCCTTTACAATTATGTGGTCAACATGATCTTTGAAACTCAAACTTCGGTCCAACATGACCCCCAAGTACTTCATTGTGCTGGTTCTCTCGAGGACATCCCCTCTCAAAGTAACCGATGGCGTGGACGTGTTCACTATGTGATTTTTTAGGGAAAACCATGTTATCGATGCCTTTAATGGATTAACAAAAGCTCCAGAATTACTGCACCATTCTCCTATGCGATCAAGCTCCCTCTGCAAATTTCTGGCAATTCTTTCTCTATCTCTGCCCTGCCTATATACCAAGATGTCATCAGCATAAAACATGGTTCTCCCTGGTCCTGCAATCTTCTGACAGCTTGTAATTTGAACTGTATACACATTGAATAGTACTGGGGACAGAGGTGACCCTTGTGGTAGTCCTGGATTTATGACTGTTGGTGGCGAAGACCAACTCCCACACCTAAGAACAACCTGTCTCTGATAAAGTGCAGAGACAATCCACCTGACAACACATGGACTTACTTGGAGTTGCAGCATTATGGTCATCAAGAAATCCAAGGGCACTCTGTTATAAGCATCCTCCAGGTCTATTGCAGCAGCGTATGTCTCCATTCGTTTGTCAAAACCTTCGAAAACGTCCTGCGAGAACACGGCGGCATTGTGCCAAGTCTACTTACCTGGACGATAACCTCCCAATGTTGATGGTAGTCTATTATTCTTTTCTAGATGTAGGGACAATTTCCACGCCATAATCTTTTCGAACAACTTGCCGATCGTATTCTGCATGGTTATGAGTCTGAAACCCTGTATCTTAGCATGACTCTTGCCAGGCTTGGGTAGTGGGATCAAGTAACTATGCAACCAGTCCTCCTCTACTTTGCTGTTCGCTAGGCTCTTGTTGAACAACATTGCCAGCTCCTTAAGGTCTTCATCTGACCTGCCTTTGAGATCATCGTGCCTAATGCTGTCAGGTCCTGGCGCAGAGTTTCTTGATCTTTTCAGTACGACTGTAATATCTTCAAGAGTAATTACATTATCGCTTTCCAAAGCTTGCTCCTTGCACATGTCTGTGACTGTTTTCATGATTTTATTGTAATTCACTAAATTTCTCTGACCGATTTGTGCCTTGTCATGAGCCAGCAGTGCTGCATTTATTCTCATCTGTCTTCTGCCATACCAAGTCTGTGCTTTGAAAATTGGGGATTGTTATACGCTTTCTTGGGTCGTTCATTGATTTATGCAGGTGCCAGAACAGTTTTATTGACTTTTCTTTTGCAATCTCATGACAAAAGTCTTCCCATTTTTTTTCATTTGCAGCTTTAGCAATATCTTTAAATTCTTGACCCCTGTCATCTTTGGTCTGTTTTAATTCCACAAGATCTGGCTGTGCGGTCATCTTTTTCCTTGCTTTCTGCCACTCTGCAACTGCGCTACGTTTACTCTTCCATGCACATTGGACTTCCATTATTCCACCAGGGGGGTTGATTCCACATTTGTGCCTTGGTGGCGTGTGTTCTACGTTTTTTCCTTCCTAATTATGTTTATGATGGACGACCCATTACGATCGTACTGGAAGGACTTAACTCTAGCTCTCTGTTGTTTACTCTTTCCTTTGTCCACCAACAAGACACATGGCAAATGGTCACTGCCGTGATGCGCCAACACATCCCATCTACATTTGGGTGCGATATCAGCCGTCACTAGAGCCAGGTCGATTGCACTGTCGTCGTCGCCATCCCTAGCAGCAAGCCTTGTCATGCTCCCGTCATTTAAGCATACTAAATTTATATCAATCAAGGCCTCCTCAAGATCTCTTCTCTGTTGATTAGAGGTAGTATTGCCCCAAGAGCTTCTTTTTGCATTAAAATCCCCACAGAAGATGACGTCTCTTTCTTCCTATACTATCTCAACTAAAGATTTCCATCCCTGCACGTTCAGGCTGGTGTTGCACAAATAAACGTTGACGAGCACGAATGGGTGATGTGCGTTTTATATCCTGATAGCTTGCAGCTGAATATCACCACTATCCCATTTGGACACGTCTATCTCGACAGCGTCAATGCCTTCTCGTACAAGAATTACTTGCCCCATGTGTCGCCTATTGTAGAAACTTTGAAAGCCAGTGACTTTAAGACGGTTTCGTATTCCCAAATGCGATTCTTGTAGGGCTACAATATCTGCGCTGTAGATTAATTTATCGAGATCTGGGCGCCTTTTTTCCACACTTGCGACATTCCAGAATAAAACATGTAGCGATTTTAACGACAGACGCTCGACCTTCGATCTGTGGCACCTCGCTCCAGCGCGCCGACCTTGTCGTTTGGCCCCGCCCCGTTTAGGACGTTTTCCGGCCATTAGTGTGTACTAGGCCTTGTAATTACGTGGAATAACGGCTACACTCATGAAAATTTCAGCTCTGATGCACGTACTCCGTCGCACCGGCGAAGATCTTAATGAGTGGACTCCCTTGCCAAAATAACTAACACCACATCCTAGACAAAATAATGAATAAATCCATCTTTCAAGTGATGTTGGCGGTGTCACACAAAAACACACGTCGATATGTCCGCCATTTTCACCGGAAGTGACCCATCAGTGTAATACATTGTAGATCATCAGATGCCGTGCTGATATGTGTAGGCATTTATAGGTCTCCACAACCCTTGTTTTTTTTTAGTACCCTATCTGTTATTAGGATCGTCGTTGATTCTTTACCATGCCACGATGTCAGACTATCTAATATTTGTTCTCGCTGTCATCTTTAATCTCTTTTTCCCTCAAACTTTCCCATTGCAACTGTGTTCTCCAGACCTCCTTCTCTCATATTGTGAAAAAAATAAAAATATTATCTGTTTCTAATCTTATTAAGTAACCCCGATCTCTCAGTTGACTCTTTCAGCTCATTAGAACACAAAAAGACAGGATTAATATTATACTGATACTCCAATTGTAGCATTTCAATGAACAAAATTTTACTCAGAGGTTCCTGTCTCCTCTCCAAAATCCCTTATCACCAAACAAAAATAACAACTGACATCCCGCATCATTTTACAGAAAGTCATCAATTTATCAACTCCCATTCCATTCTTCAAGGCACACAAAATTCTGTTAATGATTGGTTGATATGTTCTTCCAAGTTGTATTGTCTCTCAAATATTATGTCTAAACTTTGCAGGTGTCTACAGAGCAAACAGGCTAACAGACAGACATGTATTTTTGTCTGTGTGTGTTGCTGAAGATGGAGATGTATTGTTTGTTTATTTCAATCTTAAGAAATTATGATCAATAGCTCTCTTATATATTTTTATGATATGAAAAGGGGGGGGGGGGATACAGGTTCCTCCAGAGATCTTTTCCATACTCGGAAGACTCTAACTTTCATCATTATGCAATGAAATCTTTGAGAACTTGAAATATTTGAGAAATCTTTTACTCAAGGGAGGTAAAAATGTAAATGTAATTGTAAATATGTGTGGTAGGAAAGCTTCACTACATATGCATGTCATCTATTAGGTGGCTGTGTTGTTGTATGATGGTTGGTCTGGTGAAACCTTCAGACGTTCCACATACCAGGAAATAAGAATATATAGTGGTTTAGTCTTTTGGATGTGGGTGGACACAGAAATTGATGATACAACTGAAAAAAGCACGAATAGAACAAGAGAATTTTTTCATACCCCAAACAAAAACTTCCACTATGGGATTATGTGGTTTTGGGGGGAAAAAAACCACATAATCAGAATGAGTCTGCTGTACTTTGTAAAACTAGCTTGTATCATATTTAAGTCTTTCACCTTGGAGTGCTGTTTGACAGATGCTATTGTTTTAATGAGCATCCAAAGTACACAATCCTCAAGGCTCAAAAGGAGTTGACAGAAATACTGTTATTTTTGTGAACAACAACTTTTTGCACTGTTATATTCAGGGCTAGTTCTGTCTGTTATAGAGTATGCTTAGTAATTCTGACCCTTAGCTCAATGCAGATTGATAGACTTGACAGGATACAGAATGAAGCTATGCATATCATTCTTGAATGCCCCAGAGATACAGAAATAGGGGCAAGTTTTTCATCTTGTTGGATTATCCTACCATAGCCCCACTACAGTCCTTGAAGATTAGCATCTGTCATTCTTTTGTGCTATATGTACCCCAGAGAAGCATGGATACAAGTATATACCGACGGATCAGCAACCAGAGCAGTGAAGAATGAAGGTGCTGGCGTGTACATAAAATATCCAGAAAAAGAAAATGAATCCACATGTTCACCAACTGGAATATTCTGCTCCAACTACTCTGCAGAAGTACAGGCTTTAAACATGGCTGCAGAAATAATTAAAAACACAACAAGCAAATGCCAGCAGGTAGTATTTCTTACTGATGCTATGTCTGTCCTACAAGCCCTTGACAGCGATAAGCTGCCAGACCTGAAGAAAGCAATGCGAGAAGTGAGCATCCAAAGAAGAGTAGTACTACAGTGGATACCATCCCACTGTGGCATATCAGGAAATGAAAATGCGGACAGACTGGCAAAGGATGGAGCAACACAGGAACAAAAAGACCAAGAATACACCTACCAAGAAAAGAAGACCCTCATCACAGCCATCAGGAAAGTCGACCACCCAAAAGACAATTACCACTATCTCGACAGAGCAGAGCTGGTTTTTATCTTCTGCCTCAGAATAGGACACAACAGATTAAACAGCCACTTAAATATGCTAAGATTGGTCCCGTCACCACTGTGCCCTTGTGGGCAGGCAGCACAGACCACTGAACATATCCTGCAAGACTGCAATACACTAAACCAGTTAAGGGAAGAACACTGGCCCACAGAGATGGATATCCACAGAAAGATGTATGGGAGCACTGAGGAGCTTTCAAATACAGCAGCATTTATTAAGAAAACAGGACTTGCTGTGTAGACATGTCAAACTGCGAACAAGAAGAAGATTCTTTTGTGCAGATATACTGTTATGTGGAGCGCATGGCCGTGTGGTTAAAATGTCGTTCTCAGACCCTTGAGGTCTGGGTTCAATCCAATATTTTTCTTTTGAAGATACAATAAAAATTCTTCCTGTACATGATGCAATGTCTGCTATGGCAAAGTGGTCTTTATTTCTGCATCCCATAGAAAGCCTCCCTGAACTCCATCACAGGAAAACATGCAGTAGCAAAAGTATACTGTTATGTTTTGTCATTTTTGTGTTTGTTTCATTTGTCATTATCACTTGATGTTCTGCCAATTTTCTGTTTGGTTTTGTTTAATCTCTCTTTCTATTTTTTCATCATATATACTCTTCTGGACATACTGATTTATCTCATCTAGCCATTATTATTTGAACATTGACAGTGCAGTTTCTTACTCATTGTGTGTTACACATTGTTATTGATAAAGGCCTTTTGGTGAAAACATCATTTTTTGTGCTATTGTATATGGCAGTAGTGATTATCAAAGCTTTATTATCATGTTCCCAAGTTTCGCCTGTTAGATTAGTTTTGCTGCAGTTATATTTTACTGTTCATATTTTGAGTGCAACTTGACTGATATTCTAATGTTTTGTAAATGACACATCAAGCAACATATCAATAATGTAACAGATGATAACTCAGTTGTATTGTAATTTTTATTCCACAGGCTCCAGAATATTTCCACAACAGCTTAGAGAGACAATTTGGGATGACCCTTATTGACATTTTACGATTTAATGCAGCATTAGATAGTTTACAGTAATCACATAAACAATTTTCTTGTCACTCCACCCCACGGATGCACTTTTATACACATCTTTCATCAGGAGACTGGCAGTACAATTCTTTATTGTTTCGATGGAAGGATTTCACGATAGCTCTATGTTTCTTACTCCATCAACTGTTTAGATTATGTGTGTACTAGAAACAATGGTTAGGCCTACATGCTAAAATATTATTTCTATTTGACAGTTACACTTTTAGTAGTTAATATTTGGTAGTTTTTCATTACACATTTTATTAGTTAATATTTGGTAATCATTCATTAGACACATTTTGTTAGTTAATATTTGGTAATCATTAAACACATTTTGTTAGTTAATATTTGGTAGTTTTTCATTAGACACATTTTGTTAGCCCCATATTTTGTTAGTTAATATGTGATAATCATTAGACACATTTTATTATAGTCCGTTCAGAATCGTTTGCCGAGATGTTAAATTATTTTTATCAAAAACGTATTGTTCATTTGGATTGATCATTTGAAGTTAGGTTTAGAATAATAATGTCGCTATAGAAATATTTTTTTATCAAAGAAATGTGATCCAGTATCAAAGATACCTTATTTAACCTATATTAAAAAAAAGTTAATCTAAATTATAAACAACCGCTGGATTATGTAGATGCTTACATCTCACATCTGATTATTAAATATAAAGGCATGACCCTCACGGTAGAATGTGCACCGTTCTAAAAGTAGTTGTTTCCACTGTACATTTGTATAAAGCAATGTTACATATGGAAATTCCCGTTTAGCACCAAATATTATTTTTCCTGAACTTAGAATTATGTGAAATCAAAATCGGATATTGACTCGATTTCAAGTCACAAGTCAGAGGCACGTCTCAATATTTACAAAATGTAGGCGGCACTAAGCATATTACCTTCTGCAAGTCTATGTGAGAATGAATCTGAAAGCGAAATATTTTACTGAGCATAACATTGCTATAAAGATTTATCAATACTTCTGCAGAGAGCGTAAAAAGGGACATCTTTATTGTTCTTTATCAAATCCTGAGAAGAGAACAATGCATATTTTAGGTTTGTGTAAACGTTCATTTGATCGAATAGTGGAAGCAAGCGGATATTTATTGCCAACAAATTCACGAAAGCAAGGAAGGAAAGAAAAGATAGACAGTTTCGATAAGGACCTAGTAAAAAGAGAAATATGTAGAATGTTTGATAAAAACGAAGAAGTGACACTTAGAAAGTTGAAGATTTGGCTGAAAACTAATAACGACATTGAAATATCAAAAACTTTATTATGGAAAACTGTAAGAAATGCAGGCTTCACCTTTAGAAAGTATGCTGGTGGAAAAAACATTATTTGTGAAAAGCCACATCTGGTAGCTCTTAGAAGCAAGTATTTACGTGAAGGGAATGCGCGAGAATGGTTATGATATTGTGTATTTAGATGAAACTTGGATCAACGCTCATCATACAAATGAAAAGGAATGGCAGTTAGCAGATGGAAGTATTAAAAGATCAGTACCAAGTAGTAAAGGGCAACGTTTGATAGTTGCACATGCAGGTAGCAGACATAATGGGTTGTTGCAGAATGCTCATCTAATTTTCATTTCAAAATCCATTGACAATAGAGACTACCACTCCGAAATGAATGGGCACATATTCGAAGACTGGATCGAAAAAAGTATTCTTCCAATATTAGATAGACCTTCTTGTCTGATAATGGACAATGCTTCATACCATAACGTAGTGAACGTAGAAGATAGAATCCCAACATCATCAAGTACAAAAGATGCAATCAAAACGTGGCTCATAAAAGAACACATACCATTTACCGACAGGTACTTGAAACCCGAATTGCTTAACCTTGTAAAACAGACACAACGAACAAAGATATTTAAAATAGACAAGTTAATTGAAGAACATGGTCATAGATGTTTGAGACTACCTCCATATCATGCACACTTAAATCCTATAGAGCTAATTTGGGCAAAAGTTAAAGGACACGTAGCATCTACAAATACAACTTTCAAATTATGTGATATTGAGACTCTTACAAATCAGGCTCTATCAAATATACATAAAGACTACTGGGTGAAATGTGAGGATCATGTGTTACGCCAAGAAGAGGAATATTGGAAAAAGGAAGGTTTGTTGTTTGTTCAGCCGAAAACAGTAATCGACCTATTTGACTCGTCTGATTATGAATGATCATTACTCT
This sequence comes from Meghimatium bilineatum, assembly GCA_034231615.1. NCBI lineage: Eukaryota > Metazoa > Mollusca > Gastropoda > Stylommatophora > Philomycidae > Meghimatium > Meghimatium bilineatum. The sequence goes on from CM067322.1 coordinate 58,048,618, forward strand.
GATTAAGTCTACACTAAAAAAAGTTTGATTTGCAAAATTTACAAGTTGATTTGTAAAACATTTCATTGCTCAATACCACCCAAGCAATTCAAAAAAATGTTATAAGCAAACCATCAACCATTACTTATAAAAATTAGCCCGCTTGATTCAATACAGAAGTTCAGATATCTTGGATCAACTATTACAGACAAAATTTCCTTACATGAAGAAATATATGTACTTATTTCAAAGGCAGCGACAACATTTGTGAAACTCACACCAAGAGCATGGAACAATATCAAATTGACTCTACGAACAAAAGATATATTTTAAATTTTTTTTACACCTGCCACCATGTAAAATTTTGTGGACACGCCTATGGGTCATCATTGCACTAGATTACTGTAAAATATTTTGTTTATGGTCGAAATAATATTTACATGGGCAAACATCAAAAGAATTCGCCGCTTTCAAATAACCGTTACAGCTAGACATCAAGTAACACATATGTTTTCGCGACATGGACATTTTAACAACGTATGCCAAAATTCATGTGAAATCATCAAGAACTTTTTGAATTATAAATCATAACATCTCGGCAAACGATTCTGAACGGACTATAGTTAATATTTTGGTAGTCATTAGACACATTGTTTAATTAATTCACCGCGGAGTCTTTTTAGCATTTGGTCAGAATTTTTTTTTTAGGTTTATTTTTTTGCATATCTATTACTGGAACAAGATATATTTGTCACAAGTTCATTTTGAAAATTTCTTTAAAATTATTTGTAACAATAAAATAGGGTAGGTGGGAGCAAAGATCTGCACTTTTTACACTTTAGTATATTCTGACACCTAAACCTAACTACGAACAACAAACTGTCATCAGTGTATAGCTTATCTATCCATTTTACATTAGTGAGGGTATTGAAAGCATAAGTCTTACATGTAGACAAGAAAAAGAGAGTTTATTAACTTAAGTGAACGCAGATTTTTGCTCCATTTTATACACATCAAGCATGTGTCATACATTTTGTGGGGCAAAGATCCGCAGGTGAAAAGATGATACAAAGTATTATAAACTTGAGGTAGATCACCACTGTGACAGGTCTAGAAGACCAACAAGGTGTAAATGTGTGCTAAGAATAAATATGTATAGTTTTGGAACTGTAATCAGAAAAAAAACATGTTACAGTAAAAAATAGTTTATGATTTCCATTTTAAAGCTAATAATGTCTTTGTAAGGTTGGATGATTGTTATAATCATATATATCAGTCTCTCCCAGCTTTAGATCGGCATCTACAACTTCCTTATGACATCAGCATCTTCTTCATACATTTTTATGCAGTCCTTTGCCTTAATAACATGTGGTCCTTTACCCCAAATCATATTGTTAGCAATTATCATAAATTCTTATGAATAAAACAAAGTAGCCTCACAAGATAATGTGCTTAAGAACTTAACAACACAGCATATATTTCAGTTTAGACATTTAAAACATCACGATATTAATGATAACAGCAGGCAGATTGTGAGAAGCTGAAAACAAAAAAGATCAAACATAGAGAAAAAATATTTTTTCAAGATGTTGAAAATTAACCCGTCCTTTGCCTATAAAACTTCATTGTGTCAAAGATTAGAATATTGGCATCTGACATAATCATGTGTGGTATCAGGAAACAGGGACATGCCATGCTAAGATACAGAAAGGCGACTGCATCAGACAGCTGTAAAGAGGCAGCATAATAAAAAAAATAATTTGAATCATTCAATAATTAATGAAACATTTAAGGAACTATTGAAGACTTGCATCATACTGAGAAAATCTGCTACAGGCACCTGTCGGGACAACCCATAGATTCGAAATGAACTCGCTTCTGCTGTTTGCTCTCCATGAATCTTTGCCTTCCATCTACTCTATAATTTATAAATAAAAATAATTTTGGATATTAAATGTGAACGTACCAAACTTCCAAATCAATCATTTCTACTCAAACTGTATCAGTGTAGATAATCCATGTCTGAACACAAAAATGCATAATATATAGGCATAGTGCTTTAATTGTGTTAGTTATTCACAAAAATCAGACCTGTTTCTCTGAGAATTGAAGGTAGATCTAAGACTTTGATCAACATTTTTGTCACATTTTTCTTACAAAATGTCATAATTCTGTTTAGGTATGTTACCAGTAATTGCCAGGTTGAATTTTAATAATTAAGTCATTCATTATGGAATATTTTTAACGTTTGAGCAGAATTAATTTTTTTAGTTATATTTTATTTGCACATCCATCACAGGAACAAGAAGTAGTACTACTAAATATATTTAAATTATAATGTAACATGTATGCCCTATTTTGAAACATAAATAAACAGAGAATGTGGTTGTTATCACAAGTTTATTTTGAATGAAATTGCTTTTATTATTTAAAATAAAATATAATTTATAAATTAAAAATAAAAACAATTTTTGACATGAAACATGAGCTTACTAAATTTCTGAATCAATAACATCCACTCAAACTGTATCAGTTTTGTGGATAATCCAACTTTAAACAGAAAAATGTATAGTAGATAGGCAAAATGCTTCAATTATGTTTGTTATCTGAGTGGTTCTCTGAAATTTGAAGATAGATCTAAGACTGTGATTGACATTTTTTATCAGATTTTTCTTACAAATTGGCATAAATCTGCTTAGGTATGTTGCCAGTTATTGTCTAGTTGGATTTCAATAATTAATGCGACCAAAGTAAATAAAATAGTTATACTTTCACATGGCATCAATCGGAACCATGCTTATGTTGATATAAATACAGAAAATACTTAAATTAGCAAAAACAAGTAAGGATCTTTAAAGACACCACCTAATCCCGGATGTGGCCTGTGGATCGATTAAAAGACATCATGTATCGAGTTAATATTGATACTCATTTATTAGATACATTTTGTTAGTTAATATTTGGTAGTCATTCATTAGACACATTTTGTTAGTTAATATTTGGTAATCATTCATTAGACACATTTTGTTAGGAATATTTGGTAGTCATTCATTAGACATTTTGTTAGTTAATATTTGGTAGTCATTCATTAGACATATTTTGCTAGTTAATATTTGTGTTTTCCTATGTTTTTTATCTTATTTTACATAGAACTTATTATTCTGGTTTTGTTAATTGAAAATAGCCCATTGGTCTACAGTACCTTACAATAGCAAGAAATACTGAAGACTAAGGAAGATGGAGGAAGTCAGAAGAGATCAAAAATTGTATAACTAGGCAATTTTGAAAATAGTTAATTTAAGTGTTGAAAAGAAGATTTGTGAATAAATGTAATAGCAGTGAGACGTAATAATGATGATGCTGTCAAGTAGACATTGCTAGTTGCTACCTATTACATTTTATATCATCTTGAAACAGCAAGTTATCTGGAGATTGCTTACCAATAATGATTGTTCCATTCACTCTCATTTGCTGTTTCACAATTTTATTTATAACCCAGATCACCATTCTTATTTTGTCAGATATCATTCTATATCTTCTGTGTTCATGATGAAGATTATATTCATCTCCAAGATAAGCTGCATTTCTTCTCTAAACCAGCTGACCTGATCTATTATCAAGAGTCATTGTAAGCTGTGAATGGCATACATTCCAACTCTACATGGGCATTTTTGTGTGTAAAAACAGCAACCTGTATCTGTATTAATGTCGGTATAGCTGATTCTCAGATGAAATTGATGCCTGCTGGTTGCTTTGAAGATTATGGAAGATCTGTCAGTGAATATATTTTTTCCAGTGAAAATCATTTTATACATTGATAATCTTTCTATTCCTTCCACTACTGGTTCTTCTGTCAGTTGTCTCCTTTAGTAAGTGTCATCATTTTGACACATTTTGTTAGTTAATATGTGGTAGTCATTAATTAGACACATTCTGTCATTGAATGACAGTCTGTCATTCTTCTTATTTTATTTGTCCAGAAAAGGATAGTTTGTACTTTGTACCAGTTTTTGTTATACCCATTTCAGTTGTTCATATTTTGTCTTCCAGTAACGCATGTGCTATTATTCTAGTCATGTTACCTGATATTTAGTGTCATGAATGGCATTGTTGATAAGCTTGATGCCAGAGTTAGCGTATTTGTACATATGTTCTAGTCATCATATTTTATTTTGTATATACAAATATATACATGTAAATGGAAAACGTCAGGCTCTGTGAGTGTGTTTGTGACAGCCAGGTTCAAATCTTACCGCATGCAAAATTTTGAAAACTGGTCACAAATCAATATTGATATACACACCAGCACCCACATTGAGATTCAAACACCTATGGATGTGTCATGTGCAATGATGATATCTTGATTAACTAACTAACCCACATTGATGCTTAGCTCATTTCAGCTAGTTAAAGGTGTCAGCATAATAGCATTTATACAGTTGCCCAGGCAACAAATTCGAACTTCTTCTCAGCTCAGATTTTCAACTGTGCAGACTAGAGAATTGATAGTTTAGAGTTCTAAACTGCCACCTACTAGTATATATTAGTAACTTAGGTAATGATTAAATCACAATGGTAGTGCTCTGTGCAAACTCTCAGATGTCAGACTGTGGTAGCCATGATACAGTAATGAATAGGTCCTACATTTATATTATAGTCCGTTCAGATTCGTTTGCCGAGATGTTATGATTTATAATTCAAAAAGTTCTTGATGATTTCACATGAATTCTGGCATACGTTGTTAAAATGTCCATGTCGCGAAAACATATGTGTTACTTGATGTCTAGCTGTAACGGTTATTTGAAAGCGGCGAATTCTTTTGATGTTTGCCCATGTAAATATTATTTCGACCATAAACAAAATATTTTACAGTAATCTAGTGCAATGATGACCCATAGGCGTGTCCACAAAATTTTACATGGTGGCAGGTGTAAAAAAATTTAAAATATATCTTTTGTTCGTAGAGTCAATTTGATATTGTTCCATGCTCTTGGTGTGAGTTTCACAAATGTTGTCGCTGCCTTTGAAATAAGTACATATATTTCTTCATGTAAGGAAATTTTGTCTGTAATAGTTGATCCAAGATATCTGAACTTCTGTATTGAATCAAGCGGGCTAATTTTTATAAGTAATGGTTGATGGTTTGCTTATAACATTTTTTTGAATTGCTTGGGTGGTATTGAGCAATGAAATGTTTTACAAATCAACTTGTAAATTTTGCAAATCAAACTTTTTTTAGTGTAGACTTAATCAGAGTAATGATCATTCATATTCAGACGAGTCAAATAGGTCGATTACTGTTTTCGGCTGAACAAACAACAAACCTTCCTTTTTCCAATATTCCTCTTCTTGGCGTAACACATGATCCTCACATTTCACCTAGTAGTCTTTATGTATATTTGATAGAGCCTGATTTGTAAGTGTCTCAATATCACATAATTTGAAAGTTGTATTTGTAGATGCTACGTGTCCTTTAACTTTTGCCCAAATTAGCTCTATAGGATTTAAGTGTGCATGATATGGAGGTAGTCTCAAACATCTATGACCATGTTCTTCAATTAACTTGTCTATTTTAAATATCTTTGTTCGTTGTGTCTGTTTTACAAGGTTAAGCAATTCGGGTTTCAAGTACCTGTCGGTAACTGGTATGTGTTCTTTTATGAGCCACGTTTTGATTGCATCTTTTTTACTTGATGATGTTGGGATTCTATCTTCTACGTTCACTACGTTATGGTATGAAGCATTGTCCATTATCAGACAAGAAGGTCTATCTAATATTGGAAGAATACTTTTTTCGATCCAGTCTTCGAATATGTGCCCATTCATTTCGGAGTGGTAGTCTCTATTGTCAATGGATTTTGAAATGAAAATTAGATGAGCATTCTGCAACAACCCATTATGTCTGCTACCTGCATGTGCAACTATCAAACGTTGCCCTTTACTACTTGGTACTGATCTTTTAATACTTCCATCTGCTAACTGCCATTCCTTTTCATTTGTATGATGAGCGTTGATCCAAGTTTCATCTAAATACACAATATCATAACCATTCTCGCGCATTCCCTTCACTTCACGTAAATACTTGCTTCTAAGAGCTACCAGATGTGGCTTTTCACAAATAATGTTTTTTCCACCAGCATACTTTCTAAAGGTGAAGCCTGCATTTCTTACAGTTTTCCATAATAAAGTTTTTGATATTTCAATGTCGTTATTAGTTTTCAGCCAAATCTTCAACTTTCTAAGTGTCACTTCTTCGTTTTTATCAAACATTCTACATATTTCTCTTTTTACTACGTCCTTATCGAAACTGTCTATCTTTTTTTTCCTTCCTTGCTTTCGTGAATTTGTTGGCAATAAATATCCGCTTGCTTCCACTATTCGATCAAATGAACGTTTACACAAACCTAAAATATGCATTGTTCTCTTCTCAGGATTTGATAAAGAACAATAAAGATGTCCCTTTTTACGCTCTCTGCAGAAGTATTGATAAATCTTTATAGCAATGTTATGCTCAGTAAAATATTTCGCTTTCAGATTCATTCTCACATAGACTTGCAGAAGGTAATATGCTTAGTGCCGCCTACTTTCTGTAAATATTGAGACGTGCCTCTGACTTGTGACTTGAAATCGAGTCAATAGCCGTTTTTGATTTCACATAATTCTAAGTTCAGGAAAAATAATATTTGGTGCTAAACGGGAATTTCCATATGTAACATTGCTTTATACAAATGTACAGTGGAAACAACTACTTTTAGAACGGTGCACATTCTACCGTGAGGGTCATGCCTTTATATTTAATAATCAGCTGTGAGATGTAAGCATCTACATAATCCAGCGGTTGTTTATAATTTAGATTAACTTTTTTTTAATATAGGTTAAATAAGGTATCTTTGATACTGGATCACATTTCTTTGATAAAAAAATATTTCTATAGCGACATTATTATTCTAAACCTAACTTCAAAGGATCAATCCAAATGAACAATACGTTTTTGATAAAAATAATTTAACATCTCGGCAAACGAATCTGAACGGACTATAGTAATTTCTCAAAATCACTATGGATTATGATTCTGATAGTAAGAATTTCTTGAGAATCACATTATTTTTTCAAAGTAACTATAGTAACACATTAGTTTCATTATGATATGACATAGTGTGGATCTAATGTTTCCACTGGATTACATATAAGACTAAATCTAACTCTAGAGAACAATTTATTCAACAAGGTAAGTTACCTTTTCATGTTTTATTTATTTCCCCAGAGATATTATGTTAGTTTGGTTATGAAACTACATACATACAATAGACTTATGTGTGTTAAGTGTGTAAATGATGTTTTCAGGGTTGCCACATTGGAAAATAAATAAAGATTAGTAATTTCGTTTTAAAAAGTTTTGTATTTGATTTTGTTTTCCCATCTTTGCAACTTTCTCACACCTCTTGTATCACACATTCACAAACAAAACTAAAACAAAAATATGCAGTGTTCAATGCTTTATTTATATGTGCAAACATTATTTTAAAATCACTGAGAACAAGTTATTGTGTTTTTCAAAACGCACCAAAAATAACCTAAATTTTAAAAAAAGAATTCGTGGCAGGGGATAGATTGTGTGGTTTTAATGGTTAATTGAAACATCATGTTTTTAAAAAAGGGGAAGTTGGTAACATATCTTATTCAGGATATAGTGATAAATCCAGCATTTTGTGATTGTACTGATTTTCTAGGCTATATCTTATGTTGAATAGGTTGCCATTGGCTTCTGAAAAGTCAGGATGCACAATTGTCTGCAGCAAGATTTGAACCTGGTAACTTGGTGGCTCTCCACCACAGAACCCAGACCATATTGTATAGGACAATGCTATTCAAGTATTGTTGAATTTTTAACCACCTCTAATACAACCAATCCAATGTGCACGACTGGCTTTTGAGCCACAAGCAAATTTTGCCTGGTTATATTTTCCCCACCATCCACTCTAGCACAGTGCTTATAGCTGATTGTTAGTATAGTCAAATGTTGTCAGTATCATGTTGAACGTTTTAGTTAGAGAAAGATGAAAGCTACAAGTTCATATTAGATACTTGGTGCTGATGAGAAATATCTAATAAGATACATAGGCATATGTCTATAGATGGACAAGGTAAAACTTGCAATCAGAGATGAGAATGAAAGATTACATTTGAACACATACAAGTAAGAAAATTATGATCAGGTAGAACATGGATTGCATATTCATGGCAGAGTATGATTGAGTGAAAATAGAAATATGAAAATTGATTTCATGAATTCTCCTAGGAAAAAACTAGGATAACTGATTTTGTGAGTACTATTGGCTCAATGTAAGGATAACTGATTTAGTGATAACTCCTGACTGAATGTACTTCCCAGTGGCCATGTTGTTAGAATGCTGTTCTCAGACCCTTGAGGTAACGAGTTAAATTCACAGTTGGGACAGGATTTTTTCTTTCGGAGGTGCAATCGAAATCCTTCCTGTACATGTCATGGCGTCTGCTATGACAAAGTGGCTTTTATTTCTACAGCCTATAGAAAGCTCCCTGCACTCCTTCACAGGAAAACATCCAGTAATGAAAGTTTTCCTGACTAAGCAACGTTAAACTAAGATAACATTATTTTGTATTACTTCTGACTAAATGGAATATGACATTAGGATAATAGATTTTCCATATTAAGAAGGAAGTTAGGTTTTTTCCATCATGTGAAGAGAGGATGGAATTGAAAGAGTGATGTTGGAAGTGGTGATAGAAGGCCGTATAGGCAGAGCCGACCAATATGTCATCAGACAAGAGATATTTAGGAATGCATGCACATGTTGCTAGAGGAGACAGGACAACTTGCCAGAGACTGCTTGATTTCAGGATATTCATAAGGAAGACTACATTCTGGAAAGAATATGTCACATGACATAACAGATTTTTTTATTACTCCTGACTGAATGGCATTAAATTAGAATAACATAATTTTTTATCACGACTGAGTGGAATATTAAATTAGAATAACATACTTTTTTATTACTTCTGACTGAATGGGACATTAAATTAGGATAACAAAATTGTAATTACCTCTAATTGAAGTAAGGTTTGAAGTAATAAGAATTTGTTGGCTAACTGCTAGAGAGTTCTACCAACTCCTGGCTGAATTGTGGGCTAAGATAACTTTCGAATAACAGCAGCCCCTATGTCTAGCAAAGCTTATCTTGTTTTTTGGGGTAATATACTGGGATGTAGACAAAGCCTTGTTGCCTCCATGTTTTTTATTTGAATCATGATCTCAAGGATCTGCATAATAAATATTGTGACTGATTTATTTTAACGAGCACAATTTATCATTCATCAGTTCATGCGCTATTTTCAATTGAAGGTTGGCTTCACATACAACTTAATATTGTTGGATCTTTTCTACTTCTCCTTAATTAATTCTCATTTTCTGTTGGTTGACAAGATATGATCCAGACTACAGAATGCATTGCATCATGGTTTACTGCATGTTACTGTAGTGATATCTGCACCTTTTGACCTAGTTAGTTACTTTTGAAGTGACATATCCAACTTTAACTTGGGTTTTTTTTAAATCGCTTTAACTTTTAGATTCCCAACCTAGTAACTGCTTCATTTTATAGAAGCAATGTTACCTGTAACTCCACCTCATAGAAGCAAAGTGATCCATGACCTGATACATTTAAAAAATATCTTAAAATAGAGTAAAAAGACACCAAAAATATGTTCTCATTAGGCCCTTTAGGCCTACAATAATTTCAATAGTTTAACTAATGACATATTTAATGGAATAATTAAATGGATGCATGGATGCACATTCTCTGCTATTCATAGATGCACGATCCCTGTCGGTTATAGCTGCACAATATTCACGGATCATAGTTGTACGGCCTCCGCAAATAATAGATGCACGACCTCCGCCGATGCACAATATTTGCTATTCATAGATGCACGATCCCCGCTATACATAGATGCACGATCTCCGCTATTCATAGATACACATACCCCGCTATTCATAGATGCACGATCTCCGCTATTCATAGATACACATTCCCCGCTTTTCATAGATGCACGTTCTCCGCCAGTTATAGATGCACAATCTCCGCCGGTCATAGATACACGATCTCCGCCAGTCATAATTGCACGTTCTCCGCTATTCATCGATGCACGATCTCCGCTATTCATAGATGCACGATCTCCGCTATTCATAGATGCACGTTCTCCGCCAGTCATAGATGCACGATCTCCGCCGGTCATAACTGCACTAACTCTGCCGGTCATAGATGCACGTTCTCCGCTATTCATAGATGCACGTTCTCCGCTATTCTGTATAGTTTCAAATGGATCTACGCACCCATTCTCTGTATTAATTTTTTGTTCATATGTACGTATTTTCATTCTCTGTATTAATTTTTTTTCATATGTACGTATTTTCATTTTTTTCGTATTAAAGTTACATAAAGATACATATGCCTAGTCTTTGTGCTCTATATTTTTCCCACACTATGACTGGCTATGTTAAGATAGGAAGTAACGTTGTTATTTTGCTGGTTTCGTCAATTTTCCCATGATTTCGTAATTGTTTTTGCCTGCGCGTGTTTGCCCCAAAAATTAGGGCAAAGGTGGGATTTTACTCATGTTCCTAAAATCTCATTTTAAGGACTAAACGTGATTGTATGTTGTAAATACTCTGACGATTGTTAGATGGATTGATAAGCTACACACTGCTGCTAATTTGGTTTCTTATATGTAGGTCTATTTGTCAGAATATGCAAAAAAGTGAAAAATGAGCATCATTGGCCCCGGCTACCCTAAATCTCAGAAGAATAAAATACTAATGACATTTTACTTTAGCTATTTAATAAAGGAATATAGATAAATCCCTGAAAAATGAAATACTAATGACATTTTACTTTAGCTATTTAATAAAGGAATATAGATAAATCACTGAAAAATGAAATACTAATGACATTTTACTTTAGTTCTTCAAACAGGAATATAGATAAATCTCAAAGGAATAAAATACTAAAGACATTATACTTTTGTTATTTAAGCAGGAATATAGATAGAAGAATGAAATACTAATGACATTTTATTTTAGTTATTTAAGCAGGAACATAGATAAATCTCAGAAGAATGAAATACTAATGACATTTTACTTTAGTTATTTAAGCAGGAATATAGATAAATGAAATACTAATGACATTTTACTTTAGTTATTTAAGCAGGAACATAGATAAATCTCAAAGGAATAAAATACTAAAGACATTATACTTTTGTTATTTAAGCAGGAATATAGATAGAAGAATGAAATACTAATGACATTTTACTTTAATTATTTAAGCAATAATATAGAGAGAAGTACAAACAAGTTAAAAATGAGAGTTATAAAATGCTACATCTATTCCATATTAATGTATGGCTCAGAAACATGGACACTAAATAAACAATTAAAAGACAAAATTGATGCCTTTGAGATGTGGGTATATAGAAGAATAGGGAGAACATCATGGAAAGAGAAGAAAACAAATAAAGAGGTGCTAAAGACACTTAATATGAAGAAAGAACTACTAAGAGAAATAAAGATCAGGCAAATAAAATACTTTGGACACATTAAAAGACATGACACTATATTGAAGACCTTACTTGAGGGTAAAGTCAGAGGGAAGCGAGCAAGAGGTAGGCAGAGATACAAGTGGGAGAGTAACATTACACGATGGACAGGTTACAGTCTAGCAGAGTGCACCACCAAGACAAGAGACAGGAGATGTTGGAGATACGTTGCAGCCAACCTTCGTTGCGGAGACGGCACTTAATGATGATGATAGAAAGAAGAATGAAAATATTAATGACATTTTACTTGAGTTATTTAAGCAGAAATATAGATAAACCTCAGAGGAATGAAATACTAATGACATTTTAATTTAGTTAGTTATTGAAGCAAGAATATAGATAAATCTCAGGAGAATGAAATACTAATGACATTTTACTTTGATTATTTAAGCAAGAATATAGATAAATGAAATAATGAAATACTAATGACATTTTACTTTAGTTATTTCAGCAGGAACATAGATAAATCTCAGAAGAATGAAATATTAATGACATTTTAATTTAGTTAGTTATTGAAGCAAGAATATAGAAGAATGAAATACTAATAACATTTTAGTTTGGTTTTTTAAGAAAAAAGGAATATAGATGAATGAAATAATGACAAACTAATGACATTTACTTTAGTTAATACAAAACGAATATAGATTTCTAAGACTTGCATCATACTGAGAAAATCTACCTCACAGACCAAAAGAGCTAGGAAAATGTTGAAAACGGAGTTGCATGGAGGTCGCCATTGCGCAAATGTGCAGAAACTTGTGAAACACTTATGAGAGACAGAGTTGAGCCTAAACATCATACACGTAAAACAAAGGTAATTTCAGCTTTACTGTCATGGTTTAATTCTACAACAAACTTTACCTAAACATGTGAACCTGGTAAGTAAACCGCATAAAAGACAAAAAGAGTCATATCAATCTTTACATAAAGCTAGCAGAAAATTTTGTTAAATAGAGAATAACCCTTCGCAGAGGTGTTAAGAGATTTGAGCATTCAATATTGAGCATAGTAGAAGAATGAAGGCTCAGGCGTAATGTACAACAGGACAGCGATGACATTTTCCCATGGTTATTGTGTAACAGATTAAGCCATAAAAACGCATGTTCAGCTAGTGTCCGATTAGTTTCACTTGATACATCTTGGCTTGGGGTTTTTAAAAAAAAAGTAAAATGTGTCCATTATGACGAGATATGCTTCTTTCAACCATGAACGTTAGTCAAAATTGGCTGTATCAGAGCTTTTTACCATCATAAATAGTGGAGGCAGTGATAATCCAGTTACGACGACCTCCCAAGATATTTTAGCTTGAATTAAGCTTGGCTTGCTTAAGTCGAATATGGCATATATATATATATATATATATATATATATATATATATATATATATATATATATATATATATATATATATATATATATATAACATAAATATAAGTATTCTACACGTTTTATGAATATATATATATAATATATATATATATATATATATATATATATATATATATATATATATATATATATATATATATATATATATAAAATATGCATTCATAAAACGTGTAGAATACTTATATTTAAGTTTTGCTAAACTGTGGGGAAAAAATGGTTGGGGGGGGGGGATTTTTAAAGCAGAAAATAATTGTATCCTCCATTATTATAATACATTTGTACACCATTATCATCATCAGGTGCCATGCTGGCTGGTGTAAGCAGTCATGGCTCTCCACAGGCTCTCTGTCCACAGTATTATGTATCAAAGTCATTGTTCTTTCCTTGCGGTGCCAGGTTGTCAAACTGTCTAATATTTTCTCACGTTGTCGTCCTCTGTCTCTATTGCCTTCAATTTTGCCTGTTGTGACTATGCTCTCTAAACCTGCCTGTCTCATGAAGTGGCCAAAAAATTAAGATTTTCTTTTTCTTATATTATTGATTAAGGTCCGTTTCGCATTTGACTCTTTCACACCTCTACATTAGTTTTTCTGGCAGTCCATGGTATTCTCAGCATTCTTCTGTAGAACCACATCTCTGTTGCCTCTAATTTCCCACTTTCCAGTTTGCTTATTGTCCAAGACTCGCACCCATATGTTAGTATAGGAGTTATATAGCACTGCAGAACTCTCTCACCTCTAAATAAATATTAACACACCAACTGTAGGCCTACTTCTGTGTGTCGCCATGACTTTCATCTTGGGAGAATAATGTGGTAGTTTCCCGTTGCTTTCCACATCCATATGGGGATATCCATTTATATCCGCTCCCTTTGACAATACTTTATGTCGGGAAAATGGGTGCCCCGCCCAGTTGCAGAGCTACCACTTAAACCGGTGGCTATCAGTCGCTTCCTTAGTTAGTTAGTTAGTCATCGGATCATCATCACTGCAAACTGGACACGTCTATAGTTGCCCCGATCTCTCCTTGAGTGTATCCGCCATTACACTTCTGCTGACAGTACCGGTTCTATGCTGGTTGACCATCATTCTTCTGCGCCCTCCACAATGTTCACCTCCAGCAACACCGCATTTCAATCCCTGATCTTTAATCCTAGCCATTGAAAAGGAATCATCATCCAGATTAGTCTCACTCTCGCGTGTTATATCACTAAGGAGTTCAAAACGTCATCGCGATCCATTGCCCCATCGCCCTGTGACACAATCGAGCACAATGCCAGTTGATCCGCTCTTTCATTGCCTCGAACGCCCACATGTCCCGGCACGAAAATAAATGTAACCACTTTCAAGCTCGCCTTTCTTAAGGCCTCAATCCACTGTTCGCGAACGAGACCCACTTGTACCTTCTTATAATCTCATAGTCACTCAAGTCGCTTCCTTGTTCGCGCCTAGCGAACATCATGACGGCAAGATCGACGTCTAAACTCCGACTCCCCTCCAGGAATGTTGTTGTTCGTCCATCACAATTGATGATGACCATTTCAATTGTTACATCCACTTTTGAAAATTCATTTTTAGTTATGTCCTCTTGAATTGATTATGAGTTCGTAGATGGCTAATGAAATAACTTGCACTGTGGATTTTTAAGTGAGGAAGAATATTCTCCAGGAATATTCATCTTTACACAATAGAAAACACACATTGAATTTTCTGCACATTTCAATTATTAGTCATTCACTTAAAATAACACATAATACGATCATAAATAATCCTCAAGAGACGACTGAATAACGTTCAAACTTGCGCCTAGTTGACACCGGAACCATTTGTACATAGGCCTATTATCTTAAAATTGATAATAAATACGTTTTAAATAAGTAGCATTAACGATCCTCATCTCTTAGCGAAAAAAATGATGATGATGTTCGTCCGTCGTAATCGACGATGACAAAAAACTCAACCATAATAATAATAACAATAAGTAATAAAAATAATAAAAGTTTATAGTGAGTTTTTAAACGACGAAAAAAATATTCTGCAATTGTCCCCCCCCCCCCCCCCCCTTCTAAGAAAAATATGTTGCCCTATTAACCTCGACAATAACAAACAAAAACCAATGTTCATATTATTCTTCTACGTTCATTCTCAAATTCATGTAGATTCGTAGGGTGCACTCCGAAGAACGAAATGCATTTTGTCGTGACGTATGACTGCGTTTTCCCGGCTTTAGCGTGGCTTTTTAGTCAATTTAAACATGTGGTATAGAACAGTCAATAGAACAGGGACTGAACTTGCGTTTTAAACCCCTGTCAACCCGAGCAGCCGAAGATTCTATGTTGTATCAGGACGTATATTGTACCTCCTTTACTGAGGTACGTTCTTTTCAACCCTGAACGTGAGTTCAGTTTGGTTATATCAGAGCTTTAGCCATCAAAGAATAATATAGGTTGTGTGTGGTTCTCGTAATTCAGTCATCTCCACATCAGAAAAATATATGACATTGTAAAGTTTATGTGTCGAGTTACAGTCGTACCCTAATATTTTCCTAAAGTTATATCACACTTTGCAATTGTAGATTATGTAGTCTGTAGTTACATACCTTAGATCTCATTTCTACATCATGTGATATGTGTGATCTGACCATCAACACCAAAAACTGAGGTAGTGTTTCAACCAACTCCCAGATTCAGTCACCGAGGTCAAAAACAAATATCTCCCACCAGCCGACATATTATCTATCTCAGTAGAACTCTTTCCAGTACAGAAGATTGATGCTGAAGTCAACAGCAGAACCTCTAAGGCGACTGTTGCATTCGGTAAAGTGCGTGAGAATATGTGTGAACAGGCGAACATCAGCCTCGCTACAAAATTAAAAGTCTATTGCGTCATTGTACTAACTCATGCTCAAAAGCCGTAGAGGATTGATTTAATTGTACTCGTGTTATCACCTTCCTAACGAAGCGGTTCGCAGAATGCCGAGAGTACCACTCATGGCACGTAACTATGCAGCTACATGCGATAATCCCAAAGGATGTCCCAAATAATTCACCTTCTAAAGATGTCGAGAACGGGATTCAATAAGTATACGTTTATATAAGTATATTCGCATAAGTATCTCTAGAGCTTCACCACCGATGTCATTTATCCAAGCTCAACCACCAATGTCATTTCACCTAGCGTAACCACTGATGTCACTTTACCCAGCTTAACCACCGATGTCACTTCACCTTCAAATGCAACCCAAAAACCAGCTGATATATATATGTATATATATATATATATATATATATATAGTTAAGAGTTTTTTATGAGTTTGAAGTGTAAATTCACTACTATGCAAAAGTTTATTATACAATTGTACAGTTACTTTTGCAGAGGAGCTAGAAGAGGCCGTTTATATTACGACAGTACACGAAATTGAATATTTGCACACAATAAAAACAAATATACATCACAAAAACTAGACACAGTGCACACTGAATACACTTATAAATAACAACATTTTTATAAACAAACGAAGGCAAAGAAGAGGTATGAGGCTTGAGTGAATAAAACATAAATTCACTTTATTTATTCAATTTACAAGACAAAAATCAAAATTTAAAAAATATAACCTTCACATATTAAGGTAATATTTAACTTATTATGTCAGTTTTTCGCACTTATGCCAAGGTTGATATGATTAGTATAAGCACCAACATACGAATGCAACCTAAATTAACATTCACACATAAAGACATAATAAGCAAAACCATTATATTTTCGACACACGAGTGTAATCCGCGGAAACCTAGGTTAAAAAGGCACATATGGACAAAGAAAGTAAGTACGCGTTATCTATAAAAACAAGACTATCTAATACATATGTTATCTTCCATCTGTCTTTGTATGTTTTACTTCAGGTATAAAAACAGCTCAAGAAAACAAAAGAAGCCTCTACTATTGTTTCTTGATGGAGGTTGTAGAAGACCGATACGTAGAATTCGTCCTCGCCACATCGTCTATAGATTTATTAGATGTTATTGTTGTTTTTATAAGTAATATTTACATATATCTTTGTCAATATTGCATTCTCGCATAAACTGACTGACAAACATTAGTCACATGTAGCAAAGCTACCATGATCATACAGTTACTGTAAATGATAGAAATTAAGAACATAGAATAACCCATGAACGATTAAAAGAGTACCTCTCAATCCACACAAATAAAATATTAGAAAACAATCATCATTATACTACTGTAACACTGTACATGATATAATAGACAGTTATACTAATCGTACTGCACCGTACAAGATGGTATAGTTAGGTCCTTTTCTAAAAAATAAGTGCCTACCTTTTTTTGTAAAAAGCGAAACGAAACTTATGCACTTTTTTCCCCGCAAATTATTTCCCTTGTCTAATTGGTCTATAACAGGGCTATTCAAATATATTTACTCGGGGGCCAAAATGTAGAAAATGGGGATATTACGGGCTAGATTTATATAGAAAAAAAACCTTGAATAATTTTATACATTTCGTTTTTATATAACTTTATTTCATTGTTTTAACAATGATCCGCGGGCCACTTACTAGGCCTCAGCGGGCCGCCAATTGAATAGCTCTGGTCTATAATTACCGATCAGTGTTTCGGGGTCGAGATGTTTATTTTAGGAGTATTGTATGGGTTGATCTCTCAGTGGATGGTGTACAGATTGGGAGTGGGGGGGGGCTCTCAGTGGGTTGCGCGAAAATCGTCGAATCCGGCAGCAGTCTTTGCTATTGTAAGAGAATTGTATATCTCTAACAAATTTACTCATAGAGACTATTAGAGATTTATATAGGTTTATCTTCACTGTTGTATTTATTCTGCTCTTCCATATTGTACTTAATCTGGACATTTCGTGTGTAAAATAGAAATTTCAGAGCGAGACTTTAAAGTCTGAAAACTTGACAATAAAATGAAAGATTGCAAATATGAAATGCAGTAACAGCTTTTGATGTATGACAAGGGCTTGATTAAAAAAAATATGCACGTAGGGCTATTGCAGAAATAACAATCGTGAAATGAGCAGGGTCACATGCAGAAAATCATTATTAATGAAAGTCATATAGATAAATAATCCGTGTGTTTCATAAACATGCATACATGTAAGTACAAACGCACGTTCATACATGTATACATCATCAAGTGCTCTTCCAGCAAGAGCATTGTCTAATAGATGTTTACAGTGTTTGAATTTAATTCTGACTCTGCATTTGGTGTTGAAATGATTCAGTGACATAGTTGCTTGCTCATTTATGGAATTCTACTGCAAGGACTCTTTTCTATTTGCCTCCCTCCCCTTCTCTCGTTCTCTCTCTCTCTCTCTCTCTCTCTCTCTCTCTCTCTCTCTCTCTCTCTGGCCCTCTGTTTCGATCACCACTGATATATAATTTGTCATTATGTGGTCCAAATTCCATTTTCTCTGTGTCAAATATTGAATTACTTACAGAAAGCAACATGCGTGCCAGTGCGTAAACTGTTGAATTACCGAGAACAAATACGTGTGTGTGAATTATGCAGTTACTAAAAATAGCGTGTCTGTATGTATATGTGAGAACGATTATGTATTTGTGCGTGTGCTTTTATGTGTTTGTGTGAAATATTCAATTACTAAGAAACAGTATTTATGTGTGAAAAATGGGATAACTAATCGATTATTTTGCTCGTTCCTAATATAGTACTTTAGGATTTTCTGACCGTTGTTCTTTTGGTATTGATGTGTTAAGTGTAAGTGTGAAATTATGATTTACTGAGAACTAATATGTATGGGAAATATTGAATTGCCGAGAAACGATGTATGTGAACTATTGAATTACCAAGAACTGATGTATGTGAAATATTGAATTGCCGAGAAACGATGTATGTGAACTATTGAATTACCAAGAACTGATGTATGTGAAATATTGAATTGCCGAGAAGCGATGTATGTGAAATATTGAATTGCCGAGAACTGATGTATGTGATAAATTAGATTACTTACAAAAATATTTGTATGTATATTAAATATTGAATTACTGAAACCAGCAAGAATGTGCGGAATATCAGATATCAATACAAATATTCAAATAAATAGCTACTGCGAGCATTCCATTTTTCTTTCCCCCCAGATACACGCACTCGTAAAAAGAACATACTCTATTGGAAATAGTGTGCGTGTATGTGAGAGAGAGAGAAGAAATTGAGTGCTCGCAGTAATTTTTAATTTGAATATTTCTATTAGTCATTTGAATACTTGTATTGATATCTGAAAAGAAGAGATACAGAAAAACAAAGATACAAGAAAGACTTCATTATTGAATCTGTACGACATGCAACAAATCAATGATCACAGTAAGCATAGAAGTAAACAAGCTGTCATACACAACAACCTATCACTTTACAATTAATATTCATCACTTTCTTTCATTTCTTGTCTTACCAATAAACCATTAAATATTTATAAATATTGTATCGTTTCTAGTGCTGTGTGATCCTTGATTTGTTTTGGCTAAATGCAACTACATTAATTAAAGTACTCTTATAGGGTTTTTAATCAAAATGAAAATCAGATTTTATTTACTTTTTACCATAATCGATGTTTCTGTTATAGATTTTTTAAACCGAGAATCGGTTCTTATTTTAACATGGAGTGACATTAAATCCTTTTGTTTTAAGCACTTTCAAACTCGACGCTCTTATTTTTTTATCAGGCCCGTAGATAAAGGGAGTGTTGGGATGGGGAGGGGATAAACCCCTTTGTTTTTAGCAAATCGAAACATAACTTTTAGTACTAGGAACTTGGTCAAAAGCCAAAACTCTCTTTGCAATTTGTTTTCACATAATGAAAGAATTGTCTCACGTTAATGCACAAATGACCAATTTTTATTTTCTTAAGGTAAAACTATCCCCTTAAGGAACATGCATCTACGGCCATGTTTCATATTGAGAACTGTGGAGATTCTATAGATAAACTTGCAAGTACAAATTGCACATGTAGTTTGGAAGAAATTACACCCAAGGAGAGCTGATTTATACATGTCAATTTATATCACAAGAAATTTTGAAAACATCAAATCGCTGTTAGCATATGCGTGTCATTCGTCAAATATAGAGCTCGTTATTATAGCTGGCACACCAGGATCATCCTGCTAAGGTGATGCATTAGGCTTTTACAAAGATTTTCATTGGTCACTTTGTGTATACTATGTGTAGACACCCAAATAAAACACTGGGAAAGTCTAATTAATCATTATACGAGCTCGTAGATGGCTGTTTTCTAACTAGTCAACAGGTCACATATACTGTTGAGCAAGCATGAAGAGCAGTCATGGGCCACGTCATAGGTCGGGGCAGCGTCAAATGAAACACATTTTTCAACTGTATGATGAGGATGATCGTGTACATTCGTACGTGACCGTTGACAATATAAGACATATTGTCTAATGGGAGAACAGCCTTTTAAAATTACTCATTTGAGTTTACCGTGATTTTCATTTACTGTCGACACAAAGTATAATAATAACGAGCAATGAAAATCACAGGAAGAGTAAATGAGTCTTTTTAAATGACTGTTTTCCCAAAAATCATTAGGTCTTATACAGTTGACGGTCTCTGTTCGCAAGAAGAACTTCATACAGGTAAATGTTACTGAAAGCGCCATCAATCGCCAAATAAGAAGTAACAGCAGAATCAAAACAAAGAAGTAACATTTTTATATGATGTTTTGATTATTGCCGTGTGTGTGTTTTTTCCGTTGGTCACTATTTATATACCTCGTATCGTCTTTATCATATACTATATTTATACACTAGGTATCGTGTATCAATGCAGACCAACGAAATACTCTGAAACAATCGAAAATTCACAACGTAAATATGATGGTTCTGCTTTTCTTTTGATTCTGGTGCCATGTCTTATCTGGTGATTGATCACGGGCTTGAAGGTTGACAGTTTATTTTGTGAGTTGAAAACCTCTCATCAGCTGGCTGCCTTGACAAGGTGCTCTAGTATAAACTTAATAAGGATTCTATATATTGTGTCCATGTTGTCTGTGTAGCGATCGTCGAGAATGATGCGGACAGCGTCCAGGAATGGTTGTTCTATCAACTGAAAAGAGACCGATTGAAGTTAGTTAATTAAAGGAAACATATACAGGAATATCACATAAACAGTGATGATTTATCAATTGAAGTTAAGGAACAATATGTTGGGATATCACATAAACAGTGATGATTTATCAATTGAAGTTAAGGAACAATATGTAGGGATATCACATAAACAGTGATGATTTATCAATTGAAGTTAAGGAACAATATGTAGGGATAGTACATACAAGGTGATTATTTACAAATTAAAGTTAAGGAAACATATACAGGGATATCACATGATGATGTTTTATCAGTTAAAGTTAAGGAAACATATACAGGGAAATCACATATACGATGATGTTTTATCAGTTGAAGTTAAGGAAACATATACAGGGATATCACATATACGATGATGTTTTATCAGTTAAAGTTAAGGAAACATATACAGGGAAATCACATATACGATGATGTTTTATCAGTTGAAGTTAAGGAAACATATACAGGGATATCACATATACGATGATGTTTTATCAGTTAAAGTTAAGGAAACACATACGAAAATCACATATATGATGATGTTTTATCAATTAAAGTTAAGGAAACATATACATGGAAATCACATATACGATGATGTTTTATCAGTTAAAGTTAAGGAAACATATACAGGGATATCACATATACAATGATGTTTTATCAATTAAAGTTAAGGAAACATATACAGGGATATCACATATACGATGATGTTTTATCAGTTGAAGTTAATGAAACATATACAGGGATATCACATATACGATGATGTTTTATCAATTAAAGTTAAGGAAACATATACAGGGATATCACATATACGATGATGTTTTACCAGTTAAAGTTAAGGAAACATATCCAGCAGTGCTGTTTTACCAAATATGCACAGTATACAGTCTCCTATGGACCTCACGTTCTTTAGGGTTCATGCGATAACAGAACAATGTTAATTTAAAATATTTTTAAATCATATTGTACATTATTATTTGTGAATGGAGCCTGATATTTCAACTGCCATGAACTCACATGCAAAAGGTCTCATTTGACAATACACATACGTCTTATTAGCACAGTTATCTTATTAGCACAGTTATCTTATTAGCACAGTTATCTTATTAGCACAGTTATCTTATTAGCACCGTTATCGGAATAATTCTTATAGCAGAATTTGATGCAGATATCTTAGGTATAGAGGCATACCATGAGTTCTCAGGATAGAGCGATCGTTTTATAAATAAGGTATTGGTCGTATTGAAGTCATACAGTCAGCATCTAAACAAGGCAAGGTAGATCAATATGGGCATCTAGGTTTTGGAAGCTAAAAAACATTTCCAAATGACGCTATAACTAAAATATAGTTAGTTATGTAGGGTCGGACCGTTCCAGTGCTTGTCCAGGGCGTCATAATGAGTAGTTTCAGTGCTGCATGCATTTGCAAGTGACTGTGTGTTGAAGCCAACACTGATACCAATGGTTTCAAGCTTTTATGTGATTGGATGACTGCATACAAAATGGTGGAACATGCCTCTATATACGCACATAGTTTCTACTCTGAGTAGGAGACCTTTTCTCAGAGTATTGCATACCACCACTAAGAGTTCGAGTCTTAATCTTTTGTGTATGAAGAAACAAACAACGCTGGATCTTTTAATCCATATTAAACGATAGGACACTTCGTTGAAGACTTTAGCAGAAGGTAGAGTTGATGGGTGGCGAGAAGAGGTAAGCAGAAACACAAGTGGGAAGGAAACATCATGAGATGGACAAGTTAGTCTTTCAGAGTGCACCACCAAAGCAAGAGCCCTCATGATATTTAATATTGGAGGTCCTCTGCAGCCAACCTCTGATGTGGAAACGGGACTTCGTGGTGATAGTTGTAGTATTCGAATGTTGGATGTCCTCTTAAGTCAACTTTTGACGTGGAAACGGGACTTCGTGGTGATAGTTGTAGTATACGAATGTTGGATGTCCTCTTAAGTCAACTTTTGACGTGGAAACGGGACTTCGTGGTGATAGTTGTAGTATTCGAATGTTGGATGTCCTCTTAAGTCTACTTTTGACGTGGAAACGGGACTTCGTGGTGATAGTTGTAGTATACGAATGCATATTTATAACAAAAGTGTTGTAGTATTTTTTGTACAATAACATAAAATAATAGACATATTTGTTTGTAAATAGCGCACGTTTTATCATGTGTTAATTCCTTTTCTGCGTCTTAAGAAATACGAACTAAGTAAATAAAAAAAGAGCCACGAACAACAACAAGAACAGTTAATGCACGTTGAAGATAAATTAACAGCAACCACAGAGTATATGTTTACTGGGCTGACTTCTGCATGATTCTATTTACATGTCTTAGCTGATTAATGACGTTGTTTTTCAGTTCTGCTGATCAAATGGTGGTTCATGCACAATCCGCCATAGCTTCGACTTTACCAAATCTTTGGTAATATGGTTTTAAACCATGATAGAAATATTCAGATTAACATAGAGTTGAGCGCAGAAATTTAAATGATTACACACTTCATTTGCTGATCCATATATTTTTGTTTCGTTTGTCCTCAAACTCTCACTGGATCTATCTTGCAGCATGTCAATACGTCTACTAGATACACAACTGAGTTTAGTTTCGTGAACGGAGATACGTTGTGTTGCTTTATTTGCGCCAATGGCTCGAAACATCAGACATGTTTATAAGTACAAGCATGACACTGTACCAAATGAAGACACGATTAGGTGATCTAGAATTGGGACGTCAAAAAGGCAAGAGCTATGTCCATCGTGGAAAAGTGAGAAGAACGACAATATCAGATCTATCCATGCAGTCATCACACTTGATACCTACCATATACCCTGTACAATGGGAGCAAATAAATGATTCCCTACAAATAAATACTTCACTCAATTTTCACAGTAACAGAAATACACCATCTGCAAAAGAGAATTGCCACATTGAGTATGATTCAGTAAGACGTTCGTGCCTATTGTGGTTGCATGACTTACAGATGAAGCAGCTACAAATGTAGTCAGTAATGGAGGTCCTGGCATCTTTATAACATACGATAATCATTGTCCTGAAACTTAAACTATCCCTACAGGAAGTTTTACTCCAACCAGAATGATGATGTTCAAGAAATAGAACAGGATGCCCTGATGATCTTTCACTCCCATCTCTGAATTTCAACACGTGGTCATCTTCACAGATGCACCATACGTTCTACGGGCTCTCGAAAGTGGTACACTCCCACTTCTCAGAAACATACTAAACTTCAAACGAACGTGGTGCAAAGAGTTCCACATCGCTTTCGTGCTAACACATGGTTAACATACAACAAACATCCTAAACGCGCCTGCCTCTTCGTTGTGCATCCTGAAAACAAGTTGCTTCAAAGCACGCACGAAGCCCTCAGGCTAACGCTTTTAACGATTTTGTCCGAACTGTACCGATCGAGACGAAAAGAGATCTGCTTGCACTCAGACAACCAGTATCTCTGACCCACATACCTCGTTTCCTACAGCACACACATCAGTTGAATCACAATGGGATGGAGTTGGCTGTCCCATCCCATATAGGGTCAGTGACCCAAAGCCATGCTGAAGTCGGATGTGTCAGGCTAAAAGGCGCAGATATTGCAGCAATGCTGTAAACCATGACACAGCGCATTCCGTTCTCAGGACTACATACTGCTAATCTGCAGGAGTTTGAGAACGGACGCAGAAGAAGAAGAAGAAGTTGAATCACAGATTTAAATGTCCACGACATGCCTGGAAGGCACAGTTATCCTGTCCTAAAGCTCACAAACGTTAGATCTGTAGAACTTCTCCGGATATATATTCGCCACTGGCGATGCCTATCATTGAGTACGGAGTCCCACCGAAGACTGATGTGTCGGGCCATTGGCACCAATAAAACTGCGACACAACGCATTTTAATTCTTTGTACTACATCCTGTTGGAAATCTAATATGACCATTGTCCTTCTACAAGAGAGATCCAGCCAGAATTTGAAAATGTACGCTGTAGAAGAAGAAGATTACGGAGTCAATGTGTAGAAGAACAGCGCTATAGGGTAGCGAAAACTATGTCGAATTAAATTCAGGCGATGAAATATCAGAGCCATAGCTGAAACAAATTAATGGTCTAGAAAACAAAGCTTTCACCTTTCCTCCACGAGGGTCGATTTTTCAGCAGGATAACGTTCTATCTCATGTTGCACAAGCTTTCCACCCAGTTCCTCACTGACAACATCGTCCAGACCATTCTGTGGCCAGACATCAACTCCATAGAACACTTATGGAATGAACTCGACCGACGACACCGTCAGAGAGACATGGCTCCAGCTAATCTCCGACAGTTGTCTAGCACTGCCGGAAGAGTGGGCTGTCATCACAGAATAACAGATCCAACTGCTAATCAAATCCATGTCACGGAGATGTTCTCTGATAGAGACCAGATGAGAACATACACCTTACTGAAACGGAGGTCCGAGTCGCAAAGAATAAAGACATACCTAATTTAATGAACATTATTAAAGTCTGAAAGGCTCTTCATGCCAAGGTTGAAACATTAATTCCGTATAATCAAATTTAGAAATACGTTTGAAATTTGGTGTCCAGTAGAACTGCAATAATGTTGTTTTTTAAACAGTAAATATAATAAGGGGGAGTACAAAATATCATGAAATCGATAACTATTGGTGTTAGACCACTTTGTAACTTGTGACATGCCGCTTTGAACTCAAAGAACTCACTTCAAAGTTGGAAGACGTTAGTCGTAAATATGACATGGAAATTAGCATTGATGAAAGCAAGATATTAGTTATTAGTGATACTAAGCAAGATCTCACGAATATCCGGTTAAATCGTCACAAAATTGAAGAAGTTACCACTTTCAAATATCAGATCCCAAATATGTGATGATGGCAACGAGATGGCTGTCGTGGTAAAATTGAATATGATTTGGAAAATTAAGATCAGTATTACAGTAAAGATCAATTTGTTCAGATCGCTAGTGTTAACTATAGTTTTATACGAGAGCGAAAGCTCAACACACACTGCAACAAGGAAAGAAGGATTCAGGTTGTTGAAAACAAGTTCTCAACCGAAATCGGATGTGTCGGGCATTAATGCAAATAGAACAACGATACAATGTATTTCCATTCTCTGGAGTACATCCTGCTGGAAATCTAGTACGACCAGTGTCCCGCTGCAAGAGAGATCCAGCGGGAGTTTGAGAATGAACGCTGAAGATGAAGAAAACAAGTGGTACAGACATCTGTTAAGAATTAGTTATAGAGATCACAAGACAAATACAATCATCCAGCAGCAAATAAACAAACTTGCAGGTTATCAAGCACCACTTTTTGGCAGCGGTGAAACTGAGTAAATGTGTTTGGTTTGGACAAGTAACGAGATACGACTCGTAGTAGTCTGCAGAATAGACTGATTTGTGCACGAATTTATGATTTGTGCGAGATCTGATTCCTTTGTTTCAGCAAATATATACTTTAGCATTTCACTTGTTTGCTCACCGACTTTATACGCAATGAGACACATAAACAACATCCCCACCCCCACGTCAGTCCATGAATAGACGTTTCTTATAACGTGTAACAAGGTCTATACCAGAACAAACCCCGTGGAGTGAAAGCCATGGAATGCCAATATACATTCAGAACATGTGAAAGGAATACTAAGCGAAGACGAACAGAACAGTGTGCAGCGAAGGACAGTCACCCTCAGTTTCCTGGATGAGGAATATCCACAAAATATATGGGTCAGAGTGTACACAGATGGGTCAGCACAGAATGCTGTGAGGAATGGAGGTGCAGGTGTATATTTAGAATATCCACACACGCCTGGAGATACAATCAGAACACCGACGGGAAAATTCTGCAATAATTATGATGCAGAAATCCAGGCAATTAGTGTGGCTGCTAAAAAACTGCTGAACTCCATCTCTGGCCTCCAGCCTGTTGTATTCCTGACAGATGCAAGGTCAGTGCTTCAAGCTCTCCAGTCTGGAAAACTAACAGACTTGAAAAAATTACTTAGCGAATTGTCTTACCAGTATAGGGTAACCATGCAGTGGATACCCTCTCACTGTGGAATACCAGGAAATGAAAAAGCAGACCAACTGGCAAAGGAAGGTGCTGCCGAAGACCAACCAGATATACCAATCACCTACCATCAGAAAAAACAGATGATCAAGTCAATAAGAAAGCCACAAACGCCAACACAAGATGACTATCACATTATGAACAGATCAGAACAAGTTATAATTCTACGCCTCAGAACAGGACACAACCGACTCCGCAGTCACATGTATACAAAGTTCAAGATTGGCAACACGGCCATGTGTACATGTGGACAGGCAGCACAGAGTGCCAAACATATACTTCAAGAGTGTTCTGAGCATGAAACGCTGAGGCAGACATATTGGCCAGAGGAAACAACACTGGAATCAAAGCTCTATGGGACACTGTATGAACTACAAAAGACAGTGAGTTTTATTAAGGAGACAGAATTACAGATATAGACATGTTTCAAGTGAACGAAAGAAGAAGAATAACGTGTAACAGGTCATTGTGTTTCGCTGACTACTCCATGTCAGAACCGGGCAGTTATACCCTGAGCCAGAGTTGTGAACTGATGTCGACGTCTGTTTCGGCGGCATTGGACTCGAAACACCATCGAATCGAATGGCTGCTGGAACAGAGGGCGGAGCACTTATGGGAATGCCCCACGTGCTGTGAGGCCAGTTTTCTAATCAAGAACCGGGCAACACATCGACAAAATAATAATGATGCCTCACAAAATGAGGGAGCTAGAAATAATGTGGATTTGCTGTGTAGACATGTCAAAATGCGAACGAGAGGAACAAGAAGAAGAAATAATGTGTAAAATAAACAGAACAAAAACGATGTGTAAAATAGTAAGTCAAAAAGAATAGAAGAAATCTATAAAATAGTAAATCAAACAGAATCGAAACAATGTGTAAAATAATAAAACCAAACATATTAGACATAATGGGTAAAATAGTAAACCAAAAATAGTAGAAGCAATTTGTAAAATAGTAGATCACAGAAAAAAGTAACAATATGTAAAATAGTAAACCACAAAAAAAAAGAAACGCTGTGTAAAATAAGAAACCACAAAACAATGTGTAAAAAGATAAACCAAAAACAAAAAAACAAAAAAAAAAACAGGACGCATTTGGTTTCGCCGACGTGCCTGGTTTCTTCTTCTTCATCGTTCATTCTCAAACTCCCACTGGATATCTCCTGTAACAGGACAATGGTCCTGCTAGAATTCCTGCAGGATGTAATCCAGAGAATGAAACTATGTTGTGTCGCCGTTTTATTTGTGTCAATGGCCCGACATATCCGTCTTCGCCGAGGTGTCTGGTTTCATAACACTTCTAAATTTGAACGGTCTTTTTTCCTGTAGTTAACTTAGTCTCACAGACAGATCACTTACACGCTAGCTCCGGCTACACTGTGATTCATGTTTCTATTTTCTATATGCAAGTAGTCTGGTTACAAATATTTCACACGGGTGGACTATGGAGAAGATGAGAGGCCATGTTGAGAAATGAATAATGTGCATTTGAAGACTTTCTTATTAAATTTCATTGGATAAATAAAGAACATTTTAAACTGTAATAACTGTTAATAAGATAACATGGTGATGGTAGAAGCCAAAGAGAATTCTAATTTGTCACTCTTGTTTTCCATGCCAGGATGTTTTATTTACATCTCAAGTTAGTTTCTCAGCCATTCTGTTTGATCGAGATTTTACAAGTCCCAGATGGCTTAATCAATGTGGATATGGGGTGTTGTACCACGAGCTGGGTTTTAGGGTTGTCCATAAATAACGTCAACAAGCACGGGAGGGGGTCTAAGTAAGTTTAACAGTTGATGACAAAATAGAGATGAGGGTGAATTTCACAAAAGTTGACGCAACAACCCCTTTTTTAATACACCAATTAAATAGTTTTAATTTCAAAATATTCAATATGAAATTAATTATGTAGTATTCTCGCTAATTTTTCAGCTACAATTATTTTATTATTGTGGTTGGGTTTTTTTGGGGTGGGGGGGAGGGGGAGGGGGGATGTGGGTGGGAAGGGTAGGTAAAACAATTATACATATTTAAGCGGGGGAGGGTGGAAGCAAAATTCTTTACATTTGTTGATTGTATTGGTAAGGTAAAGGTAGGTCTCATGCAGCAACGTGCGTCGGGGATGAAGATAACTCTTCATGTACTAAGCGGCATCAATAATTAAGTAGAGTGGCGAGTTCCCTTCCTTGCTGTCTTTACTTCCCTTAATTCATCTGTCAGGTACTCATTTATAGCTGATTCGACTGGAAGAGAACATGGCGAAAGGGGTAAAGAAAGTTGGAAAAAATGTTGATGTTATTAATGGACAACTTTGCAGTAACTTTCTTCCATTCTTGAGAAATACTGCAGATAAAAGGTTTGATTCCCCAAAACTTGGGATATACTAAAGATAAAGGACTTGATTCTCCAAAGCTTGGGGAAATACTACAGATAAAAGACTTGATTCTCCAAATCTTGGTGAAATACTGACTATAAAAGAATTGAATGCCATCTTGGCAAATACAGCAGATAAAATACTTGATTTCCACCTCCCAAACCCCCCCCCCCCCCGAAATAATGTAGATTCCCTCAATAATATTTTAGACATGGGTATTCATTCAAAAGGCATCATCATATCACATACCATGATTTGGGGTAGTAAAACTTCGCCCAATCTCCTCAGTTTCATCACGATATGCACGACTTACACCAGTGTTACTATTATTTGCTCCATTTTTCAAACCACCATGACACACTGCGATAAATCAACAAGGCAAGAGATTTCTGAACTGACGAAACATATGTAAAAAGACGTTGAAAAATAAAATGTGAAAGATGGATCCAGAAAAAGAATACAGTAAATGTACATGCAGCATCAATAAATATTGGACACAAAATCAATACACAGACAGACGAATTACAGAGTAAATACATGTGAATGCAATATGTATACAAGCAGGTTGACATGGACACAGAAGAAAAACCAGACATTATGTAACACGCACACAAGGGCACTTGAATATATAAATATACATCACAAAGATTTCGTGATTGAACACTATTAGAAAAAAGCAGTTTGAAATGTCACATACATGCAGTATGATCGCCCTGATGATATCATTACCGTTCGAAACTATCGATCTAATAAAAGAGGACACCGATATGCGTTCATCATGCAATGCCACGTAAATACATATCGTTAAGCAAGGGTAAATGGTGCTGGTCATTGTCATTTAATTTTTATAGTTTTCGGTAAGGTCCTCTTCTGTGTGTCTCTATGTGCATTTTGTTGTCTTCTTTTGTTTGTCCTGATGAAGACATTGGTGTCGAAACGTCGCCTGTCACTGTGTCCAGTTGCCTATTTTGTTTTATTGACTAATATTGGTAATACTTATAACCATTTATGTTCATTTGGATTTAAACAGCGCAAGTAAACTCAATCTATTAATATAAGAACTTTTTTTACCATCAAAAATAATGTAGATTGTGTTCAGATAATCATGTCGCCACTACTCCCAAAAGTATTAAATTTATAATATGCTGTATTATTTTTAATGTGGTGGAAAGAAGTTATTTTGTTGATGATGGTGATTAGAAACCGCAGGGAATAGGAATCTGGGTACAATACAAGAATCAGTGGACAAATCACGAGATATACCAACTTTTTAATTTCATATGCAATTACACTATCTCGGAAATTTGAAAAGTCGTAACTTAAAATACCGATATAGCTATTTGCATGCAATGAACTGGCCATCCACCTCCCACTAAGTGTACAGCGCGTATGTCGAATGGTCAGGGGCTCTGTTCGCGCAACGTGTCCAATATTGGATGCGTCGGTATATGCGTCTTTATCGGCATTTCGTTCCGTTTATTAATGTTAGCTATTTGTTCCGTAGAAACCTGTCCACTGATTCTTGTATTGTACCGGAATGTGTCACCCTTGGTATCTATGTCAGCTGGTAGAGTTTTACTTTTACTTTCAGAATGATGCTCCTCTGGCACTAGTTTTCATTGTTTCGTGCACTACTTTGACACTATTTTCAGGCACTAGTTTTAATTGTTTCAGGCACTACTTTGACACTGTTTTCATGTACTAGTTTTCACTGTTTCCGGGCACTAGCTTGACACTGTTTTCTATAATTGTTGCAAGTCCTACGTGAGACTATTTTCTCCACTACCGACTATGTAGTATCTCATTAAAAATCACGCACCATTTATTAGTAGTCCTATATTGTACTGATAGCTAGATAAAAAAAAACAACGTTCGGTTATGATAGACTGTGTTGGTAGGATCGTAGTAGTTGTATCTATAACAGTTGTTGCAGTTACACAAGCAGTGATGGCTCTGAAAGTAGTAATGGGATGGTGGTGAAGCAGATATTCTAGTAATGACTACTTAATGATGTGAATGTTTTATTTGGTATTGTTGTCACATTTGCATTCATTAATCATCCAACTACAAAGATGTCCTTTTCTATTAAACTCCACGTGTCTTTGAATACAATGTGTTATATGTATGTTTGATTTCTCTATTGTCTATTGTCTTTCCGCAAGTATATAATTGTTGGTCGTTAACAGTATGGGTGTGAGCTTCAGTTATCGTTTAAAGGTAGATGTGTAGCAATGGTTACATTGAGTGCTTGTTTGTTTTAGGTTATCTTGCTGTTTTCTACACACCGTTTACTTCATCTATCATTGATTCTATATAATCTTATTCTTTTGTTATAGGTATGCTCTTATTAGTATGTAGTTTGGATGTCTACCAATGTCAACAAAACAAACATCTTATCCAAAGTATCTTCATTCCAACCCTGTGCTACCAATGTCAAACATGGTCCTTAACAACAAAACATAAGAGACAACTGGTTACAACAGAGATGAGATAAGCCACAGGAGTGACCAGAAGACACAGAATTAGAAACGATGTCATAAGAGAAAGAGTAGGTGTCATATCAATTCTACAATACATACAAAATCAACAGATACAATGGTTTGGTCATCTGGAAAGAATGCCGTGTGATTCATTAGTTTATAAAGAATATACGAAAAGAGGAGAAGCAGAAAGAAGAGCCAAGGGTATACCTAGAGTACGCTGGATCGACAACATCAGAGACATTACACGAACACCAAATAACATTATCTGAAGCTGCCAGAAAAGCGAGAACAAGAACATTGTATCTCCCTCGACACCCGTAAAGGGTAAAAGAGGAAAGAAGAAGAAGACGAATCCTGATTAACAAGCAGGACTTGATAATTGATAAAAGATACGTTTTCCCTCTAGAGTTGGAGTGTTCATTGTGTTCTTATCTGTTTATTTTATTAGAGTATTTACTGTATTTTGATGTGTTTTTCTGGAGTGTTCACAGGTTTTGTAGTGTTATTTTGGACTAATCAGTGTATTATTAATGTGTATTGTTCTCTGAAGCATTCAACGAATTATATTGTTAATATTTTTTTTACTCTGTAGTGATCATTGTGTTATTGATTTGCTTGTCACTCTAGAGAAATCATTGTTATTGATATTTATACTATTTAGAGTGCTTAATGTCGAATGTATCTGTTCCATTTTTGTTGGGTGTTTTGTGTGTTCATCATGTCTTAGGTTCTCTGCTATGTTCGATGTATTCTTGATGTCTTTGGTTCACTTCTGCTCTCTGTGTTATTCATGTCTTTGATTCTCTTTTGTGTCATGTGCGTTATTGATGCCTTTTGTTCTCTGCTATGTTCTATGCGTTATTCATTCATTTGATTCTCTATGATAGGCCTATGTGTTATCGATGTCTTTGGTTTTCTCCTGTGTGTTATGTGTCATTTATGCCTTGGTTTTCTCTGATATGTTCTATGCCTTCTTCGTGTAATTTGTTATCTGCTATGGGCTATGTGTCATTTATGTCTTTTATCTCTGATATGTTCTTTGTCTTCTTCGTGTAATTGAATATCTTTCGTTATCTGCTGTGTTCTCTGTGTTATCGACGCCTTTGGTTTCTGCCGTGTTCCATGTGTCATTCGTGTCTTTAGTTCTCTGCTACGTTCTATGTGTTCTTCATTGCACTAGTTTTCTGCTATGCTCAATATGTTCGTCGTGTTGTTGGTTATCTGCTGTGTTCTCCTTGTCTTTGGTTCTTTGCCGCGCTCTGTGTCTTCATGTTCTTGGTTCTCTGTTATGGTATATGCTGTTCGTCATGTCTTTGGTTCCCTGCTATGTTCCATATGTTCTTAATTTATTTAATTCTATGCTGTGTTAAATGTGTTCTTCATGTCTTTGGTTCTCTCCTGTATTCTATGTATTATGTATGTTAATTATCCTCTCCGCATACCGGATATTTCCATATGTGCTTACATATCTTCGATTCAGCAAGTCTCCCAGGGTATAACCGCTGGTATTTCGAGTTCTATGTTGGTTCAGTTTTCTTTTTGAAATCTTTGTTACATGCTCTCTAGGAAAACTCATATCATCACGCCCAACTCGGGTATTCTCAATATATATTCATTCTCATTTATATCCAAATATGTTGATTGTGCGGACTCACGAAAATCACTGATTATATGTGCTCGGTCCCTAAAATGACCATCTGTTATGGTGGCGAGACTAGTTAATTTGTCGGCTCATTTTTTCACTCCACACTCGCGAGTTCGGGGACAATGATAAGAGTGAGTTTACGCACCATTTTGCTTTCTCTAATGATTCCACCATCCCTATGTACATCACCTGTTTTGACCTTCTGAATCATATTTATTGAGTCACTTAGTATGCACGCATAGGAATAGGCTTGAGATTCCAGCCAGTTTAGTTTTTGCGTTACGACAAACACTTCCATCGTTAGACTGCTTGTTGTTGCGGTAAAGACTCCACTGGCTTCGTTTACTGTTCTTCCGTGTAATCTGGCATTAAAGGCCCGTGTGCATCATTGGTGGCGGATGATCGTCCCATTCGTGTATATCACATCCGTATAACCGCAGATGAGTGCCTTGACATCATCATCCACGCTCACAGGGCTACGTTCCTCGAAGGAAGTTGGCTCTCATGTGCTATTATTGAACATTTTATCGCTGTTTTCTTCATGCCTTTGGTTTTCTGCTGTGTTCTTCATATATTTGACTCTGTTATGTTTCAGTGTTCTTGAAGCATTTGATTATCTGTTCCGTTCTCTGTGTTCTCGATGTCTTTGGTTTTCTTCCATGTTCTATTCGCTATTCATATCTTTTGTTATTTGCGATATTGTAGGTGGATAAACTCAGTGTTCCAGTTAGCCGTTGGTTATAAGTTTTTCGAGCTCTTCCAGATAATGAGGAGAGTTTCCCCTCTTCCTTGGCCACGTCCACGACTACATTGTTTACTACATTTTAATTTTTGGTGTAAAGGATGCTGTATGTTGTTGGCGACTTAGAAATATTCATTGACCTGTGCTATTTTGTGTCTTATTTTGATACTAGGTAGATTTAACAGAAACTGTATAGTTAAAATATTTGATACATTTAGAATTTAAACATAGCCTCTTTTACAAAAAAAAATGGAAATACGTTTGATACATCAACAAGTGTCAAATTCACTCTCAGACCGAGGTAAGTGAAATACCTATTATAATTTTTGGTTGAGTAAACGACAAGTCCTAATTTTCCCTATATCCCTCTTCTTCATTTATAACATGTTCCTCACATTTAATCCAATAATCTATATTTGACATGGCAACATATGCAAGTTCTTTAACATCGCATAACTTAAAGGTTTGATTTTCATCATTGACATGTCCTGATTTTTGCCCAAATAAGTTCTATTGGGTTCTAATGGGAGTGATACGGTGGCAATATTAAACACATGTGACCATATTCATGTACTAGCTTCTTGATATGAAATGTCTGTTCCCTCTGTGTCTTATTAGCAAGTGACAGCAACTCAGTTCTCAGAGATATTTCATTATATGATATGTTTTTCTTTGTAAGCCACGTTTTATTTGTGTCATTAGTACGGAAGATGAAGGTACTTTATCCTCCTGTGACACGGCTATGATGAGATGCATTGTCCATTACGAGACAAGAACGTCTATCTAATACAGGAAGAACAATTTTCTCAATCCAATTTAGGAATATAAGATCATTCATTTCTGTGTGGTAATCTCTATTGTCGGTTGACAAGGAAGTAAAAACTAGTACTGTAATTGTCAATAGATCATTGCTTCTGCTACGAGCGTGTGCAATTATCAGTTATAAGAAAACACAAGAACAAACTTTTCACTAAATATGGTAAGTTAAAACTGAAGCAAACTAGAAATACATCAGTGTAAACTATGAAACAGGGTGATGAAGTGTTGCCAATCACTGGATATACACGTTGATTTTGAGTTTTATGTGTATATCCAGTGATTAGCAAGTGTATATATCCAGTGATTAGCAAATTTTTATCACCCTGTTTCCTAGTTTCGCAGACTACATATAGTAAAAATAACATAAGTGAAGAGTGCTATGCAACATCATAACATGGGAACGTAATAAAAAATAGAGAAGTAATAATGAATGGAACGGAAGTAAGAAAGATCTATAGATAATGTGATAGAAGATGAGAATTCGCTAAATAAATTCTGGTATGGAACCTGTTTAAGTTTGTTGCTAAATCCTGCTTAATCCTATAATGGACGTTGTATAGGAGACATGATAACCAGTGAGTTTTTGTCTCACTGTGTCACTACGCAAACAAAACAGGAAGAGGAGGCTATTCATAGTTCTTGTCTGATCTTAATAAAAGAGTAAAATATTAGGCTTAGATTAGTAATCTTTCTCTCGTCTAAAACATCAGCGATTAAGCAGTGACTTTTGTAGGATCAGTCAGAAGAGCGTATGAGAAGGTATTTGATGAAATTTTATAACAATACAGTAAGACAGGAGTAAAGTAAAGTCTTCTACATTTTCCGTCTTTTCTTTGGCTTTACAGCGTCATGTAGAGAAGAAATGTCTGGTACGAGACATGTTATGTGTTACATATGTGGAGATATTTACATCCTCAGATCGATCCACTATTGCGTACCACCTCTTGCTTTACTATTATTATTATTATTATTATTATTATTATTATTATTATTATTATTATTATTGGCATGGTTAATTGATAATCTTCAAGAGGTAATTTCTTGCTGTACACCTGACTTATATACGAATAATTGGTCTGATGTCTCCTTTTGTATTCTAACATCAATGTTGTGTCCACGCCTACATTTTCTGTTATGATACATGCGGATAGAAATCAGTAAAATCAGATAAAAGAAGCTGAAAATTGAGGTCTTCGTAGAACATTTGTAATTTTCACACTATCTTTTTACCCATTTCTGTAAAAATCGCAAATATCTATCATCAGTTGTGTGAAGCCGTTTCCTGATATCGTCGTTTCTGATTGTCTTCTCATGTTACTTTAAGTATTCTTCGTAGTCGTTTCTCTGTTTCACTTTACTGTTTGGTGTTAGTGTCCATGTGTGGTCATGGCACTAGATAGTAGGTATAAAATTATACTGAAAACTGTTCTTATAAAGTGCACCAGCGTCCATATAAGCACTGTAAGCATTGCTTACACATTTTAAGTTGATTATGTTTCTTACAAAGTAAGAAAATGTAATATAAAATTCTAACTCTGAAGTCGTTTTAAAGGTGTATAAATCTTGCCAATATTAATAAGGAGGGAAAATGTGTGTTTTTCAATGACAGATCATGTTACTTTGTAAGCAGCTTCTCCTACCGCTTACAATTTGCTTCTTCTTATGGTCCATGCCAAGACCTTGTTGTATGGGAATAATCAAACAGATTCTTAGAAACAACACCAGGGAAATCTGGCTGAACAGATGGACAAATGGTCTCACTGGTCGAAATGTATTTAGTGAAATGACACGGCCAAAGAACACTGACAACATTAATAAATTCAGCAAGATAAACCAATCCGTTATCTTTGAGTTTCAAAAATGACATGCAAGGATCAATAGCCATTCAAACCATATCCAACTTCAGCAACTACCCACTCGTAGACACTGCTCTCATTCCAATGAAACAGTGGAACACCTCCTTATTGACTGTCCTTACCTTTCAACTGCCAGGAAAAAACTTCTACAGATACCCTTTACAATCAATAACTTACTGTATGGATGGATCACTAAGTCAACTTCAGAAGACCTGCACTTTATTAAGAATGGTATTGAGCTGACAATTGTAGAATTAATTATCAACATTTGGAGATTGACAACAACAACAACAACATGATCCATGCCGTGTGTCGTTGGTTATCATATATTTCCACGGCCTTCTATTTCCTGCGCTGTCAATCATTTCTGATACCGATATTCTCCCATGCCACAATGCTAGGTTGTCAAGCATCTTCTAACGTGGTCTTCCCCTAATTCTCTAGCTCTTCAACTTGCCTGTTGTTGCAATGTGTTCAATACTTCCTCTTCTCATGACGTGTCCAAAAAAGATAGACTGTCTCTTTCGGATGTGGATAAGTAGCTCTCTTTTTAAGTTAACTTCTTTCAAGATATCTTCATTTCACTTTTTGTCTGTCCATGGTGCTCTCAACATTCTTCTATTAAACCACATCTCTGCTGCCTGAATATAATTTTTCACTGTTCTTTTGAGCGTCCAAGTTTCACTTCCACACATCAGAATTGGTTCTAACTACTAAGAACTATTTTTCTCACACCAACTGACAGAGATATATTACATAGGATGGTCTTCATCTTGTGAAATGTCTTTGCTTTGGCAATTCTACATTTGAGTTTTTAAATACATTTTTCATCTGATGTTAGTAATGCACGAAATATTTGAATATGTTGGCATGCTTCAGACTTATCCCATCTACTTTGATGTTTCATTCTGGAAGAAATGTATTCTTCGATATTACCATTACTTCAGTTTTTCTTATATTCAAACTTTGCCCTTTGTTTTGACTTTCTTGTGCAATGATTTTCATCATTTCTTGTAACTGTGTTACAAATCGCATGTAATAAATAATATAGGTGGAAGATTCCTCCGACGTAGAAGAGTAAACACACTGAATTATACAATCGACGTAAGTAGTGACCATACTGCTTAGGGAAGTAGCGGCAACCCACTCTTATTTTGAAAGCCTTTCACAGATACATTGATATGACTTATCGATTAACTTTTACTAGTTGTCATTGGCTCAATTGAGCCGCTAGGATAGTTCACCGATCTGCGAACAGAAAGTTCCAGCTTTCGACTCCGGTTACGGGTGTTTTTATTTTAGGACAGTATAGAATGTGCGTTGCATGGGTATATTGTAATAAATATATTAAACGGTATATAGACGGTATATAGTTATATTGTAAGCAAAAATAGCACGTCACAATACATCACAGACTTTTAGATATATAAAGATACATATGTATGAATCTAGTTGTCGTGGATATAGTCGAAAATAATTGAGCGCCTTATTCTTACTCACAGATATGAGAAGGTGAAGCTGAGCCACTAGTGCACATATATGAGATATTTGAAGTGTGTATTTATATATGTCAATATATTTAGATATACTCTTATCGATAAGCAATTTTTGACAAAGCATCAGCAGTAAAGCTAAATTACATGTGATTAGAGCCAATATTGTTACTGGTAATTTGGGTAATTTACAGCTGCGAAACGCAGATGCTTAATAAAATTGCGTCAATAAAAATTTATTTTGGAATGAAATGTTACATATAGATGTTGATAATATCATGGACAACGAGAAAAATAAATCAAGAAGTGTTGGGAAAAATTTTTTAAATCCAACACAATAAGAAACAATTGGTAGAATATCCTATTCAGGATGTCGTCATCAAAAACACGTAACAAGATAGTAAAAATATTGAGTTT
Organism: Meghimatium bilineatum; assembly: GCA_034231615.1. NCBI lineage: Eukaryota > Metazoa > Mollusca > Gastropoda > Stylommatophora > Philomycidae > Meghimatium > Meghimatium bilineatum. The sequence continues at coordinate 58,087,684 of CM067322.1, forward strand.
TTGACTACATATAGAATATAACAAACAGCAATGGATACTTAGAATTAGAAATAAATAGCTATGGTTACTAGTAACAAGGGTGAACACACTCTTCATTCTGCCAATCAGGTTCCCAGTTCCACTTTTAACACCAAACTTCCTCAATCCAAGTCTGGATGTCTCTTCTATTATAGTGTCCATTTCTCAATCTCAGTCTGGATGTTTCTTCTATCATATCATCCACTTCTAAATCCCAGTCTGGATGTTTCTTCTATTATATTGGCCATTTCTCAATCTCAGTTTGGATGTCTCATTTATCGTAGCGTTTACATCCAGGAACAGCCTCGCAAGCAACATCAGCGTGTTCGCATTATCTATTTTTAATTCACCGACTGCACATGTATTAGGATGAAAACCTGACTGCACTCTCGATGCCAATAATACTATCGTGTTTATGATAATAGCTTTGTTGAAATGTCTTTGCTTTTATAGAGTCTGCTGGAATAATGTCCGGGTCAACTATCCTCAGTTATGCAGTACCAAATCGTGAATATTGTTATAATAATACCCATGGGCTAAATTGCAAATCAGCCTTCTAAAGTGACGTACGTGACTTTACCCATGATTTTTATGGACTGTCGACACAAAATATACACAGTGACTAATGGAAAACTTGAGTAAAATCAAATACGTCACATTATAATGATGATTTCCAATGAGCCAGAATGAGTTTATAATTGAAGAAAGACACAGCCGAATTCAACCTTGTGAAGAATTAAAGGCAAATTTGTTCTCAGAAACTCTCACAAATAATAATACAGTGGAATCCCTTTATAGCGCATAATTTTATAACAAATTTCCCATTTGAACACTTTTCAAAATCCCCAATTATATTTATTCTGTATTGTTTATATAACGAATTTCTGTTATTACATACATATTTTTTTGAGTCCGCACCGAGTTGTTATAATGGTTTCCTCTGCACATTAAACATTGTCACGGGACTCTTAACAGACCCATAGGACGTGGCTTCCGCATATTTATTCTGTTATATGTATTGCTTTCATGCACTATTTCATTTTTTACTCCGATTTTCGCACTTGTAGTAACTCTCATTTTCTGATTTTATATCCGGTGGTGAAATTGTTGTTTTCTCTTATTTTAAAATTTAAATGTTCCTTCAGCTTCTCAATCATCATTGATGCTGTTAATCAAATTGCATTTCTTGTTATTGATAAAGCAACTTCATTCTGTTCCTTTTACTGCTACAGTTCTGGTGATGTTCCACAGGCAGTTCATTTTTCTTTCGCTTGAAGTTTCCTTTGTCTGTGTTCAACTTCTCGACGTATTTTATTTGTCAATTTAGATATCTCTTTCAACTGTCTGATTTATTTCTTTATGTCTTTAATAATGGCAAGACTAGCTATTCTGCTCCTTTCTTATTTTTGTCCTTTCTTTTATATTGTTAACGCAATATGTCGTTCTGCATCTTGTATTCTGACGGAAATTATCTCCAAAATAGTTTTGTAGTTTTGTTCTTCAACTTAATAATCGAGATCTGAAATACGGCCGATCAGCTGACACCGATTCGTCACACAACATAAGTCAACACGAGATAGAACACAAGTGACGAGGTACAGCCACATGCTGCAAATTCCAGGGTTGGGGAAACTCAGTGCAAATAATAGAATAAACGTAAATGTGTCACCCATAACAACAACAACAACAACAACAACAACAATAATAATAATAATAATAAGACCCATAATCGGTCAGGGTCGTAGGGGTGCCATACAAAAACTCTCCAAACATCTCTATATCAGCCATTCGGAGGTGTGTCATATCATCAAGGACCATTCCTTGATATCAATTCAGGATTTTCGTTTTGTCCGTCTCTTCTCCTTCCAACCTCGATGTTTCCTTGCAAAAATGTTGTGAAAAGGTTATGATCTTCTTACATGTCCAAACCAAGAAAATTTACGCCGTTTTGTCACTGTCCAAAGTGAATCTAAATATACTATAACAACGTGTCATAACGACAGACGTTAAGGCAACATGTTTTCCCAATTGAGCCTTTCTTCACCCATAAAAATGAGTAGCTTTAAATCTCTTCTGCCATGTCCTGATTTTATTTCTTTCATAGCTCTGCTGAACGGACTTTGCTCAAATCTCGTATGTTTAGTTTTCTTTATTTTATTCAAGCATTCATCGAAGCCTCCTAATGTGTCTCTATATCTCTCTATATTTTATCAATAGGTGTCCCTGTTCAGGTCATCATCTGAATGCTAGATTATCCCGTCTTCAAAAAAGGAGAGGGTTAACAAAAAAAAAAAAAATTAACATTCGCTCAGTTTCGTGCGTAATTTGTTCAGTTTCATGAGAGTTCTGATGACCTTTTTTTGAAAATCGATAAAAAGGAGGGTGGGGGTTACTAGTTTCGGCTAAAATCATAGTGCTTAAAGCCATTTATCATTTTTTAAAGGGGTGAAGTTTGAATACCCCAAACCCCGCTCCCTTATCTACATAGTCTTCTTGATTCCTGATTAGAAACTGGCCTCACAGAACGTGGGACATTCCCATAGGTGCTCCACCCTCTGTTCCAGCAGCCATTCGACTCGATGGTGTTTCGAGTCCAATGCTGCCGAAACAGACGTCGACATCAGGGCACAACTCTGGCCCTTGCGACAGGTTTCTTTGTTGTTCCGCCCACCCACTCCGTGCCCGTAACTAGTTCAAACACAACGTCGGCCTGTCGGAACAACATGGTAACTGTTATCGAAGGTTACGACTACGGGATTGTATAGATGACGTGCCATGAAGCTTCTATAAGAAGATATCTACATATCTACTATATCTACATAGTTAAATACTATAGTGTCATAGTTATCTGTTGTATCCTTGTTAGTTCCTTTACCCTGAAATATTGTTGGCAAGTTTAATTTCTTATACACATCATAAATTAAATGTTCTTTTAAATAGCAGAAAGCAGAATTATCGGATGCGACTTTTATTCTAATCCAGACTTTCATTGTCCGATAGTGACGCTCTACACTTCTTGTTGCTGATAAATATGATTTTTTTCTCTGTTGTATCATGATCTCCAGGCTACATTTAGTAACATTTTATCCTGAAAAAGCTGCCCATTCATATCTGTACCACATATCTCAAGCTGATTTGATGCTGAATTTTTTTTTACCACATATCTCTAGCTGAATTGATGCTGAAATTTGTTTTACCACATATCTTTAGTTGATTTGATGCTCTGAAGTTAGCAAACATTTCTCTGTTCTCATTAGTTGTGGTCAGATTCATGTTTTCACATGACATCTATAAAGATTATGCTGTCCTCAAAAACTTCTATATTTAGGTATACAATTAAAACTGAAAATAATGTTTTCTCTTTTGGCACAGACATTTGGTAGTTTTTAAAATGTGCTTTTTTTATCAACATCTATTTTTGTTACATGTTTGTAAATAGTATCGGTGACTTTTTCTGTATTTATTTCATTTGTTGAAAATGTTGCTGCGTTATTCTTGATTTCACTGCTTTCCATTCTATAAGTGACGCGTTTTGTGAAACAAAAACCAATGTTTGCTATACGAGGTGTGAGCTTTTTTATGCTTGCCCCGAGTACATAACCATTTTAGTTCACTAAAAAGTACCTATTATGGTGACATACGCTCCTTCCAACCGCGGTTTTAGTGTAATTTACAACATAATTTCACGTGCGTCGTTTCTTATAAGATGTACTCTGACATTAGACATATCCGCACTAAATACTCACAATCTACGTGACGTAGTGTCACCACCAATTTAAATGAGTGCACAGTTACTTTGTAGACACCATGTGTTATATTTCGCTGTATTGTATTTCAGATATTCCAGTGATTTATCGTTTATAGTTTACGTTTTATCAGGGGCCGGGAACCTTTTTGTCTGAGAAAGCCATTGACACCACATATTTCGAAAAGTTATTTTGAGAGAGCCATACAATATGTTTAAAACTAAAAATTCAAGTAAATGTGTGCATTTGTGTAATTTCAACACTAAATGTACAATAATTATGTCTCTGAATTCTTTTTAATAACATTGTTATGCTGTTGCTAATCAAAAATGAGTATTTCTTACTATTAATGCGACTTCTGATGCTGAGCTGCAGTAGACTTTAGCTCATTTGTAGAATGAAATATTGATATGCAATTAATATGTAGATCACAGGAGTTTAAAGAAACTTTTTTTATAATCGAACATTTGTCTGCGAGCCAGATGCAGCCATCAATAGATCCACATCAGGCTCGCGAGCCATGGGTTCCCGACCCCTGTTTTACATTGATAAGCAAAGATGAGAATGACGAAAAAAAAGTGATTTTATGTTCGATGTTTGTGCGGCTACAGATGTATGAAAAGTCTAATTCGAGCTCTGAAAAACCTACTGCTGCGCGAACATAAATAAAGTCGCTCTTTAAACGAGGGAAAGGTGCCTGACTCCTTACGTTTTTATCTCTTACGAGTTACCTGCAGTGCTCTACTCAATGTTGTCAGTATCTGTGCTGATCTCACAATAGATATCTTCAAGCTTTATAGTTACTGTTTTGTGGAATTACCTATCAAAGATAAGTTATAACATGGCAGCAACAGTCTTCAAGTTTTGCAATAAGTAGGTTCAACACTCAGACTCATTTCATTTAAGCATCAATGTTTCGCATCTCACTTCAAAATCATATAGGTCGACATATATAAGACATGTTGGCTCATTGGAAAAATAGCCTTATAAATTGACTCTCATAATTTTTCCCGTGATTTTCAACTACATCCTATATTTAGGACTATATATATTTTATGTCGACAAACAATGAATGTCACGGCAAAACGCAAATGAGACATTGTAGAAGGTTATATATATATGCGTGTGCGTGCGTGTGTCGACGTTCACGGTTAGAAAACCTTATATTGTTTGAGACCGTTGGATACAATTTATCCAAGTAGCTGTAGTCATGGGTCTTGATAATGTCTAGCTTGAACGTTCTATCTGGTAGAATAACACCCCCCCCCCAAGCCATCTTGTTTTAGTAACTTAACAAAGCATGACGGTCACAGTATTCTGTTTCTCCATTTCTGACCCATGAACAGATGAGAGACTACAACTGAATCCCTCATCAATTATATAGTCTTGTGGACATCGGAATCTTGCCTTAATAGTGATGCTATTTGACTTTTCTTGGTTTTCACTGGCTGTCGACACGACGTATAAGCAAAGTGACCAATAAAATCCACGGGAAAATAAATTATCGTCAACTGTGAAGGATGAAGCCGAAGTATCCACACTGGCTGTGCAACTGACGGAGTCAATACTATTTACAGGAGAAAAATTGCATATTTAAAAGAAAAATTACAATATAAAAAAGTATAATAGAAAATCGAGAAAATAGCAAAAATGAAAGAGAAATAAGAGAAGAACCATAAATTAAATAATAATGATGATGATGATGAAACCATAAGAGATACCACCTTTGTGACTCCTATGTCGAATTATGGAGTTTTACATTTTATTCAAGGTTGGTGTTCTTCTGGACTTTGTTTTTGCTATAAGTTTTTAACTAAGTCTGGTAAAAGTTGCATGTTTATACATCAATTACTGTTGTGGTTTTTTTTCACAATCAGGAGAGTAACAATCTGTAGTCCTTTAGTTCGGGTGTGACTTTCTTGCATTATCGAAGAATGCTGCAGATAGAAAAGTTTATTTCCTCAAAGTAGTTCAAGCATGGGTCTTCAGCAGGCTTCATCACATATATATATATATTCATGATCATCCAGTTTTCACTGCATTCTCTGCGGATCGATTTGTATATACTCTGATCAATAAGCTATGTAAATGTTCGTCATAAAGTAGACTTAAAGTAACTGTTTTACATTGTGTTGTACGCTATTGTGTTCATTCTCACTGAAAATTCCTTTCACCTCTGTTTGAATATGAATAGATAATCCACTATCCACTCTCCTTGATGATCCTAAATGCCTGGTTTTGCACCGTATATAGCTCATGCAATGTAGTATTTGATGCTGGACACCATTCAGTAGATCCATATTCCAGATGTGGTCGTGAGTATTGGTGGTAAACTATACTAAGTATTTCTCATTTTCTCCCCAAGTGGTTCCACTTAGTTTTCTCAAGATGGCTAACTTTCTTGTGGCCTTTGTTGTTGCTGTGTTTCTTCCATGCAAGCCGACTGTCTAATGTGATCCTAAGATATGTTGGTTGTCTTTTTTTCAAGAGCTCTCCATTTATTTTGATGTCACCAGCTTTTTGTTGTGGGGAAATAGTAAAGGGAGTAGTTCTGCACTTCTCTATGTTGATGCTGACACACCATATGTTTGCCCATGCGGCTAAGGTAACCAAATCTCTCTTAATCTGTTTGGTAGCCACTGTTGCATGTTCTTCCGTACGAGATTAATTTTTTTTAAAGCGCAAAATATCAATATAAAATGGACTAAGATGAATACAAAAACAGACAATACAGAAAATCAAACAGGGATAAAAAGGGAGAAAAACAAATAAAGTTGTGTATAATGTACCCAAAATTGTTCAGCAGTAAACCTCTGAAACTGGCGATGTTGGAGAGCCACTTTCTGCATCTTATCAATGGCGTAATCCACGTCATCGATATTGTTGACGATGTCGTCTAGCGAAGCCATCATTCTCCAAGCATGCTTTTCTAATTCCTCGCTCATGCGAAGTTTCTCTTCTGTTGCTAAATGCCGGATATTTTTAAACTGCATCTGTGTAGCTGGTTCCAGCCGAAACAACCTGCAAAGAAAAGTATCAAAGTAAACATTAGCTATGGAAATACACGGAGTCGTCGTTGTAGCTACATAGTTTTTTGTGTGCCTCGAAGGCAACACTGGCACCGTTATATATTCGCTAAATGTGAAGCCAATGCACAGAAAGATTAGATTTGCATTATAAAGTTAAGAACACCGCAACGAAACTTATACAATTAACTGGATGATATGAGGTCAATGCATAGAAGAACCTGTTATTCAGATCAGGAAAGGCAGTGTCTGTTTTTGCCACAAAACGCGAAGAGGAAAATCGTGATACCTTAGAATTGAAAATGATTGATTAGAGCCTCGGTTCCCATAGTATATGGCTCATGTAGTTTATGTTAGATAGGGTGTAATCATCAGGTGCCGCGCCCACTGGCAAAGACGATCATGGATCTCCAACACTGCCTATTTTCATTATCTCTAATCAGAATCGCTGTTGACTCGCTGCCATGTTACGGTGCTAGGCTAAGAAATATTTTCTCTCGATCTCTCTTGTCTTATATCTTTCCTCTTGTAAGTATGTTCTCCAGACCTCCCTGTCCCATAACATATCCCCCAAAAAACCCGATTGTTTCTAGTGGCTCTAATTTTCCACTATCCTGTTTATTTATGGTCCAGAGCCGCATCCATGTATTAAAATCGGCGTTATGGAGTTCTGATTCGGAAGAACTCTCACTTCTATTGAAAGGAGCATATTACACAGCATATTATTCATTTGTATGAATGCTGTCTCTACCTGCTCTATTATGTTTCTTGTCTTTGCTTAACTTCTTCTATTTGATTTTATGCTGTTACCAAATATTTGAATTTATGCACCTGTTTGTGACATTATACTTTCAGGCGTATTTTGTAAGATGAAATTGAGATGGAGCAACACTCATATAATAATGTTACACAGCAAAGTAGTGTCTTTTATTTGCTTCTAGGTGTTTTTAAAAAAATGTCTATAATAATAATAACTGAATCTGTCAATTAAACGTTATGCCGCTAGAGGGTTGTGAATGAATCAATATGCCAACAAACAAAAAAGAGTACATTTTTGGGAGAATCATCTGCAATAAACGAGTGAAGGCAAGAAGGTCACACAAAACAATGTGAGCACACACACTCACAAAGACTTGGGCCAGGTCGTACAAGGCATGCTCTTTAAGGCTAGCGAGAAATTAGCAACGACAAGCAAGACTTTATTGAGAACGAGATGCTGTTCACAGGAATCTAGATACTATGGAGAAAAACAGTGGCATTCTATTGTCAGACCATGTTAGATACTGTTCTCAAGTAGCAATAGAATCTATATCTCAACGCCAATCTCCGTGGCAGTAGAATTTATGTGCGTTTAACTATTGTATTGTCAGACGATGTTAGATACTGTTCTCAAGTAGCAATAGAATCTATATCTCAACGCCAATCTCCGTGGCAGTAGAATTTGTGTGCGTTTAACTATTGTATTGTCAGACGATGTTAGATACTGTTCTCAAGTAGCAATAGAATCTATATCTCAACGCCACCTGCCAATCTCCGTGGCAGTAGAATTTATGTGCGTTTAACTATAATGCGCAATTTGAATTATGCATCTCACATATTTCTATCCATTGGATCCATGTGCATACAGGATATGCGAGAAATGTGGCTTAAAGAAAGTGTGAGGGGGAGTCTTCTGGAATTTGTTTCAGTAACAAATTAATAGTCAGTTATTGATCAAAATGAAGCTCCAAACTGCTCCAAATATGTTCTACATTCATTAGATGTTCCATGTTTTCCAACTCACTAGTTACATTGAAATATCGGAGCCTATAAAATATTACTACGAAATTTCGTCTGTGTTGCCGGGGCCCGAAAGGGGAGCAAAGAATAGCAACACTGTTTACATTCCATGCATGTTGTAAGAGGCGACTAAGGAGGTTATGGGATGGAGTTGGCTGTCCCATCCCATATAGGGTCAGTGACCCAAAGCCATGCTGAAGTCGGATGTGTGAGGCCGAAAGGCGCAGATATCGCAGCAATGCTGTAAACCATGACACAACGCATTCCATTCTCCGGACTACATCCTGCTAATCTGCAGGAGTTTGAGAACGAGCGCAGAAGAAGAAAAGAAGACTGCGACATTTAGTTCCACCAAAGCTCTCCAATGGTTCCATGATTTATGATGAAAACCGTGCAGCCCCAAGTAATTGATGCGTTAAGTACTACGCCAAGGATGAAGATATTTTCACTCCAAGAATACTATCACCCAAATACCTTCTGCAGTGACAGAGCTTTCTTCAACAATTTGTTAAAAAATATCCAAAATATGCAACATTTTATTTTTCATAAAACATTATGTTATCTCCATGAATGTAAGTATTATTTATGAATAAGGATGTGTGTCAATGATTTTTAAGGTGTCCCAGAATGCTTCAGATGACAAATGAAGATGTTTTGAAAAAATCAGCTTATCTACTCCATCATTTCTCCAGTAGTCAACAACTCATCTATTCTTAACAATCATGGCTGAAGCAGTACTTTCTTAATTCTTAGCTTGTTTGTATATTGTTTAGATGTCAATATTTTCCTCGTGTCATTGAAAGTACGTTTAGCCATTCCTATTCTCATTTAACTTCTCTTAGATTCGCCATTGTGAAGCTTTAATCCCAAACTTTGAATTGTATTGGTACCATTCGAGCTCACGCCTGTCTGAACATGAGCAATACACCATACACAGTTTCCCACAATATGGATGTACGTGAATATATGTAATGAACTGCTTAGACCCTTGGATATAGGTGTGAGAGCCATTTATGATAGTTGTTACATGGTCAATTAACACCTTTACTAAGAAACAAAGATATTACACTAGAAACAAAGAAAGCGCTTTTCAACACCATTTTCTTACCAACATTGTGTTATCAGTGTCAAACTTGGACATTAGATTCTAGAACAATACATAAGATTAACACCACTGAAATGAAATGTGTGAGACGTATGATTGGAGTTAGCTTGAGAGATAAAATCAGGAATGAAGCACTAAGGAAACAATTAGGGATCAAACAAACAATAGAATACATACAGAAACAACAAGTTAAATGGTACGGCCACATAACCAGACAGAAAGAGCAAAATATTATCCAAAAAACACTTAACAAACGATACGAAAACAGGAGACCTATTGGATGCCCTCGTAAAAGGTGGATAGATAGTGTATTAGAAACACTCGGAAATATAACAGCAGAGGAGGCAAATAGAAGGGCAAAAGACCGTACACTCACTCTCCCCTCAACAACGAAAGGTACATGAGGACAGAAAGAAGAAAAAAAAAAAGAAGTTACATAGACCAAGTTTTATTGCACTATATAAAACGATCATCATACCATCACTATGCTACCAATGTCAAATTTGGACACTAACAACAGAATCCAAAAGAAAACTTCTTAAACAGAAATGACTTGTCTACGTAGAATCCGCCGAGTAACAATAAGAGACATAACTAGGAACGAAAACATCGGAAGGCTAACGAACACAACGCCAATCCTGGATTACATCAGAATACAACAGATTAAGTGGTTTTCGCATGCTTCCAGACTACCATCAGACAGTGCCTCTAAAAAAAGCATTACTATACAGACACGATGGATACAAAGCCAGTGGAAGGTCTTGCAAACGATGGATTACGGAAATAAAAGAGTCAACGAAAACAAACATATATGAAGCACATAAAAATCCATCTCCAGAGAACTCTTCTACCCCAGACGCTGCAAGACATAAGGGGGTATACCGCGAAAATGAAAATAAGATCAACTAGCGATCCAAGGAAACCGTAAGTCTGCATACCCTTCGTTATAAACAAACCGAGACCCGGCACTAATGGGTCTGTCCGAAGTGCAATGATATCAGTTCATAAACAATTATGGACTTCACAGTTGGAATGCTGTCACAGGTTAGCAAAGCACACCTTAATCGAAGGCATACCGAAAACGGATGTGCTAAACTTATATGGCTCAACTTAAACCTTATTTCAACGTTTTTATTATCTTCGACTCAGATTCTCTAGGCCAACCAGTTAGTCATTTTTCTAACAGATTTGTTGACCCAACTTCAGTGATGGTACATCTAATTGCCCCCGACACATAGGAGTCTGCCACTATAGAACAAACGTGTCCTCTGACCGACATCTCTTCGCCATCTATGGGGATCATTTGCCTGAAGACATGCAAGGAAAGAAGACAGTGGTCCTGTTCTTTTGAACCATGAACTAGAAGTTCAGTTCCCGGTTGTCACACTGACGAACGTACTTAGACAATTAAAATATCTTCATAACACAACTAAAAAAGGTAAAAAAAACAAACACCAAACAACTCAGGATAATCCTGTAAGTTGTAGGTGTATGAGTTTTCATTCACTGTGCAATACTAAATACATAAATAAGTAGACCCTATGTAGTACCAAGCCGCTTTCTGAACTCACCCCACCTTCTTCTTTGAGAGCTGTTCACAAATAGCTTCAACAGTTAGGGAAAGGGAGATCTACACACGTTTGGCAGTTGTAGATAGGGAGGGGGGGGGGTGGTTGACGCCAGTTGACATATAAATTCCATTTTATACATGGGTAAATTAATAATAAAATAAAAAAGCGTCGAAGATTTGTTATTAAAGAAAAATAATCATAAAAGCAACAAGGGGAATTTGAAACAGGTCAGTTCAGAAGCCACGATTGTTATTTGTATACACCAATTAAATTGTTTGAATGTGAATTTGTTTTTTCTACAAATACAAAAAAATCATGTAGCCGTAGTTTTTTGCGTAACAAATATTTTTGGACATAAATAATTATAGCCAAAACATAGCCGAATTTTTTATAGTTGCTGGTAACAATAGTTGTAGACAAGGGTGGGAAAACTAATGATAGATGCTGACGGAGTGGGGGAGAGGAGCTGAAGATAGTTGTTGACAAGGGTGGACGGATAATGATAGCTGTTGACAAGGATGGAGATGATAAAAATGTACAAAAAAATGTTTGACAGAATTTATGAACAGCTCCTTATCTCTAATAAAGAAATCGAGAAGATGATTTGACGATGATTTAAAAACTTCCCAGGAACTCTAGGTCTTAGTTTATCACTTAATGTTGCGTTTCTTGAGAGTAATTAAGCATTCACCACTTCCATTACTAGCATTATTCTTGTCTTTTGGAGCTTCTCCTTTCTAATCCCCGCATCCTGGCATCATCAACAGCGCCATTTTGTTTCCGTTAGACCAAGTGCGCATGTGCTAGATATGTAGAAAATCGATGAGCAGCAGAATCTAGCTAGACTGTCTGCGACACACTTCCTGTCTAATTAATCAACTTACACTTCTTTAAATCTCTAATTTTACTCCCAATTGACAAAGTCTCTTCTCACATGAAGTTGTATGTTCGTACGTGTATTCCTTGGAGACCCGACGCTGCATTGTTTATTAGAAGATAGTAGCCTACTGTGTATAGAATCATAATCCCTGAATTTGATCATGGTCATTTAGATACAGTTTACTAGCATGATTAACTACAACGTCACAGTAAGGGGTAGTTATCAATTTTTAACAAAAATGCCCTATTTCCTTAGGGATTTGCATCTTGAACCAACTCTTGTTAGTAAAGCTCGAAAACACGGCCTTGTTCAGAACGGTCATCACGATACGTGATTTAACAAAACGTCACCTATCTTGGCTTATCTGACCATTTCTATACTTTCATTGGCTGGCGAAACAAAATTAACGCAAAGTGAACAACGATCAGTCGTATCTGCAAAGATTAGTGCCGCCGTGTGATATCACTATGCAGAACTATTCTGAAGAAGAACTTGGTACAGAAAAATCTGACAATTATTGCTGGCAACCGCCCTTACTGTGATTCCTGTAGTTACTCCATTCTTTTATTTAGATGTCCGTAGTTCGATTAAGTGGAATTTTTAAGCTCACAAGCTGTTTTCAAGTTGTCTTAGCATCCGGAAATTTGCACCAGAACAAATGTGTCGAATTTATGTCTATCACAACCATGAGCAACATAATTATATATGTTGCGTATTAAAGCCACCCTTAGCATGGCTTTAACTACAGAAATACTTGCCATATACCATATACAAAATCCATCCACTCGTTAAATATGAAAAGTAATTTATTACATACAATAGTTTGCTGTGCCATGTTATCAATGCAGTAGTGTGTAGTGGATACTTCAGTTTTCCTAATTGGATTGAGCCTGTTATTGTGCGCCAATGTAATCGCAGTATGATATTTAAGTAAGAAATAAAGATGAGATCTATACCGATCCATATACTTATTATTTTCAATTGTGACAAGACGAGAACGTACGAGACTTGGACATGTAAGTGGACATAATTTCATGTGAACAGGGTTTATGCAGGGAATAGTCGCGGTTGGAAGGGTCATAAGACAGAAAATAAAATCATGGAGAAATACTGAACCGAGTAAGATTATTTCTACACTGGTCTACAGCACTCAACTCAAGCAACAGACAACAAACTAAACAACTTCGAAAACAAATGTCTTCGCAAACTGATGAACATAAAATGGAGCGACTTCGTCACAAATAGTGATCTAAGAGACAAAACACACCAAGAGTATGTTTCAAACATCATAAGAAAACGAAGATGGAACTACCTTGGTCACATTTTACCTAGATGTAAAAAGAATAAACCAACAATCCCTTAAGTGGTCACCTGAGGATAAAAGAAAACAGAAAAGGGGAATTAAAAGGCTGTAAGACCATCCAGGAACTAAAGCTGCAGGCAGTGGACCGCATCATATGGAGAACCAAAACCTCTGCCCCATGTGTCGCTTGCGGCACGAAATGAAAAAAACTAACTACAGTTCACTCAACGCTGAAGATAGAAATCGCTGGAAGTATTTGTTGATACCCTTGCGATCCTGACAGGTTATAAGTTTTATGATTGTACCCTAAATAGCTCATCGATGTTGTATATTCAGCTATCCATTGTGACTTTGTGTCGCAGATCAGATCTTGTACAGTTTTGGGACACATACTTGATGGTAGACGGTTGTATTGTGCTCATAGTTCAGATATGATACAGTTGTTGAAGCACAATTGATGATAGACAGACATTGATTTTTTTTTGTAAGATCGTGTACAATTGTTAGCACAAATTTGATGATAGACGCAGTTCCTTGTGCTCATAGGTCAGAACTTGTACAGATATATAATTACTAAAAAAAAGAAGATCCAGGAACAGGTATGGGCCAATAGATGGAGCAACGCAGGAACAAAGAGACAAAGAAATCACCTACCAAGAAAAAAGAGGATACTCAACAAATCTATTGGGGAAAGTCGACCAACTAAAAGACAACTAACACTATCTTGACATATCATCAGCAAGTTATCATCTTACGAATAAGGGCAGAACACAGCAGACTTAACAGTCACTTAAATAGACTAAAACTGGCTCCATCACAAACCTGTCCATGTCGGTAAACAGCACAGACCGAAGTACATGTTATACAAGACTGTATTACACTAAACCAATTAAGGGAGTAGCACTGGCACACAGGGACCGATATCCCCAAAAAGTTGTATGGAAGATCTGAGGAGCTTTCAAATACAGCAGCATTTATTAAGTAAACCAAACTAGTTGTGAGATATGTCAAACTGCGAACGAGAAGAAGAAGGAATGGACCATAGTGATAATCTGATGTTGTACAGTTAGTGCAACACAACTGATTACAAACTTGGCTTTTTTGTGTACTCAAAGGTCAGATCTTCATATTTCGTATAGTGTCATTGTTTATTCTATCTCTTTTTGTTATTCCCAGTGCTGTTATTAGGCCCTTCATTTCGCATACTGCCAGTTTGTATTCTAGTTTCCAGGTCTGGAATTAGTAGAACAGTGTCCGCGTGAAAAATGTGTTTATTAACATTGTTTTGGAGATCATATCAATATTCTGGTGTTTCAGCAGTGGTGATAATTGATTTCAGCATATCTTCAGTATTTCTGATTGTGGTTTTTTGATTCTCATTTTCCTGATTTCGTAATGGGTATTTAATGCGTTTAGGTGCTTCGCACTAATGTTACTAGCTAAAAATGGAGTTGCTGACAGTCAGTTATTGTTTAATGACCAACAAATAGAGACGTGAAGCACTGCAATCCATATGTTTTTGAGAAAGTTATCAACGCTTGACAAAGACTACTTTATTCTCCATTGCAACTGCAAGAGACTTAAAAAGAACTTCAAATTGCTTAAAAAAAATAAAGGTTTTTTAACCTCCATCCTCCCTCCCCCGAAAAAAAAATACAATTCAGCCAGCGGATGTGATGAACAAAGTTTTTCACCACTGCTCTATAACTTTGATTGATTGCCAGTTTCCGCAAGAATAATTAAAGATAAACACTATATTTGAGTTATATATACCAAATGCTGTGTTTATGGGTTGTGATTTCCACGTTTTGCTTTTTTTGCGATTTCCACATTTTGCTCGTGTCTCCCTCTTGGTAAATGTAGCTTTCCTTACTTTCGTGAACTGTTTCTAATTACTTATTAGTAGTGTTTTAATTGTCATTGATATTTTATCTGATGTTATATATTGGCCAGTATGTCACCAATATTATTATAATTAAATTTGTTCTTTCAATTTCTTCTTAAAATGATCAGCTCTAATCAGTGTATCTCAAAATATGCCAATATATAATAAGTCAAAACACGTTAGAGTCGTAGCGGTGCTACACTGGAGATATCAACACACAGAGACGCCCAAATACTTTGTTCAGCCATTATGATGAGTGTAGAAAATCATTTCCAGACCTAAGATGTCAATAGGTTATCATTAATAAGAAGAGACATAACAGAGTTAATTAAAGCAGTTATAAATGCACTGAAACGTGATGTAAAGGAGGCTAAACGAGACAATGTGCACGTTCATAGAATGATAATAGTGGAAGTTACCAAGAGAGAGAGAGAGAGAGAAAGTGCCTTCTCTTTGGCAAGATGCGAAGAATGTCCAACCAACAACTGAATGGTACACTGAGCCAATACACCCTTAGATGGCTGACGGATAGGCGAGTTGATCCTTTATGGGAATGTCCCCAGTGTCGTGATGCTGATTCCTAATCAAGAATCACGAAGTTAATTGAAGTAGTTCATTATTGATTAAAGTAGTCCAGTTCTGTGACGTGTTGATTCATAATGCGTCTGTAATGTCCAAGGTACCGGGTTCGAATTCCGCTGCAGGCAATTGTAGATCCGGACCGTTTCAGAAAGCAAGGGCAAATTAATAAAAGTAATTTATATTGCCTAGAAAATCACTTCAGCTAAAAAAAAATGATAGGTTGATGGTTGCGTTCCGAATACGATATTCTATCAATTTTTAGTTCATTATTAATCTCAATAAACGTGAATATGTCGGTAAGATTATTTATCGTAAATTAATTTGCATTGAACTCCATGTAACTGTTGTTAGATGCTATACTACATTTGAAAACTTGCTCAGCATTTTCTTATTTATTTCCTTCTACTCCATTAATGTCACTAGACAAAGTTTCACAAATGTTTGACCTCCACCTCTTGTATTGTTTATATGTTCTTCAATAACACCACGCATTATATCTTCACGAAAAAAAACGTATCAATTTTTTAAATGTATTTATCCGTTATTGAAAAAAAAACATTGAATAATAGCTTTTTTTACTAAAAGAAAATATAATAAATTGTAACATATCCCATTCAGAACGGAGGCATTAACACATAATTTTTTGGCTGTAGTGATTTTATAGGTTATGATTTTATAAATATGTTCAGTAGTTTGTCATTGCTTTCTGAACGGTGCGGATGTACAATTTTCTGCGACTGGATTCAAACTTGCTACCTTGGCCATCACAGACACACTCTGTACCACGCCGCCGCCACAGAGCAGGATTTTCTTTTTTACTAGTAATGAATATTTTAAAGTAATGTGTGTCAAATATTTATGACAAGCAATTGGTAGTTTTTTATTTTCGAAAAGTGTAATACTGTAATAGATTTATGTATTTTTTAGGGTTACAGAGAGATTGCTTGTGGCTTGTTCGATAAAGACCTATGTCCTTGCTGTCGCCACGTCTTTTGTAGGGTGGGTTTTATTTAACATTACCTTCCGAGAGAACAAACACCTCAGTCCTTAACGGGAGTTGAACCCTTGACATCATAGCTGTGAGACCAACATCAGCCTATGTTATTTATAAACTACTAGAAGCAATGCTCGGGAGAGAACAAAACAAAAACGAAATATAGAACTGATTGGAACATCTTCTTATAATGTAACGACAATAAAAATAAACGTCATGCAGAAAGAATACCGATCGACATCACTAGCACCCAACGCACTACTGTATGTCTGAATGCTCTAATTGCGTATTTATGAGCGGTGTATAATCTCGCATTCGAAATGTGTCAGCTTTGCTGAACCACATGAGACCTTTTAAGATTTACTGCGACCGCTACCAGCTGACATTTGAGCCAAACTATAAAAGTACCAAATATGGTTCGTCTATCTGCTGTTTTCGAGGAACCTATAGAGAACTATAAAACTACAGGGCACCGGAAATATCTATTTATATACAAAGAAGTTAAAGCAAGCGCTAGAAAGGACAGGCAGAATTATATAAACAACTTATCATTGGAAGCTGAATCAGCCTCACAACACAACAACAGCAAGATACTACACCACATAACCAAACAACTGTGCAATCAGCCACTTATCCCAAACGCATCTATTAAAGACAAAAGTGGCAATTTATAACAACAACTGAACAACAAAAACAAAGATGGGCCGAACATGTCCAAGATCTTCGTAACAGACCACCACCACAATCTACTCCAAATTTAGAGAAAGAAGAGACAATGCCACAACTAGAAGCTTCGATAGAAAATTTCACCCTTGAAGAGGTAAAACAAACCATTAAGAAATTTAAAAAACAATAAAGCAGCAGGTCAAGATGACATCACAAGTGAAATGTTAAAAGCAGCAAATGATAATACCTTGTCATTTTTACTGAATATTTTCAATATGATTTGGAAAAACGAATGCCCACCCCAACAATGGAAAAATGGCATCATTATCAAATTACCAAAAAAAAGGAGACCGAACAAATTGTGATAACTGCAGGGGAATCACACTGCTATCAGTACCTGGCAAAATTCTTTGTAATATGATGCTTGCAAGATTAAAGTCATCCTTAGACAAAAGACTTAGAGAAGAGCATTCAGGCTTTAGACCAGGTCGTTCCTGCATTGACCATATATTCACTCTTAGAACAATAATAGAAGAATGTCTAGAATTTAGATCTAATCTCATAATAAACTTCGTTGATTTTCAAAAAGCCTTCGACAGCATCCATCGACCATCGCTTTGGGAAATTTTAAAAATATATGGATTAAAAATAAATATATCAATGTGGTAAAATCATTCTATACCAACTCAAAATGCTGTGTTAGAACAGAAAAAGGCAATTCAGAATGGTTCCCTGTGATTACTGGTGTTAAACAAGGCTGCCCTATGTCACCATTACTATTCAATATCGCAATTGACTGGGCTATAAGAAAAAGAACACCCAACACAAATTTAGGAATCAAATGGATAAATAAAACAACATTAGAAGACCTAGATCTTGCCGATGATCTTGCACTATTGAGTGAAAACCATCAAGATGCACAAACAAAAACTAATAGATTACAACTCATTGCAGGACAAATAGGTCTCCAAATCAATTCAGCAAAAACAAAAATTATGGACTTCACCAATTCACCTAACAAAATTACTTTAAATGGACAACAACTTGAAAAAGTACAGAAATTCTCCTATCTAGGAAGCAAATTAACACTCAACGGGGATGTCATGCCAGAAATTACAACTCGCATTGCCCTAGCATCAAGTGCATTTAACAGACTGTCTAATATCTGGAAGTCAAAGTCAATCAGCACACGCACGAAAATGCGCTTATTTAATTACTTCTTTATTCCGGTGCTATCATATGGATGTGAGAGCTGGAAAAGCTCTTTATCTTCAGAAAAGAAATTACTGAGTTTCGAGAACAAATGTCTTCGTAGGATAAATAACACCCATTGGAGTGAGTTCAAATCAAATGATAAAATCAGAGAAGGGACACATCAAAATTTCATCACAGATGTTATCAGAAAACGCCGTTGATCCTACATCGGGCATGTCCTATGCGCAGACACCAACAGAATACACCATCAATCTCTTGAATGGATACCTACAGGCAAAAGAGCAAGGGGTAGACCAAAAGAAACACTCAGAAGAACAATACTTAGAGAAAGTAAAACAACCAATATTCATACTATTCAAGAACTGCACTGAATAGCTTTGAACAGACAGAATTGGAGAGATCTGACCTCTGCCCTATGCGCTAACTTCAGCTTAATAGGAAAATGAATGAATGAATGAATGAATACCCTGCTACATTAGTGGTGTCTGAAACAATCTACAATAGTTGAGTAGTATATCGTCTTACACAGGATTTGCTTCAAGTATTCAGTTTAATATTTTTTTGGATTTTAATAATTTTGTTCAATATATACAACCCGGGTATCATATACTCCTTTAATCGTTTTACTCAACATATATAACTAGTGTCGCAGATACAACTTTAGTAGTTTTGTTCAACATATGTGCTTCAAGCTCTCTAGTCTGGAAACTAACAGACTTGCAACAACGACTTAATGAACTGTCTTACCAGTATAGAGTAACCATACAATGGATACCCTCTCACTGTGGAATACCAGGACATAAAAATCCAACCAACTGGCTATGGAAGGTGCTGCTGAAGACCAACCAGATGTACCAACCACCTACCATCAGAAAAAAACCAGATGATTAAGTCAATATGAAAGCCACAAACGCAAACGCAAAATGGCTATCACATTATGAACAGATAAGAACAAGTTTTAATTTTACGCCTCCGAACGGGACACAACCAACTCCGCAGTCACATGTACACAACATTTTAGATTCACAACACGTCCATGTGGACATATGGACAAGCAGCACAGAGTGCCATACATATACTTCAAGAGTGTTCTGAGTATGAAACGCTGAGACAGACAAATTGGCCAGAGAAAACACCACTGGAATCAAAGCTCTATGGACCATTGTATTAACTACAAAAAAAGTGAGGTTTATTCAGGAGACATAATTACAAATATAGACATGTTTCAAGTGAGCGAAGAAAGAAGAAGAATAAGAAGTTCAACATATGCAAATAGGGTTTGGCAGATAAAACGTTCCCAAAGGGGATGGGACTTTCTTTTTAAAAAATGCTTTAATTCTCAGACTACGAAATAGTGATGCGTTAGATAGAAAGGTGCATGTTAAGAAAGAAATATGTCATTGTATTGAACAGTCCAAGGTATTGCATATATATGCAGAAATAAGAGGTAATGAACGAGCAGGCGCATTGGCGGCAACGCTTTGGTTGATGGCGCAGTGCTGAGAAAAAAAAACAGGATTAATTTAATAATGGAACTCATCGATGTATTACAGAGTGAAGAAGACGATGCTGGTGATGGCGACATGCATATACAAATAATGACTGAAATGGGGATGGCTGGGGTGAAGAATGTTAGTTTGTCCTCTCTGGAAACATCACACAATCAACATCTGACTGGGACTTTGAGCCTGCATCTTGTGAATGGCTGCTGGAGTGGAGAGCGCATGATGGTGGTTTCTAATCAATAATGAAAATTTTCATATCGCTTTTGGGGATTTTGAAAAAATCGCTTTGGAAAAGTAAAGGGGAGTTACCCTTTACTTGTTACTTGTATATTAGTACTAAATCTAATATTCTATTCTCCTCAGGGAGATGGGGTTTCAACCACATTAACCTTCTCTCTCTGTTCATGTTTGTATAAAATGTGATTGTTCGTCTTACTGTAGAAACCATAATTTGTTTAGCAAAAATTATACTACTTTGATGTTGAACAGCTCCACGATCTTAACAATACCGACTACGGCTGAGTTGCTGCAGTCAAAAAAGATTATCCTATCATTAAGGTTAGTGTTTTCTGCAACAAAATTTCAGCAATCTTCCTGGCGCAATTGTTAAGGCGTTCGACTAGTGATCAAGAGATTGCAGATTCGAAACCGGCTCGTGAAGTCTTCTTTACAATGTGATTTTTTTGCGGAGATCCCTGGAGACTAACGTTTGAAACTACGGAGTTACGTGTTACGAGTGGTTCGACAAATGATGTACTGCCTCATTAGAGGAAAAAAGGACATATGGGAAACCTGAGTACATTTAAGTCAATCTTCCACGATTTTTCACCATTAACAAAACATCTTTCACCATCCTCAATAGTTCAACAGAAGCTTTAACAGACTTTTATATTTTCTATATAATTCTGATTACTAAATTTCCTGTAGAATTTTTGATGTCATGCTCGTTTACAAAGAATGTACACTCTAATAGATTTAATGAGATTCCAGGCAACTAAGATTCCAGGAACCCAGGTATAATCGATGTGAGTATACCATAAGCTTGAGTCATAGAACAAGAGAAATTGAAGATTAGACGAGATTTTTGACAAATAGATAGCAATGTTATCTAGCAAAAGGGACCTAGCAAAATGAATTAACGGATAGATTTTGTGTGATCATCGCGTTGTATGTCGTTTATAGGAATGCTACACCAAGAAGCGGATTCTTAAAATGTAATTCGAACAGAATACTAGCTGCCTGATGGCGCAGATGCCAGGGATGTACAGACGGATTACTAGATGCTTGATAACGTAGATGTCAGAGATGTTCAGACAGAATACTAGCTGCTTGATGATGACTATGCCAGGGATGTCTAGAAAGAATACTAGATGCCTAATGAAGACGGGATGTCTAGAAAGAATACTAGATGCCTAATGAAGACTATGTCAGGGATGTCCAGGCAGAATACTAACTGCTTGATGACGTAGATGTCAGAGATGTTCAGACACAATACTAGCTGCTTGATGATGATTATGTCAGGGATGTCTAGACAGAATATTAACTGCTTGATGACAATGATGTCTGTGATGTCCAGACATAATATTAGCTACTCAATGATGACAAAATGCCAGTGATAATAGAAACCCAGGGAAATATGCTATTTTGTCACTTGTGTCAGGTTGTGGTTTTATACTTATCAATAGAGTAATATTGCTTCTTTTTCTTTCCTTCCTCTTTTACCCTTTACAGGTGTCGAGGGAGATACAATGTTCTTGTTCTCGCTTTTCTGGCAGCTTCAGATAATGTTATTTGGTGTTCGTGTAATGTCTCTTTGATGTTGTCGATCCAGCGTACTCTAGGTCTACCCTTGGCTCTTCTTTCTTCTTCTCTCTTAGTATATGCTTGATAAACTAATGAATGACACGGCATTCTTTCAGATGACTAAACCATTGTATCTGTTGGTTTTGTATGTATTGTAGAATTGATATGACACCCACTATTTCTCTAATGACATCGTTTCTAATTCTGTGTCCTCTGGTCACTTCTGTGGTCACTCCTGACGACAGACCTAGCGAGTCGGTAGATAATTTATTCTGTTCATAACAAGTAATTCGCTAAAATAAATTTCATGTGAAGTGATATTGCTATGGCATTTAATGTGAGATTGTATTAGAGATATTTGCAAGTACTGGTGACTGTTTAACACAATGTGCGCCTTGTGTTGCCAGGGCACGAAATAGGAGCAAAGATTAGCTACATTATTACCTGCCAAGCACGTAAGAAACGACTAAGAAGGTTTGAGGGATGAATTTGGCTGTCCCATCAAATAGAGGATCAACGTGAAACAGACTATATTGAATTCGAATATATCAGGCTGAATGGTGTAGATAACGCAGCTAAGCTGTAAAACGTTGCACAATACATTTGGTTCCATGAAATAAATTGTGCTGATCTGCAGAAGTTTGATAATGAAGACAGCACCAGAAAAATACCACAATATGACTGTAGAGTGTGGTGTCACGAGTTGGGCAGTCTAGGCTGTAGAGTGTGGTGTCACGAGTTGGGCAGTCTAGAGTGTAGAGTGTGATGTCACGAGTTGGGCAGTCTAGACTGTAGAGTGTGACTTCACGAGTTAGGCAGTCTAGACTGTAGAATGTGACTTCACGAGTTGGGCAGTCTAGACTGTAGAGTGTGATGGCATGAGCTGGCCAGTCTAGACTGTAGAGTGTGATGTCATGAGCTGGCCAGTCTAGACTGCAGAGTGTGATGTCATGAGCTGGCCAGTCTAGACTGTAGAGTGTGATGGCATGAGCTGGCCAGTCTAGACTGTAGAGTGTGACTTCACGAGTTGGGCAGTCTAGACTGTAGAGTGTGATGGCATGAGCTGGCCAGTCTAGACTGTAGAGTGTGATGGCATGAGCTGGCCAGTCTAGACTGTAGAGTGTGACTTCACGTGTTGGGCAGTCTAGACTGTAGAGTGTGATGTCATGAGCTGGCCAGTCTAGACTGTAGAGTGTGACTTCACCAGTTGGGCAGTCCATTGCTTCAGAGTAGACTTTGTTGTAACGTTCTTAAAAACATTCTGGTCACGCAGCAGATAAAGAGATTAATTTCTTGCAAACAAGGAATTTCAGGCATATATTTCCTCAGACCTCATAAGTCTCATAATATAGAGGATAATGACATGGGGTAACCACTTTCACCATCAACCTTCTTAGTCGCTTCAGACGACATGTATTTTAAGTGACAGTAATGCTATTCTTTTCTTCGATGTTTTGGTCCGGAGATAATGTATCTTCCTTAAATAGACTAAAATGTGTGAAAGACCCCATTATTAAAATTGTGTACCTCTCATCATCATCAAATGCCGTCTCCGCAACGAAAGTTGGCTGCCACAGACCTTCAACGTCCCTGTCTCTTGTCTTGGTGGTGCACTCTGCTAGACAGTAACTTGTCGATCTTGTGATGTTACTCTCCCACTTGTATCTCTGCCTACCTCTTGCTCGCTTCCCTTGACTTTACCCTCCTGTATGGTCTTTAATAAGGTATCATGTTTTTTAACGTGTCCAAAATATCTTATTTGCCTGAATTCTCTTCGTAATTCTTTCTTCATATTAAGTGTTTTTAGAACCTACGTGTTTGTTTTCTTCTATTTCCATGATGTTCTCCCTATTCTTCTATATACCCACATCTCAAACGCATCAATTCTGCCTTATAATTGTTTATTTAGTGTCCATGTTTCTGAGCCATACATTAATTTAGAATAGATGTAGCATTTTATATATCTCATTTTTTAACTTGTTTGTAATTTGTTTAGGTGTTACTATTTTCCTTATGTCATTGAAGTTACTTTAGCCATTCCTATTCTCCTTTTAACTTCTGTTTCACATCTGCCATCATTTGTGTCTATGTGACCAAAATATATTGATAATGTTTTACTTGTTTTAGTTTACCTCTAAAAATCATAGAAAAGAACTCATTTCCTTACAAGCCTATCCACGAAACAATGAGAAGTGTAAGAGAACTATTGTACGCGCTAAATTTAGAATTTACAGACGTCATTTTTACTGTTGTACTGTACCATATTAAATAAAGCATATCTGTTTCATATACAAAAAAGGAAAATAATAATATATTCTACACTATTACTGCAAATAATTATAGAGATGGGAAACCTATTTAGGGTCCTAGTCGAAATTCAGTTTAGACAGGCCGGGATGATTCCGCTCTGGAATATTTAGAGCTTATTTAGTCCCTGTATTCAAAAGTATCGTCCCAAATTAAGCGAACATGCTTTCGTCACATTTCATATCAATCAATAAATGTTGCAGAGAAGCACTCTTTTCAAGTCTATTTTTTCGTTCGTTTTGAGCACATGTTGCACTCCCAACATCATACTTTTGATATAATCCTTTCCCATTTTCAGTGTTTAGAGGTATGGTTTACTCCTTTCCTGTAATAGCTTGCATTTGTAAGCTGAAGTACTTTTTGTGATCAATCCATGTACTCATTTTAAGTCAGCCTGGCGGGCCATAACATGAGTTTAACCAGCGGCATTTGGCTCACACAACGTATTGTTTCACCCCTGATATCAAATTATACTGTGTAGTAATATATTTTGTTGAACTATCCAGAGATATATCTGTTGTAAATATTCACAAAATATAGTATGAAAAAGTTGTGGACAGGGATAAGTAACTTCCCCCCACACTAGGCCCAATTTGCTTGTGTCAGTACGAGCAATAATTTCTTACCCGATTCTGTCTCATCTTGTGGCACAGAAATTCAGACCGATATCTGCTTGGTTTCAAGGAAAAATATTGATTTTTCTGATCCCTTTTGCCGTCAGCAGAAGATAACTACAAATCTATTTGCAAAGATTTCCTTTTATCCTAATTCCCCTCTCTTCCTCCTTCTCTCTGTGCCTCTCTCCGATACTGATTTTGTGTGTCACTGTGACCCATATTCAAATCTAAAAACAGATAAGAAATTTAACTGTTTTGAACATAGAAAAATATATATTTAAAAAACCCACACAATTCGTGACTGCATATTTTACTGGTAAAGGAATGATGGGATGAATTTTAAAGCCAGTGGAAATTATTGCCACTTTGCCATAGCAGTCTTAATATGTAGAACAATAATTTTGTATTTTACAAAAAAAATCAATTACCAGCCGTATTTCAATACGAGACTTTGTTGTTATGGCACCGATGATGCAAAGATACTTCTCTATGGTAAGCTGTAGAACATACGTTCCCAAGGTTGCCAAACGAAGCGCTATAGGGACTCGTTAAAGATCTCACTGAAAGTCTTTGACATAAATCATGATATATGGCAAGATGTTGCACGAAACAGAGCTAAATGTTGTTCTATACTTTAAACAAATATGCAACATCTTGTGAAATTAGGCAACAGAATTTCAACAGTAAGTGGGAATGACACAAGACTATCAACCAACATCTATATTGATCATCCTATGTGTGCATTGGTTAAGGACCTTTACGTTCAGCACATGGCTTATCAGCTATCTACAAACTCATAACCAGAGGCCTAAGTAACTGAATTTCATAAAGTGAATGTAAAAAATGGCTATCATTACGTGTGATAGACGAACAACATTTTGGCGACAGTCTGTCCATTCGACCATGGCACAACCTCAAGGTTTCACGTTGTTTTTCTTTCTTTTATTCACTAGATGTCCACACCTTCAGAGTATTCTTCTGAATGAACTTTACGGTTGTCTGGAGATTTTCTTTAGTTCCAGAAATCTTTAGTACTAACTTGTGACTAAGATTATTTAAATAAATAAATAGCATCTCAGTATTACTGCACAGTTGATGGGACAACAATAAAGTATTAAATTCAGTCTGAAATCTCAATCACGCAGAATAACAGATAAAATAATAAACTATCACATATGTCCAGGCCTAAACATAATACTCGTACAGGATGTTATGAGATTTCGAGGTAAAACACCAGTGTCCGGAAGTGCCTTCATACTGGAATTGGGAGGGCTGGTGTATCATAGGGCAAATATCAATATATACGAAAATAGGTATTTGTGTTACCAATATTAATAAACAAAAGATACTAACAACTAGACACAGCGACAAACGTTTCGACTAAAATACCTTAACGAGATGAAAGACAACACACAAATAACACAATTTACATTACAACGGAAATATGGTGTGACGATGGTAGGAGAAAGAGTTTAAAACAAGGTATAAAACGTGCTATAGAAACACGTTTCAAGGTAAAGAAACTACAAACAACTGGTATCATACATGAGATAGTCGCACATTGATGCCGTCGGGTTTAAGAGTGCATTTTGGAAAATGTAGCTTTCCGCAAGCGCAAGACTGGTCCGGTCGTCGGAGAAGCACGACTTAATGACAGTAACCTGATGTCACGGATGACCGTGCCATTGAAGTGCACGTCTATATGATAACTCATATGGTATTTTTATGTTATACAGATGTTCACAGAATCGTTCTGCAAGCCTCCTTCCAGTTTCACTTAAATATGTCATGGCGCAACGCTTGCATATGATGTCATAGATGACGTTGCGGGAGGCACATGTGAAGCTCTTCTCAATGGTGAAGGTGGCTTTAGAGAATGTGACAGACCGAGTCTGTGTGACATAAACACACGTGTAGCATTTGCTGCGTTTGCAGCTCATGTGATTAGGAACGTCAGGTTGGAGGTAACTTCGAACCAGTAGATCTCTGAGGTTCTTGTCACGTATGTTAGCAACAAAAGGGAGGTCACAGAACACTTCCCGCGTCTTGTGATCAGACTGGAGAAGAGGAAGGTGACAAAGCAGGACATGACGAACATCAGCGCTATGGGTGTGGAAAGTGAGAACAAGCTTGGTCTTGTCAGAATAGGAAGACTTCCCAGTGTTCAAGAGCGTGTACATACGAGAAAGACTACTCACTCGAAGAAGGGCAGAAGTGAGGACTCTCTCAGGTTATGGGCGACAGCGGAAGAAATCTGTTATCTCGTAGGTTTTTTCGAGAAAGTCGACATCACAACTACAAAAGCGCCGGAGACAATGAAGTTAGGATAATGGAAGGAAATCCCGAGAGACAGACGGATGAGAAGAGAGGTACAGAAGAAAGCTATGGGCATCTGTCGGTTTGTAGTGTACCGATGTGCTGAGACAGAAAGGTTGGATAGTGATGGATATGTCTATGAAGTTCACATGAGAAGTGGAGATCTCCGATGTGAACTTGATGGTCGGGTGAAAATTGTCAATGAACTGTATGAAGCATGTCAGGTCAGCCTCAGACATGCCAGTGATTCCGATCCGATTATCTATATACCTATGAAACACCGATGGAAAGGGCCCCCATAGAATTTCTATACCTGGTGCTTAAGCTGGCACATGAACAAGCAGTCATAGATAGGCTCCATCTTAGTGCCCACGGCGACCCACTAATTTGGAAAAAGATGTGCCCATCTAATTCGATGGAACTGCAGATGGAATCTGCAGGAGCACGCAGAGACAATGGATTGACGGGTTGAAAGGCTTTTGGATTTCGGACAGCATATAGAATGCAGGTCTACCCACACTGCTTACCTTGAGACATAGATCGACAGCTGAAACTGTACCAGGCGTACCAATATCCCCCCGGGCTGAGAAATTTATGACTAAACCCACTAGTAAGAAAATTATAACTCAACCCACTGGTAAAAGAAACATAACTTAACTAAGCGCACTGTTAAGAAACGTATAACCGAACCCACTGGTAAAAGAAACATATAACTTAAATAATCACACTGGTAAGAAACGTATTTACCCACTGGTACGAGTAAAATAAACATAAAACGTTTACCCACTGGTAAAATATACATAAAACGTAACTAAACACACTGGTAAGAAACGTATAACTGAACCCACTTGTAAAAAACGTTCAACTAAACATATTGGTAAGAAACCTACAACTAAACCCACTGCTAATACTTCTAAGAATCTTATAGCTAAACCCACTTCTAAGAATCGTATAACTAAATCCACTTCTAAGAATCTTATAGCTAAACCCACATCTAAGAATCTTATAACTAAACCCACTTCTAAGAATCTTATAGCTAAACCCATTTCTAATAATCTTATAACTAAACCCACTTCTAAGAATCTTATAGCTAAACTCGCTGGTACGACACGTATTACTGAAATCCACTGATAAGAAGCTACCGTACAGTCTGATGGCAAGAAAATGATATATGAAATCCACGAATAAGAAGCTTCCTATATATGACCCACTGTTAAAGATTAATTTCTATGCAAAACCTACTAGTTTTACAACATTTTTTTTGCAAATACACACTGATACAAAGATCGTATAAGGAAAGGCAAATGGCTAGAAAGTTCTACGAGTATATAAAATGTAACGAAACATTTCTAGTGTAAAAGCTTGTAACATAAGAAGAACTATAAATATGAAAATAAATATGTTTCAAAAGAGGGGAATATTTTTTAACAACGAATCTCACTATATATTGAAAGAATTCAATCTTTATTATTGAGAGAAACACGTCTACAGCATTCGTATGTACTTAGTGGATTAACTATTGTTACAACATCCAATATCCAACAAAATAAAATGGCCAAGAACATGTCAAGAGAAAGACTGCAGAATTTGGTTTAAAGAATATTTTTTTAATCACAGGAAAATACGAATGTGTTGGTGTCTGATCCGTCTACAGACATTTAAGCATGGAACTATCTTTTTATGAGAACATTACAACTCGTTCTGCTCCAGTTGTTGCCGCATAGACTTACAAATGAATCCAAATCTGATTTCTCAAGTTATGAGTGCAGGTTATATCATCATCAAACAACCACGTCCGTAAGTGTACCGATCCCCATCTCAGTAATGCCATCAGAGTGTTACGACTCAAAAACTCCAGTTCGATACTGTTTTATCACTCTTTTCTTATATTTATTAATTTTCTCTTTACAGGCGGTTCAAATCTTTACACCAATCTCATTTAACTCTTGAGAACGGCACTTTTGAAAATCGTCTGAGTGCATCGCATTGACTGTCAGATCGCATTGACAAGGCCTCTCATCGCATTGACTGTCAGATCGATCCATTAATATACCGCTTGGCACTGTGACCATGCTTACCGGTGTAACAGTTCGCTCATTGCCAGAACCAATTCCCCAACCTGCATTTCCTGACACGAATATAAAGGTAATCTTGGTGGTCAGATATTGTGGCAACAACTCAACTCACTGACTGCGGATGACTCCAGCTTCAACTTTGTGGAGCATGACTGACTACATTTGTATGCATGAGAATTGTCCTGTAACACCAGCCATGACAGTACTTCCAACACAGTTTTTATCTGCATCGTAAGACATCTCGTAGTTTTGAAAAAGGTGCCAATCTAGCTATGCAATCAGTTTGTGTGGACTGTTTTTACCTGGAACTCGAAAGATAGTGTCATACTCTATTTCTGGCTCTGTAAAATGATCTTATTGCACCCAGTGGTGCCTCATATGTGTTAAGATAGGTTGTCTAGGGCATGATGATGATGATAGTACCTCGAGGGAGAATGATTTTGTCATTCTTGTTCTCTAGGCCAGGCGGTTAAGTTTTACTTGCAGTTCCATATATTTCTCTGACATTACTTTTGGATGAATTGTGTTTCCATATATGCAAGTTCCAGGTGGCTGTTTTATTGTATGTGGATGTATCTTGCGGTGCCACTAGTTGAACACTTTTGTACTATTTGGCGGGGAACTTTGCCATGGCATTCTTACAATATCGAAGCATGGTATAGATAAAAGTGTTGACCATCTCCTTCCCTCAGAAGTCAAGGCATGGGTCTTCAACAGGCTTCATTGTCACGGAGATAATTATGTGTGTTAGTCAATGTCACGACCAACCTACTTAGTCGTTTGTTATGGATCAGGCAGGCGGTAATGTTACTACAATTCTTAATTCACAAAGACAATCATCAGGGTGCTCGTGTTGTCCAGGTGGCTGTCACTAATTAAATAGTGCACAAGGGGTAACCGGACTCGATATACGATTGAGAACCTGTATATCCACCAATTTAGTATACGGCAACATTTTGGATTAATATACGTCATTTATATGTGTAGATATTATTTTATTTTTATGTTCTGGAACTGTTCAGCTTGTTTTGTTGTATCGATGTTCCGTTGTCTTATGTCAATTCTCTGTTTTGATTTGTTCCATTTCTATCCTACTACTTTTTACTTTCAGACATCTGGGATTTGTCATTGCATATCCACTAAGTTGTGAACGTAGACAGTAAACCTTATCAGTGAGCTGTATTGTTTTCTTGATAAATACCTTTTTGTAAAAAAGACGATTTGTTTATGTTATCATGTTATGTTTCCAATAATTAGCATAGTCATTACATTGTCCAAGCTTTGTCTTACACCATGATATTGATCTTTTGTAGAATGATGGTGAGTCGAAACGTCTCGCAGGATGTCAAAGTCGGTAAAAC
The DNA here is from genome assembly GCA_034231615.1 of Meghimatium bilineatum. Lineage (NCBI taxonomy): Eukaryota > Metazoa > Mollusca > Gastropoda > Stylommatophora > Philomycidae > Meghimatium > Meghimatium bilineatum. Next base: position 58,118,438 of record CM067322.1, read on the forward strand.
CAAGAATCCGTAGTTTAACTTATGATTGGATAACTACAAAAGGATAAAGGAGCATAGACAATATATATTTTATATTGTCATCATTATTTTTAACCTATTTTTTTATTGCTTTACGTACTATCCCTTCAAACGGAGTTGGAAAGTGCAAAATAAGCTACGAAGATACATTTTAGCACATTCACAAAGAAATTATTGAAAATAACTAGACCTATAGAGATAAAAAGACTTGTTAACATCAATATAATATTGAAGATTTACAGTTTTAGACGCAGTAACATCGAACGATTGACAGAGAAGTAGGACTATAAATATAAAATGACTCAATAAAATCAGTATAAATCTTACATAATTTTTTGGGTCTTTCCCTTATATTAAAATTTTACAGTGAGTAGCATTGTTAGGAATAACTACGAAAGAAAAGTAAAAGGAGAATATGTATGTAGCACAATAAATAGCGAATAAGCACCTGATCAGTGAATGGCTGTAGTGTATTATATATAGAGAAACTCTCACACATCACTCGTAAATCAGTGCTGGTGAGAGATCTCAGAGCTTGATAATTGCATTACTAACATAATTTGTGATGAGATCATGTTCAAAGCAGAGATCTCCCCCCAGAGATCAATACTCTCATGAATATCAATGGATGTTCAAGAGATATGCTGCTTGCATAAAACTGAGAACATGAGATTGTGTAGGTCATAGCGTATGGTAGATTACTTGTTACAAGAAATGGATAGAAGGAATAGCTAAATACAGGGCAACATAATAAGTTTGGAGTAGTTTATTTTACTATATACTATCTAGAGTATTACACTATACTACCTAGAGTATAACACTCTATACTAACTAGAGTATAACATTCTATACTACTTAAAGCACAGTTTCCCAACGTGGGGCCCACGCCCCACAGAAGGTGGGGGGGGGGAATTTGATTATCCAGGGGGGCAATTCGAATAAGCTGTAATTATGCTATATTTAGGGAATAATTCAATTTTTGAATAAGCAAAAGTATGTATATGTTACATAGGGCATCAGAATTTTAGAAAAACTTAGGTGGGACATGGTAAAATAAAAGATGGGAAAACACTGACCTAGAGTTAACACGCTATACTCCTAGAGTATAGCACTCTAGAGTATCTTAGAGTATAACAGCTAGAGTATAACAGTCTATGCTAGATAGAGTATAACATTCTATACTCCTAGAGTGTAACACTATACTAGCTAGAGTATAATACGCTATAATCCTAGAGTATAACACTCTATACTAGCTAGAAGGAATAGCCATACTCTGTTCACTTTAAGAATGACCTGGGTCAAATTTTATGAAGCGTTTCCTGAGATTGAATTGCAAACTGAAAACCTATATCTCTTACACTGTGCATAAGCCATATACTATTATTTATGTGTGTGGGTGTGTGTGTAATTGATTATGGTGTGTGTAACTGTTGAAATATGGAAAAAGAAAGTTTACCAGGACTTAAATATTATCTATGTTTTGATACATTACAATATTATATACGGCATGTTTTTCATTTTTTAAAAACTAGCTACTATTGTATATAGGGAAGTACAAATGTGTCTCTGGTAATACTAAAAATGGGTAAGGGGGGGGTAGCTACATATCTACTACTAATAAAATATATAAATATATATATATATAATGGAAACCATTAAAATAGCATAATCATGTTTTTACATGAGCCACTGCACGTGCTGAATTAAAATTAACTGATATTATTTTTTTAATGAACATTTATGTACCATTTGAAGAATCAAATCTACAGTATTATTTAAAAAAAATATTAAACTTTTGCCGCTGAATATTTTGTTGGCCTCAAGCCAATCTGTTGGTTATATGACGTCTAGTAAGGGTATGACTAATGTCAATGCTTCTTGTTTTCAGGCAAGAGAAGTTATAAATCTTTGCGGTCTGTGTATGAACTGCTGTCTGAGTTAATGTTTGGCAGTATAATATGACGATCTTGAACAAATGTTGTTACACAAGGTTAACTAGGTCTGGCGGTGGTACCTGTCTCCAGGAATCATTAGTGCAATCTTGGTATAGTGAATTGGTCACAATTGAAATGTCTAGCAATTTCTCTGGTCGCCATTCCACTGTCAAGCATACTAGCAGCTTGTCATCGAGCTCTTGAAAATTCAGTGGGGCATGAATAAGAAAAGTAACAGACCTTCTTTCGATAAAAACCAGTATTTTTGTCTGTTGGGGTGTAAATTAAAAACTCATCCAGAACTTGACGTGGCGACAGCACGGGCATGCGGCCTTTATCACACAAGCCACTCAAAATACTTCCTGTAATTCCCTAACGGGAAAAATACGGTATGACAAAACTCGCCTTATTACTATTAATGCATGTGTCAAATTTCATTCTGTTTTGACTTTTAATAGTCAGGAGTTTTTTTGTTTATTTAAATTGCTGTTTTGCACCTGAAGCACACAAAAAAGACAAAAGAAATATCACATCAACAAAACAATAGAACTACGTAAACTTCATCACTTGCAAGTATTCTGGGTTGAAGAATCGGTCACGTACATTCTTCTTCTTTTTCTGCGTTCAGCAAATGTGGTCATGCTATATTGTCAGGCCTGTCGTCAAGACGAAGTCCACTGTCTTCTCCAGGTCAGAGCGGTGCCCATAGCTTTTGCCTTAAGTCTGTATCCTCTGGCCAGGTCTGCTTCTCTTTATATGTTGGGCAGTGTTCCGGGGGTCTGGGTTCCGGATCCACATGGACATCATCTGTGTATGAGATCCTCAATCGGTAAAGGTGACCCAACAGTCTGCAGTGGCCTGTTCTAAGGCGAAATAGTGTGGTCTATTGATATCTTTGGAGGAGATGTATTGCATTATGTTTGTATTCCACTTCCATTTGTTTCTTCCACTTTGCTGTATATGTGTTGTGAATTATTGTTTTAGCTTCTCCGTAAGGTCAGGTCCAAACACATTTTAAGCGTTAAAAAAATTTCGTTGTCGATACATTTTTAATGGTTGCTAGTTTAATATATATATATATATATATATATATATATATATATATATATATATATATATATATATATATATATATATATATATATATATATATATATATATATCATATCATCTATATGATACGAAAAGATAATATTAACGGCGGTTCATGTCTTTTGGCTGACTATATTTTCGGCTTTGTTGTCATTGACAAATTGGTTACTTTCTTTTAAGAGAAAGTAATTGTAATCGAGTAATAATAAGATAATTTTTCTACTAACCTAATTAAATGGGTACCAGACCTAGTGAGAAAGTAAAGAAGTAAAGGCAGCGGGGGTGATTATAATCCGTATAATTCTTTTCATGCCGATGGTCAATGAAAAAATACGGGCCTCATACGAATATGCACTGAGATCACTCAATCGTTCAAATAACTAGACAGTCTGGACCAGGATTTCCAATTTCCTCAAAATCTCTGACAACATATCTGACTCACCACTCCTCATTTTATGTAAGGTTCCATTACCGGAACAAAATCAATGATGTTCAACAGATACAAACATCAGACTTTTACAATTACTGATTCGGCATGAGGAACATAACTAACTCAGAGAGTAAATAATAGATGTATTTCTATTTCAAACACAGCTGTTTTTTCAAGCAATACCACTGCGTCCAATTGTATGGCTAGTACAATTAGGGAGCCGCGTAACGCAGTGGTTAGCGCACTGGCTTCGCATACGAGTGACGCTGGGTTCATTCCCCAGTTGATGCGAAAATGTTTTTCAGATCGCAACGGTTCCCGGGTCGATCCAGATTTAAATGGGTACCGGATTAATCCCGGAAGTAAAGACTGTGAGGGAGAGCCACTGAAATGTGAGATCGCGAACATCTCACACTTCTACCGCATTAATCAATGCTATGGGCTACTTTACTTTACTTTTACAATTAGGGAAATCAACTAATTATCATGTATAACTTTTACCGGGATGTGTTATCAATTTGTCTTACCACTCAGCCAACAACTAAGTGTGTATAACATCGAGATTTAACTAGAGACTACGGTTGTCTTGGCAAAATACACACGCATAGCTGGGGTTAGAAAAATTATGTTTTTCTTTCTGACGTTTTTTATTTGTTTGTTAATGTGGTAAAAATGTATTCTTGGCTAGGTCTGTTCTCTGCCTGCTGTCTAGATGTTTCCATCTCATTTTGCAGCTTCTCCATTTCAACATTCCAATAGGGTTTGTAGTTTTTGCGTGCCCCCCAGTGATGGTTTTACTAGCAGCATGTATTATGCATCTATTAAATTCACTCACTGCTCTATTGATGTTTTCGTCCACGTTCATGTCCTTAGCTAGAACACTGGTTAAATGCTGGTACATTTTTCAGTCTTCCCTCTTATAGTGCCACCTAGTGAGTGTGCTGCTGTCTTTGATAAAATCATTGCTAATTTCTGAAATAATGGTCTGTGGTCACTACTTCCACGCTGCTTTTCAACGACTCGTGTGATGTTCCATTCAAGACCTAGTGAGTGGAGTGTCAGTGTAGAGGTGGTGTGCCATGCTCTCGGATAGAAGATTGGTGGGTCTGCTGGCTGATTAACAACTATGAGCTTATTTTCATCCTACCAGCTCTCAAGTTTCTCACCTCTCTTGTCCTTGTGATCGTAGCCCCAGATTGACAGTGGCTGTTGAAGTCACTACACGCCATAAGTCTTTCTTTTTCTATGATTTTATCTAGTCCCAACAGTCTATCATTTGGGCAGTAGTGGTTCTGGAGATGGAATTCTGAGTTGTCTGTTTTTAGGTGGAGCATCTGGTATTCTGCCCCCTCCATATACACTTCCAGCTGACATGCATTGATATTGTTTTAACAAGTGTCAGAATTCCACCCTTTCATATGTCCTTTCGGTGTGATCGGTAGCACTGGCAGCCTCTGATTTTAATGGCTATATCGCTGCTGAGGTGCGTTTATGGAATACAGCATACATTAACTTGTTTCTCACATAGGATATTTTCAAGCTCCATTTATTTACCGAATCCATCTCGTTTGATACTTCAGCATTTCATTGCATTATTTTTATTGGTCGTTTAACAGTTTTAACTAATTTTGAACTCCCTCTCCCCCTGAACCCCAACCCCCAATTGTCTCAAGCTTTCAATAATTCAGGAACACTCACTTTTTTATTTTAAATTTTTTTAAAGGACAGAAGCAAAGATAATAAAAGGATTGCTTTATCTATTTCAAATTTTGCCACAACCTAATCGGATGAACGTGTGATTTCCCGTAGATACTAGTTAATTAGTCGTTGTATTAATCTCCGAACAATGCCATGGGTGCTCAAATCTCTCCTTGAGTATCCGCCATTACACGTTGACTGACGATCTGAGTACGCCGTTGAACGACAATCATTCTTCCTCGCCCATGAAACCGCCTTTCTTGCGACACCACATTTCAAACCCCGCTCCCTTATTCTAGTTATGAAACAAAGTCATCGTCGCTTGAACAGTCATTTGTTTGTGCGTTTTATCGTAGGGTATTCAAAATGTCTGCCCGATCTATCGCTCCGCCAAAATCCGTAGTAGTCGCGTGTGCGGCCACACTATCTGCTACCTCATTACCCCGAACTCCCGCATGTCCCGTAGATACGTCTTACACAACCTAATCGAATAAACGTGTGATTTCCCGTAGATAAGTCTTTGGAAATGGGGAGGAGGGGTGTTTGTCTAATAAAAAAACTAATTACTTGTACATTTTTTGTGAGGTTATTAATGATCATTTTCTTTTTGCCCCTCTGGTTGATGGCACTAATGTATTGTAGTATATTTTTTGTTCTGAGTACTAAATATTATGTTCTAGTCCATTAGTGTATTTTATAGTTTTTCCTAGTACTAAATGTCATGATCTAGTCCTTTAGTATACGTTATTGTTTTCTTTCCTAGTACTAAATGTCATTATCTAGTCCTTTAGTATACGTTATTGTTTTCTTTCCTGGTACTAAATGTCATGTTCTAGTTTCTTTAGGAGGAAGGGTTAAAAAATAAATCCGTCCTTTAACCACCTTGACTACTGAGATCAGGTTCAATCGTCACTTGACGGAGATCACATCTCCCCCCCCCCCCCCCTGAATGTCAGGAATACTCCAATATCATGAAAAAATAGTACGTTAGTCACTTGCTATTTACACAAAAACTCGTGTGGTTAACGAAGTCAGTCAGAACAGGATGCAATGACGCTCTGAAATGCTCAGAAATTATAACATAAATACATTATAGGAAATGAAGAATATACTAGTGTCTCTGGAATGCCACCCAAAACTTATAGTAGCTCTACTATCCTTACCAATATCCAGCTGTGGTACAGCAAAGTGATGCGATATTCTACATGACCATCTTTGCTCATGATGCACACATCTCTTGACCCCAGTATAGAAATTATTTCAATGTATTGATTCATGATAGATGTATAAGAAATCTAACATCAATCTCATTTTATGCTAGAATTAACTTTACTGGTACAGCTGTAAATTATTTCTCTACAAATTACGAGGTTTTCCCCCCACATCAACAGAGCATTCAACTGGATGAGTATACAGAGGGCAACTCATTTCTGCATCCTCAGTGATTCGATGCGCATAATCAGAAAAATACAAATGGATTTCATTCGAGAACATTGGTCTGATACAGTCGAGAGGTCGATGTTGAAATGTGTCATATTCATTTTAGTTCCTGGTCATGTGGTTGTTCAATGCAACGAGAGAGCGGATCAGCTGGCTTGCGTTGCTATTGTGTCAAGCGATAGATCAACTAATCCTGCGGACATTGTGAACTCCTTAGGGGAAACAATACGGACGTGTGAAAGTAACAAGTATGATGACTCCTGTTTTCAGGTTTAAAATAAAGTAACTGGACTTGAAATGCGGTGTTGCTTTAAACGAACATTACTGTGGACTGAGAAAAAAAGTGTGTCAACCATCAAAGAATTGAAACTGTCAGTCATTTTGTAATGTTGGATACAATAACGTAAAGATTGGAACACATATGGACGTGTCTGTTGTGCGATAATCCGACGATTAACTATCTAACTATATAATGAGTTCATATTTTTGAAGGGATGTTATAAAAACATTGTCTTTACTGACAGTTGAGAAGGAGGCATTTAGATTACCAAAAAGACAATCAAAAACTATTGTGTGACATGGGAAAGGACTTAAAAGATATAATAATTCATTTTGTCACTAATGTTTATAAAATTAAGATCAGCGCTGATACTAGGAATTCTGCTACTCTCAACAAACTCCTTGTCATTTATATAAACTAATTTAATTTCGATTATGGCGCCCCTGGATATTGTGTTTGGCACATTCGCCCTAATTGTAAGGTATTGTCCGCAAGTATATGTAATATATCTAAATATACATCTAATATGAAACGAAAAATAAATATATTGTTGTGTTTACGTCCCCATTACAAAAAATACAACGGTGCTATTCAATCGAACTTTCCTTGTTAAAACTTCTAAATGACCGGTCGTTAAATGTAGTTTTCCCAGAGGAAACAATCCAAACACTAATAGCATCTGGTAAACGTTGCTTCCAATAAACGTAATCATTCCTAAGTAAACAGCAATTATTTCCACGCACATAACAGCGTTGTGTGCTTATTCTTTCACTGTCATTTCGTCATCAGTTTACACTCCCTTTCCAGTTATCAGGCCTACTTTTCATAACCATGCTAGTGGTCTCGTAGGAAAACTCAATCTACTCGTAGATTTGTATGATTGTTTAGTCCTGCATGTAATGGTTCTGATATCGCATGAGATGTAACAACAACTGCTTTATCTATTTTCCAAATCTATTTTATTTGAGTTGTTTTGAGCACTTTATTTTTAAATCCATTCCTAGTAAAGAATGTATACTTAAATGTCATATATTATTTACTAAAAAATAAAAAATGTACTCCGTTGAAGAAGGAAAAACCAATACTATATAAACTATAAGACCTACGTAAGGCTACAAAAAAACAACAACAAATTCCTTCTAACTATAAGACCTACGTAAAGCTACAAAAACAACCAATTCTATCTGAACTATAAGACCTACGTAAGACTACAAAAAACAACAAATTCCTTCTAACTATAAGACCTACGTAAAGCTACAAAAAACAACAAATTTTATCTGAACTATAAGACCTACGTAAGACTACAAAAAAACAACAAATTCCTTCTAACTATAAGACCTACGTAAGGCTATAAAAAACAACAAATTCCTTCTAATTATAAGACCTACGTATGGATACAAAAACATAGATAACTGGTTCCAACATTTCACGAGTCTTCAACTTATTTTGAAGAAACAAAATATTAAAAAATTTTATAGAAGAAATGTGACCCTCTACCCCATGACATTTTTATAAAGACTAATCTAGTATAGCAAAAGGAAACACGTCACAAATATATTTTTTACTCTGACACAATG